>CM077235.1:16864111-17439111 GCA_039654775.1 Spinibarbus caldwelli | reverse complement strand
TCCAGAATGCGTGCCATGTACCAGTAGTTGCAGTTGCTGCTGCCTTCACCTTTGAAACCTCACATTGTTTGAGTTTGGCCGCTTTTACGATATGCTGTGAAGTTTCATTTGTCGCCATATCTGTAGCCGATGTGTTTTGTTCTTCTCATACCTGTTAGTGACACATTAGCTGTTAAGAATGTATGCGGCCCACTGTAGTTTAGATTGCTTCCGTGTCTGTTATATCAAGGACGTAACGGCTCATTGGCTTTAATAGCAAGCTTTCTTACTGAGAGGCACATATCTGTCTATGGTTTGTAGGTTTTCTTATAGTCCTCTTTGTAGACGTTTTTGTTTGCATAGATATGGAAATAGTGTGCCGGTGCCCTAGCAGCTTGCTTTTTCTCTGTTTTCTATTTGTATTTGTTGCAGGGAGCAGCTGGACGATTCTGCAGTGACTCAGCTGTTTAATTAGTGCATGAGAAGTTTGAAGGTTCTCCTTTAACTTGTGTGTAAGTGTCTGTTGTGTCTGTGTGTGCTTCAGTATGCTGACCCGGTGGCTGACCTGCTGGACCAGTGGGGTGTGTTTCGGGCGAGACTCTTCCGGGAATCCTGCGTTTTCCACAGAGGGAATTACGTCAAGGACCTTAGTCGGCTTGGGAGAGAGCTCAGGAACGTCATCATCGTGGACAACTCCCCTGCTTCCTACATTTTCCATCCTGAAAATGCTGTGAGTTTTAATTGCTCATGAAACTCCTAACTAAACCACAGTTTGGTTACACTTATATGATAGTGGAAAAAAAAACATAAACATGACATTCAGAGTCATGATTGACTCTTAAGAGTCAGATTCTTTTAGCGAATCACAACCAGACAGCTCAGTCAATGTAGTCGCCCAAATGATTCTTATTAGTGAATCAAACACACAGTTTACAGTGTTGTAGTTGTTAGATCTAAACTGGTTAGTATGGTTGAACTGGTTATTCATATGACAATTTGTAGGTAAAGCTACACTAAGTAATAAAAAATATATATTATTAATATTAAAAAATATCTTTACCACATTCATCTGCAGAGATGAAGCATAATCAAAACAATGTCCTTCCACAGTTTTATTTTTAACCCCCCAAATGGCCAGAAATTACATTGTGTACCTTTAGTGTATACCATAGTGTACGTTATGACGATCATTGATATTTTAGAAAAAACAGTTTCCACAAATAAGTGAGTTAATTTGAAAATAAGTGTAAACTTTTTTTTTTTAAATGTATTTAATGTAAAGTTTAATAGTTAAGGTCAATTTATTACCGTATTGTCCCGAATATAAGACGATGTTTTTTTTCTTGGAAATACTTCTGAAAAAACACGGTCGTCTTATATTCAGGGTCTAGTCTTTGACATGTCAATAATACACCCGCAACAATAGGTGGCCCCAAAAACGCATAAAACGAGTGTGCCATGAAATATGTAATGTAATGTGTGTTGTAAAGATCGCGAGTGAAAACTAAAGAAAAAGAAAATGCTTACAGTGGCACAAGTCGTGACTGTCATGTTAGCCTGAAGGGAACAAACTTCCTCTGTAAGTGATTTTAAAACATAAGACAGTAAGACTACAATAATATTTCACTTCTACTGTTAATAAAATTTTGGTAGGCTACTATGAGATGGATGGACTAAATGTTATATAATTGAGATGGGCTACCTGTTATTTTTATGGTATATCAAAAAGTGTATATTTTTAAATGTCATTGTTGGTACATTTTACCAGTATTTACCATACTTTCAAAACAAAAATTAAAATAGGAAAAATATGCAATATGAAAATAATTTAAGAAAAACTGTGTTTTAAAGAGAGAGAGAGAGGAAAAAAAACAAGATTTGTTTTTCAAAAAGCCTTTTTCCAAAAGGTACATCTGGAAAAAGGGGGGTCGTCTTATAATCAGGGTCATCTTATATTCGGGTCAACACGGTAGATTGCATTTATGCCACATATAAAAAATATATAACTTTTGCAAAAAAAAAAACAAAAAAAAAATTGAAAATTTATTCAATATTTATACATTTTATATTTATTTATATTTTTATTTATATTTTTAGTCATTTAAATGCACTTAAATGGCTCAGCGTATCACTGTGTTTTGTTTAATCAATTTTAATATACTTATGAAAATGTATTATACATTTTCATATTATATTTTATAATGTATTTAAAAAAAGATTTCACTATTATGCGCTATATATATTTTAAAGATTTATATATGATAAAGATATATATATATATATATATATATATATGTAATATCTTATAAAGATTTATAGGTCCCACTTTATATTAAGCGGCCTTAACTACTATGTACTTGCATTTAAATTAATGATTTGATACAATGCACTTATTGTGTACATAAATGTTTTTACATTTCACTTGTTTTAAAAAAATACCTGCATGTAATTACATCTGTAATTAATTTCTGTAATTACATTTATACATAATTACACTGTTGACCCATCCTTACACCTTAACCCACCCTTAAACCTACCCATACCACCAAACCTGTCCCTAACCTTACCCGTATCCCACCTCAATAGCAGCAAAAGTGTTTTGCAATACAATAAATACATTGTACTTTTTATTTTTTGATGTAAGTACATAGTAGTTAAAGGTCTCCTAATATGAAGTGGGACCGATTTATATATTATAAAAATTAAATATTTTAATGATCTTATAATTTGGATATTGCATTCCCCAACCCACCAATGTTTCTGCCTCAGAAGTGCCAAATGAATTGTTTTGGAACCGGAATCATAAGAATCAGAGCTAGAACTGATAAGATTTCTTGGTTCCAATCCTTGTTCTTTTTTGTTTTATTTAGTACCTACTTAAGTTTCAGCAACAATTTGCACTGTCTTAAACCGGTACAACTACACTCTTACAACAATTTTTTTTTTCGCTTCACACTGAAAGTGAAAGTGCTGCACAATGTGACAGAAGTACAACAATATTAATATTGTTCGATATACTATTATGTACAACAAAATTTTGTACCAAAGACATTTCAGATAATAACTGTGTGTGTCTTGTGAAGGTTCCCGTGCAGTCGTGGTTTGATGACATGAATGACACGGAGCTCCTGGACCTGCTGCCTTTCTTTGAGGGACTGAGCAAAGAGGAGGAGGTGTACGGGGTGCTGCAGAACCTGAGGGGCAGGTAGCATGCTGAGCCGCAGCGGGGCCAGTGCGAGTCCCCCGGTGGAGAGCAGAGGAGCCGCTCCGCTCCCAGCTCCTCTCTCCTTCAGCCTGCAGTCCTCACCTCACCCATACCACCGACGCTCCCAACCAGGACACGCACACTGACATAAACTGGCTCTGAACATTTAATGGACACTCAAATATTTCTCTTTTGAAAAGTGCTTATGATAAACCAAAAAAAATCGACGACGACTTTTCCTTTCCCTTTTTTGAAACAAAATATCCAAGTCATAACCATTCTCTGAGGTGTTGCTATGCAGGTAGAAATCCGTAGGGTTAAAGGACTGTGGGGTTTCCTCTCCGACCCAACAAAGTGCCTTTTTTGAATGTCCTTTTTACGGGGGAAATTAACATTTTGTACACGACATATTTCCAGAGAACCTAATCTTTACAAGAATTATATGCTTTAAAACGGAGGCAGGTCAGTCTCTTTTTATAAAAGCACTGTTAAAGAGGCCAGAGATTTTTAATTATGTAAAGCTGGGTACACATCTCCATCTTCTGTTCTTCTTGTGCTCCTTTCATTTCCGATTTTGCTTTAGCTTGTGCCATTATATAGACCGAGACTATTATCTAGACTTGTATACGTTTAGTTTGTTTTCTAAGAGCAAAGGAATGCATTTGCACTTGTTAGGTTACTCGTCTCATATACCACAGCCTCTTTTGCCAACTAACCCTTAAATCGTGCCAATCGCTAATATTTGTCTCGCAATCCGATGCTGAAGTACGTTTCGTTTTCAGCAAACAGGCCCTATGCTAATATTGGTGCTGGAGACAAATGTTTGGACATTTCAAAAACAGAATTTTAGCCGCTTGTCTTTTTTTTTTTGAAATTTTACATTGATCTGAATGCCTTTGGTGAAGTAGCGTAGACATTGCAGTTGTTCCCCTGGTAGTTGTATTTAAAGGGGAAGTGTCCTTTATGGAAACCAGGATGCCCAATTGCAAATGTATCCCTTTTATCATTTTTAGTTCTTTTCTGTTTGAGTCGTTCTTGAGAATTGGTACAGGTCCATCATCTTTATATATTTTAATTAGTTTCGACTTGTTTTAAACCATACCCTGCTGCTGCTACCACTGTATACTACACTACAAAAGACCTTCCTGTAGGGTACCAGCCCAGGGACTAGAGCGCTGTGCAGCTTGTGCCTGAACGGACGCAGTAGGGCGTTTGCTCATGTCCTCTTGCAGAGCTAAACAGAGCCCTTTTCTCCCAGTGAGATTCTGGCTCTGAGGGGGTTTGAAAGTGTTCGACGCAAGCTGTGCAGACTCTCCATCACCGCAGTGCCTAAGATGAGAGGAGCAGCGGCGGGATGTCCCGATCCGCTGCTGAACAGGCAATAACCTCTCTCTCTCTATCTCTCTCTGCCCAGAGTCCGCCACGTCACAGTTCGGTCACTACACGTTGTCCACTTTTTTTTTTCCCTTCAGTCTTTCATCGTCTACCTCTCTCTATCTCTCTTCTTCCTGTTCCGCGGCAGGCGACGGAGAGCGATTCATTCTCACATTTATGGTCTTCTGTCAGTATTTGAGATGTATGCTTATGTTAACCCACACTTGCTGTTTTCTGCTTGTTGACGTGCTGTACAGCCTCTCTTCAGTCGTTGGCGTCGATCTTTCAGACTGCCTGGATATTTGGCTAGCTAATATTTTTGATTTCTAGCTTTTCTTTCTAATCGTCAAACGCAGTGCTTTTCACATTTGCAAATTTCACATTTTTCTTTGAATACAGTAGACTCCCGGTGATCTGACAGCGTTAAAACACTATTGGTTTTGCTCACAGTTGTTTGCTTCTGTTCTCCGTGTTTTTCACGTCTAAACTGTCAGGTGCTGTTTTTAATACACATTGATGTCACTTAAATATCTCAAGTCGGCACATTCAGTTAAATTATGCCTTATTTTCTTTATCGATATAAATATTTTTTTTTCAGTAAGCCATAGACACTTTAAGTGGTCCACAGATTGACTCGGGGGGCTTGAAATCAGTTTGGAGAGGCTGTGCAGTGCTGATGTTTGGAGTATATTTCAAGCTGAATTGATTCATGGTTGTCGTACGTTTTCTTCCGGACTCTGACATGTTATATTAAAGCACCTTTTTAAAAAACAACACAATGACTTTTGTTTGAGTTTTCATATTGCATGTGCTTTAAGTTCAGTATTCTCAGGTCTATTTCTCTAAAGCAGATGTCAGCTCTTGCAAGGTGCGTTTTAGCATATCTTAAGTGGTTGAGAGAGTTTAGTTTGTTTGTTTACAGAATCAGCAGGCAAGTAATTGGGTTTTATGAATATAAACACAAGTTTGTCACCTTTCTAATGTCATTTCTCCTTTAGTGTAAATGCTGGTAACAAAAAAGCTTTACAATTTCAGAAAATACAGTGGTCTGAGATTTGGAAGAAATTATTTTATTTTTGCATTTGGTTTAAATACATTTAAAATTAATTTACAAGTTATATCAGTATAAGGATTTGAGATGTTGAATTTAATACATGAATTTCAAATGTCTTTGTATGTGGTTTCTCTCAAAAGCTGCATGAACTCCACAAGTTTGTGTAAATCTCGATGATCATGTTCTCCAGCGTGATTTGAGATGATCCAAACAACAACAGACCACCCATACAAAGTAATCCCATGATCAATTTGCTGATTAGTGACCAACAAATAGTGCAGAATCTTGAATATTTCACTTTATCATAGCATGTTTTAAAAAGTTTCAGACTGTTGAGCATAATATGACGTGATACTTTCAAATATATGCTAAAGTCATCCAATTCTAAAATCATATGCTGTTAAATAGGAAGTTGTGTGACGTTACCAAAGTAATGCAGTTTTTCTTCTGCTTTCATGTGGACTGGATGTTCACACTAATAGAGCTCACTTTTACGGTCTTGTAGATGTGAAACCGAGTGTCTAAACTGCCAAATATGGCATTATCTGCAAGCTCATATTAATTCATTCATTCTCTGGTTGAAGCTATTACAGAATAAAAAGAATTTACACACTACAGTTTTGAATAACTTACATTTATTATTTGTTTAAATGGATGTATACAGTTGGCAACGTGTTTTATCAGAACCACTGATTTTACAAGTATCATGGCATTTTAAGTACCTCATTTAATAACGACATAAATGATGTGGTATGTAACTACATGAAAGACAAAGATACAAACTCTAATGCAGGCTTAAAAACATGTATTCTACAGAAACTACCCAGAGGATGGAGTAATTTTGTTTATTTGTAATTCCACCATCAAATTATTCCTCTGCTAAAATCTGAATATATAAAAACAGTGCTCAGTTTAACTAAGACTAAAAGTTGACACTCAGTTAAGTAATCTATTTGGCATACTAAAATGTATTTTACAAATCATAAAAAGTACAAAAAGGTTATTGATAAGCGAGACCATCATATCCCAATTTTTCATTTACCCATTAGAATCACTCAAGCTGCCTCATTTTTTGCCGACCCTTTGAGAATGTCTGCGCTGTTGAATACATCCACATAAGATCATCTCAGATACAGTATAAAACCTGCACCATCGTGTTATTCAGCATCCACAACCATGATATGAACGAAAAGCCCAGCGGATGAAAGGTGGTCTCCATTCTCAGTGAGCAGTGGCACATGGTGATATCCTGTGGTAAATCAAACAAACACAAATACCACTTACAATACTACTGATTGTCTGCTTATGTGGTTGTAGTAATATTTATCATGCATACTTAACACAACAAAAACTCCCAAACAAAGAGTGGAGCATGTATTTAAACACACTAACCGTTCTTTAGGCTGTTGAAGGGAAGTGTGTACTGGCCAATAAATTCATTGTTCGAACTGAAGTCGTAGTCCTCAATCAAAAAGCGCACAAGGGCTAGATCTGGCACCCGCACATTAAACTGGAAGTTCTCATTCCACGTGGGGTTGAAGCCTTGAGAAACAATAGAGAGCGATTAGGCAACATCTTGATCTGAGGATAGTCCTGACTTGGCACATTTAGAGAGTTATTGTACCGTTATTCTCAATGTACTGCGTTTCCGCCACAGTTGTGTCAGCTGGCACACCATAGATCTGCACTTTCACAATGGGATCAACAATGGAGGACTTCCTATTGCTCACTTTGGGTAACTGCTGGGCTGAGATCACCTATTAGACGAACAGAAACAGCAATGCACATGTAACATAGCATGGCAACTACGAAAAATGTCTAATATTTATTTTTATATTTATAAAAAAAATGCAACTAACACAAAGATATAGTCCATATGCTAAAATAAAGGTGCAGATCCATTACCATCACATGAAGAGTCTTATTCTTTAACCACGGTCCGTCGGGAAGAGTGATGGGGTCAAATTTAGTGTCTTGGTCTCGTAGATAAGAAGGCTTGAGGATGTAACCACTCTGTCCATTTTGGAGAAAGAGCCCCTGATTCAGATCCATCTCTGGGCAGGGCGTCTGGAAGTTAAGGGCCACTGGAGAAAAGGGAGATAAAGTGGATTGTTACAATCCAGTTCAGAGAAATGTTTTAAGCTTTAAAAAGGCTGAAAGTTTAGCACTGTGACATTAACACTAGATTTGAATATACACGTCTCAGTGTCAGTTGTATGGTGGGTTTAAAATTCATGATTTCATCACCTATTTGACAGCCTGCATTCCACAGAGGCACAGGGTTATAGTTTGAGGAGTCCGTCCTCAGTCCCGCTGGGTAAATCCGGCTGAGTTTGTCTATATTGTGTCGGATATAATCATTCGCTGTGACAGAAAAATAAAATTATTAGTTGAGGAATGTGTTAGGGTAGTTGACAAATAGACAAATAGGCAGAAAGGCTTTTGCAAGACAGATGATTTTAGGTCATATACAGTATATGCACACACACACACTGCCGTTCAAAAGTTTGGGATCGGTAAGATTTTTAGTATTTTTTAATGGAGTCTCGTGCTAATCAAGGCTGTATATATTTGATCAAAAATACAGAAAAAAAACGTAATATTGTGAAATATTTTAGCAATTTCTAATATTGGTTTCCTATTTTAACATTTTTAAAAATTATTTGTGACAGCACTGAATTTTCATCAGCCATTACTCCAGTCTTCAGTGTCACATAATCAGTCTAAAATCATTCTAATATGCTGATTTATTATCAGTGTTGAAACTGTTGTGCTGTTTAATATTTTTTTCGGAACCTGTGATACTTTTTTCTTTGATTCTTTGGTGAATAAGAAGTTAAAAAGAACAGCGTTTTTTCAAAATAGAAATCTTTTCTAACAAAAGTCTTTACGATCACTTTTTATCCATTTAACATATCCTTGCTGAATAAAAATATTAATTTCTTAAAAAAAAAAAAAATTACTGACCACAAAATTTTGAATAGTAGTGTATATTGTAAAACAAAACTTCTATTTTGAATAAACAGCTATTTTTTACTTTTTATCAAAGAATCCTGAAACAATTATCACAGGTCCCAAAAAATATTGAGCAGCACAACAGTTTTCAACATTGATAAATAATAAATAAGCATTAGATTTCTGAAGGATCATGTGACACTGAAGACTGGAGTAATGATGCTGAAAATTCAGCTTTGCTTCACAGGAATACATTATAGTTTGAAGTATATTAAAATAGACAACTGTTATTTTAAATT
The DNA here is from genome assembly GCA_039654775.1 of Spinibarbus caldwelli. Classification (NCBI taxonomy): domain Eukaryota; kingdom Metazoa; phylum Chordata; class Actinopteri; order Cypriniformes; family Cyprinidae; genus Spinibarbus; species Spinibarbus caldwelli. The sequence continues at coordinate 17,430,245 of CM077235.1, read as the reverse complement.
GCAATATTTCACGAAATTACTTTTTTTCTGTATTTTTTCTCAAATAAATGCAGCCTTGATGAGCAAAAGAAACTTATTTAAAAAAAACATTAAAAATTTTACTGATCGCAAACTTTTGATCGGCGCTACAAACCAAGGCTGCATTTACTGCGAAATACAGTTAAAAATGTAATATTGTAAAAATAATATTACAATTAAAAATATCAGTTTTCTATTTTTATACATTTTCCATTTTATTCCTGAGATGTTAAAGCTGAATTTTCAGCAGCCATTATTCCAGTCTTCAGTGCCACATGATCCTTCAAAAAAAAAATTTAATATGCTAATTTGGTGCTTAATAAACATTTCTAATTATGATCAACAATGTTAAAAATGCTTCAAAAAGTGCATCTTAATATTTTTGTGGAAACTTTTGATAAAGTTCAAAAGAACAGCTTTTATTTGAAAAAAAAATTTTTTTATAAAGACTTATAAAATAAAAAAAACAAAGGTATTTCCCATCGGTTTTGATCAATTTAATGAATCTTTGCTGAATAAAATTATCATAAATAAAAAAAAAAATCTTTAACAGTAGTCTATACTGTTTTAGATGCTGTAACTTCTGTGTAAATTACCATATTTTACTTAAATTGCTAATTAAATTTGTATAGATTTGAAGAGATAATTTATTTTTTAATAGATAATTTAATGTTTATGAACAAAATCTGTCTCTCTTTTTGCTGTCCAGTAAAGAGATGAACATATGAATGGCTCTTTTCCTTGTTAGTCACCTGCTTGTTACCATATTCAAAGTTGTGTGTCAAAGGTCTCCCTCATGCAGAACCATCATCTGTGACATTATGCATGTTTCTGACTGTGTATTTTGCAGAGTAATAAATCTGTGCAGCTGGACAGAGTCCAAGTCTGTGTCTCATGACATATACTCATGTGTTTAATAGCCTGTGTTGTGTCTGAGTGGCATGAGTCATGACATCACACCTGATTCCTCCGCCAGTTTCACAGCTTTTCCCTCTCTGAAGGAAGCCATCTCATAAAAGGACTGCTTTTCCCGGGAATCCTCAAACCCATGGAAATGGACATTTTTGCAGTAGATCACAATATCAGACAGCTCCTTTGCCAACTTCAGTGACTTTGTTTTCTGTTTTGTGTAATTATAAAACAAAAATTGAAATCAAAAGAAAAAGACTTTTTCTTTCCACTGTCACATATGTACATAAGAAAGAATTCATCTTACACTAGACTTCTTTTCCTGGTCTTCTTCATCACCTTCATCATCTTCTTCCTCTGTTACACTTTCTTCCTCTGCTGTTTTGGACTCCTCTGAAAACATGTCCTCAAGTTTGTCTAGTCTTTTCCCTTTGACTATGAAACGGCCCTTGAGTTCCTAAATAAATGCAGAATACTATAAAATTTAAATATTTCTACATAAATAAAATGCACAAACCCTGAAGAGCATATTTACTGCATACTGATTTTGACATTTCATACTGTTTCTAACACAGTAGTTTTAGGAAGCTTTTGCTGTAACTGATAACCTGGAGAACAAGTGCGTTTCTATTGTTGACTGTGACAGTGACCAGGACAGGCCACACCTTGACTGAAGGGAATGGAAAACAACGTTATGTAAGCTATGATAATTATCCGCTCCCCTGCAGGCAAAGCACCAGTCGTCATAGTAACCCAAAGCAGAGTCTTTCAAAGCAGGTCACCACAAAACCACTATGGACCTATGTGATCGCACAACTCTGCATTTGCCATTTCCTCATTTCATATTTGCAGTATGTCAGCATAATTGATGTCCTGGAGGTGTCAGTGTAGTGTTTCTGAAGAGTTGACATTTGTAATTTTGTGAATGGCTGAAACAAAGACAGTTTGAGATGCAGCGGTGATTTCAAATAGAGAGCAGCTGCTAAATTCCACACATTCCACAGAATTTCATCTTGAAAGCATCTCCTACTCAAAGACTGGAAAACTCTCTTGGGTCTCAAATCTAAAGCCACAGCTACTGGATTACATCAACTGCTTTGATCTCATTTAACTTATTTAAACACTAGGGATGTAAACGATTTACTCAATTCACGATTCGATTCACGATTTTTTTTTTTTTTTTTTTTTACAAAATGAGATTTAAGAAATTATAAATTAAATATGTCCTTTTATTATTGCTTGGAAAAAAATGCAGCACGTTTCTTTGTGAAATTGAAATATAACACTATAATAATATACTAATATAGCACTTGCATATTATTGCTCTTTTGTTGGTTTTGATTGCTACTGTTCTCCTCATTTGTAAGTAGCTTTGGCTAAAAGCCACTGCTAAATAAAATGTAAATATAATGTAAATGTAAATAAAAAAACTAAAGTTGAAATTTTAAAACAAGCTTCAAATCAAATAAATAACACAAATATATCTTCATATAAACAAAATAAGGCTTTGTCTGTGCTCTTTCAATTTAAAATTAGAGGCAACCACTGTATTTTAATCATGATCCAAACAAAGATGCTGCATACATGTAACGTGAGCAGTTTTTAATCCAAATTAGATTGTATAATTTCGAAATCTGAAGCAAAAACAGAATGGTCTGACTTCAATTTTGTGAAACTACTGTGTACATAAAAAATATCTGCATGAAATGAAACAGCAGACGAGCTGAATGAGACGCAGATTCACTCTCTGCCAGCAGGTGGCGCTTTAAGGGTTTCCGCTGTAAACAAAGCAGAGCTGCACTTATTAACTTTAAAGGGGTCATATGATGCGATTTCAAGTTTTCCTTTCTCTTTGGAGTGTTACAAGCTGTTTGTGCATAGATAAGATCCCTGAAGTTGCACAGACTAAAGTCTTAAAACCAAAGAGATATTCTTTATAAAAGTTAAGACTCGATCACGCCTTCTTAAAACGGCTCATTCAAACACGCCCCCACATGTCTACGTCATGGTATGGGGAGATTTGCAAAACACCGCCCAAATGTATACGCAATGAAAGAGGGCGGAACTATTATTCTCACTGTAGTGTTTTTGCTGTGGCCGGCACCATGTCATGGAGACGCTGTGTTTCGTCGTGAAAGTGAAACTACTTTGTTTGGGCTTCCAAAAGAGGACACAACTAGAAATCAGTGGTTAAGTTGTTTTTACAACACTGTTCCACTTCCAGAACAGTTCAACCCAAATATTCGAGTGTGTGCATCGCATTTTACAGAGGACTATGTCCTGAACCGGGAAACACGGCATCACAATATGGTGAGGGGCGTAACATTTCCGTCTCACGCTTGAGGTATTCGGCCAATCACAACGCACTGGATAGCTGGCCAATCAGAGCACGCCTCGCTTCTCAGAACGATGAGTTTTGTAAAAATCGGCACGTTTCAGAAAGGCGAAGCATAGAGGAGCAACAATAATGTACAGTATGTGGAAAATAATGTGTTTTTTGAACCTTAAACCGCATAAACACACTGCATTACACCAAATACACAAAATAATGTTCTTTTTAGCAACGTCATATGACCCCTTTAATATGCATTATACAGAGGCAAGATGAAAAGGAAAAAATACCATCTAAACTTTTCTAAAGACAGTTGAAAGTGAAAGTGAAAGTCGTGACGTATTGTCAAGTATGGTGACCCATACTCGAAATTGGTGCTCTGCATTTAACCCATCCAAGTGCACACACACAGCAGTGAATAGTGAACAAACACGCGCACACACACACCGTGAACACACACCCGGAGCAGTGGGCAGCCATTGCTCCAGCGCCCGGGGAGCAATTGGGGGTTCGGTACCTTGCTCAAGGGCACCTCAGTCATGGTATCGAAGGCAGAGAGAGTGCTGTTAATTCACAATCCCCACCTTCAATTCCTGCCGGTGCGAGAATCGAACCGGCAACCTTCAGGTTACAAGCCCAACTCCCTAACCATTAGGCCACAAGTTCCCCTCAGACATACATTCATATAAACTCCTACCCCTAACTGAATCGCGATTTGTTTAGCATCTCAACCGATTTGAATCGTCACATATATGAATCAATTTTCAACCGGCTTGCGGTTAATCGTTACATCCCTATTAAACACATTTTAAGGATATATTCAGTTTGTATAAATGGCATATACTCCTGTGTGCATTTACTCCAAACAGACACCTGTAGCGTCTGCTTAGGATCATTGATGGCTGTTTACAATTTATGCCTTAAGAGACCTTTTTAGCCTTTTGACATTTGCATATAAATTACAAATCTGACCCCACCGTCTACATTTATATGGGTGTTAAATTTAAATGGTTGTACCACTATCAAGAAGAGGTTAACCAGATCAGCTCTCTCTGGTCTCCCCGTCAAACTTCAAACACATTCCAAAGAGTTGTAAATGGCCCCCGTGCCAGGCACCAACGGCCTGACTAGACCAGTGGTGCCTGTCTCCAATTCCAATACACATCTCACACACACACATAGACATTTTCTTTATTTAGACTATAATTAATCAGTTACAATTGTATCTGGTATATGCATGTGTTGGTTGTATGTTTCTCTATTATATTAGCCTAGTTACCACTCGCTATTTAGTTTAGAATTTAGTTAGACTTTAAACGCCTATATTCAAGTGTTTGAGTGCAGAGGCTTTAATATCTTCTAGGAGTAACTTTCTTGGTATCAAAATGATCTTCTTTTTATTCCTCTAACAATGTTTTATACTATGTGATCATGAAATGCATCATACAATTTTTACTATGCTTTGAAGTAAAACTGCATCACACTCTCCAGACCAGCAATAAAAATGCAAGTGGCCCATAAACGGAGACAAAGAAAGTTTCTCCTGCTCAAAATTCATGCCTCTGATTGGCCACTCCACCCAAAATGTGGGTGCGGCTATGAACTATCAAAAGTTTCGAAATCAGACTATTTGGCGCTCAGAAACTCTTTCTTCTTGAGACGGACACTTTCCAAGACTTTTCAAAACTCTCCTCTTGAGTTTGATTTTCTGGCAGTTTTTAATCTTCAAATAACTTTTGTCGATCCGCTGTGGACTTTCCTTTCTTCAAGAAGCACCAAAGGAAAACCTTCAGCTCACTCCTAAAGGATTCATCGTCTATCGCATCAGGACTCTTGTTCAGCAACAAAGCCAGTGCAAGTAACGTTTACAACTACAAACGCAATTCCAAAAAAGTTGGGACACTGTACAAATTGTGAATAAAAACAGAATGCAATGATGTAGAAGTTTCAAATTTCAATATTTTATTCAGAATACAACATAGATGACATATCAAATGTTTAAACTGAGAAAATGTATCATTTTAAGGGAAAAATAAGTTGATTTTACATTTCATGGCATCAACATCTCAAAAAAGTTGGGACAAGGCCATGTTTACCACTGTGTGGCATCCCCTCTTCTTTTTATAACAGTCTGTAAACGTCTGGGGACTGAGGAGACAAGTTGCTCAAGTTTAGGAATAGGAATGTTGTCTCATTCTTGTCTAATACAGGCTTCTAGTTGCTCAACTGTCTTAGGTCTTCTTTGTCGCATCTTCCTCTTTATGATGCGCCAAATGTTTTCTATGGGTGAAAGATCTGGATTGCAGGCTGGCCATTTCAGTACCCGGATCCTTCTTCTACGCAGCCATGATGTTGTAATTGATGCAGTATGTGGTCTGGCATTGTCATGTTGGAAAATGCAAGGTCTTCCCTGAAAGAGACAACGTCTGGATGGGAGCATATGTTGTTCTAGAACTTGGATATACCTTTCAGCATTGATGGTGCCTTTCCAGATGTGTAAGCTGCCCATGCCACACGCACTCATGCAACCCCATACCATCAGAGATGCAGGCTTCTGAAATGAGCGCTGATAACAACTTGGATTGTCCTTGTCCTCTTTAGTCCGGATGACATGGCGTCCCAGTTTTCCAAAAAGAACTTCAAATTTTGATTCGTCTGACCACAGAACAGTTTTCCACTTTGCCACAGTCCATTTTAAATGAGCCTTGGCCCAGAGAAAACGCCTGCGCTTCTGGATCATGTTTAGATATGGCTTCTTTTTTGACCTATAGAGTTTTAGCCGGCAACGGCGAATGGCACGGTGGATTGTGTTCACTGACAATGTTTTCTGGAAGTATTCCTGAGCCCATGTTGTGATTTCCATTACAGTAGCATTCCTGTATGTGATGCAGTGCCGTCTAAGGGCCCGAAGATCACGGGCATCCAGTATGGTTTTCCGGCCTTGACCCTTACGCACAGAGATTGTTCCAGATTCTCTGAATCTTTGGATGATATTATGCACTGTAGATGATGATAACTACAAACTCTTTGCAATTTTTCTCTGAGAAACTCCTTTCTGATATTGCTCCACTATTTTTCGCCGCAGCATTGGGGGAATTGGTGATCCTCTTCCCATCTTGACTTCTGAGAGACACTGCCACTCTAAGAGGCTCTTTTTATACCCAATCATGTTGCCAATTGACCTAATAAATTGCAAATTGGTCCTCCAGCTGTTCCTTATATGTACATTTAACTTTTCCGGCCTCTTATTGCTACCTGTCCCAACTTTTTTGGAATGTGTAGCTCTCATGAAATCCAAAATGAGCCAATATTTGGCATGACATTTCAAAATGTCTCACTTTCAACATTTGATATGTTATCTATATTCTATTGTGAATAAAATATAAGTTTATGAGATTTGTAAATTATTGCATTCCTTTTTTATTCACAATTTGTACAGTGTCCCAACTTTTTTGGAATCGGGTTTGTATTTAGATGCGTGTTTAAGTTTGAGCCCCCTGTTTAAGGTTATTTTTGAATTCTCTGATGATTCTCATTAGGTTGTGGTTAATTGTTGTGAAATACTGCCATTCTTTTGCTCTTCTCTCCCTCTTCCTTACTTTCCTTCATTCTGTATATATGTGTTTTGCTTAATTTAGTTGTATGTTAGCAACAGTTACATTTATTAAATCCCTTATATTCACAAATTGATTGTCTCTGTGTGCTGCTCACGATTCGAAGTCACTGAATGTTGATCCTTGCTACATGCTAAACTATTGCTAGTACTGCATAAAGTAGGAAAGCTATTCTTCCTTGGCCAGGAAAATAATCTTTCCTAGAATTGATAAATGATTATATTGTCTGCTCGGTGGACGGCCAGATTGAATAATTGTGATATCAATTCTGCTACAGTTAATTCTAAGATCTAATCTAAATATTTATTAGTAAATATAACCAGTTATAATTAATAATAAATGTTTCCCTTTTGAGCTAATTTGCTACACACCCTTTATTTTGGTTTATTACTCTGTAATAAACCAAAATATACTCTGTAATTTATTACTTGTAACCTGAAGGTCGGGCTTGTAACCTGAAGGTTGCCGGTTCGATTCTCGCACCGGCAGGAATTTAAGGTGGGGATTGTGAATGAACAGCACTCTCTGCCTTCGATACCATGACTGAGGTGCCCTTGAGCAAGGCACCGAACCCCCAATTGCTCCCCGGGCGCTGGAGCAATGGCTGCCCACTGCTCCAGGTGTGTGTTCACGGTGTGTGTGTGTGTGTGTGCGTTTGTTCACTATTCACTGCTGTGTGTGTGCACTTGGATGGGTTAAATGCAGAGCACCAATTTCGAGTATGGGTCACCATACTTGACAATACGTCACGACTTTCACTTTATAATGATGACAGAATTATGGGCATGAATTATCAAGTTAAAATTATTTTTATCATGTAATAAGAAAGAGGCAGTGGTGGAATGGAAAGAGACTGGTGGAATGTTGGAGACGATCCGTCGGACCTGAGTAGGTATCAGTCTTTGCTCTCATCTTTCTCTGCTGAAGTCCACACTGCCAAATCCTCACATTTCCACGACAAGATCAACAGCGCTCCAGACATGCGTAATCTCTTCAGAACATTTAATTCTCTCCTCTGTCCCCCTCCACCACCTCCCACCACTTCTATAACAGCTGATGACTTTGCCACTTTTTTTACAGGCAAAACTAGAACAATCAGTAGTCAGTTCTCTCCTCCACACACACACGACCTCCAACCAACCACATCCACTGCTAAAACTCCCATCTTCTCCTTCTGTCCACTCACTGAGGCAGAGGTATCCAAACTTCTTCTCTCCAGCCATCCTACAACATGTCCTCTAGACCCAATCCCATCACACCTTCTCCAAGCAATCTCTCCCACACTCTTACCAGCACTCACACACATCATCAACACATCTCTCCTCACAGGCATTTTCCCCACTGCGTTCAAGCAGGCTCGGGTAACCCCACTGCTCAAGAAACCTACATTAAACACTTCTCTTACTGAAAACTACAGACCTGTCTCTCTCCTTCCATTCATAGCGAAAACACTCGAACGAGTTGTCTTCAACCAGGTCTCATTGTTTCTTTCACAGAACAACAAACTGGATGCTAAACAGTCAGGTTTCAGGAGTGGCCATTCAACTGAGAGTGCGCTACTCTCAGTCACTGAAGCCCTGCGAATTGCAAAAGCAGACTCCAAATCATCAGTCCTCATTCTGCTGGATCTATCTGCTGCGTTTGACACTGTCAATCATCAGATCCTCCTGTCTACCCTCTCATCTCTGGGCATCACTGGGATTCCACTTCGCTGGTTTGAATCCTATCTCACTGGTAGGTCTTTCAGGGTGGCCTGGGGAGGTGAGGTTTCCAAAGCACATCAACTGGTCACTGGGGTTCCTCAGGGATCGGTTCTTGGACCCCTCCTCTTCTCCACATACACAACATCACTGGGTCCCATCATACAGGCACATGGCTTCTCCTACCATTGCTACGCTGATGACACACAGCTCTATCTCTCTTTTCAACCAGATGATCCAACAGTAGCTGCACGGATCTCAGGCTGCCTGGCGGACATCTCGGCATGGATGAAAGAACATCACCTACAGCTCAACCTGGCAAAGACTGAGCTTCTTGTCTTCCCTGCTACTCCAACCCTACAGCATGACTTCACGATTCAGTTAGGTTCATCAACAATTGCCCCATCAACTTCGGTCAGAAATCTCGGTGTAATCTTTGATGACCAGTTGACCTTCAAAGAGCACATTGCAAAGACTGCTCGATCTTGCAGGTTTGCACTACACAACATCAGAAAGATCAGGCCCTTTCTGACAGAGCATGGTGCACAACTTCTTGTCCAGCCCCTTGTCATTTCTAGGCTGGACTACTGCAATGCTCTTCCGGCTGGACTTCCATCAAACACAATCAAACCTCTACAAATGATTCAGAATGCAGCGGCACGTCTGGTCTTCAATGAGCCCAAAAGAGCCCATGTTACACCTCTCTTTATCTCCTTGCACTGGCTACCAATTGCAGCTCGGATCAAGTTCAAGACACTGATGCTTGCATATAGAACAACCACAGGCTCAGCACCCGCCTACTTCCACTCACTATTACGAATCTACACCCCATCCAGAAGTCTGAGATCTGCTAGTGAGCGATGCCTCGTGGTACCATCACAGAGAGGCTCAAAATCACTCTCCAGAACATTCTCATTCACCATTCCTGGCTGGTGGAATGATCTTCCCACCCCTATCCGGAATGCTGGATCCCTATCAATCTTCAAGCAACAACTGAAAACTCATCTCTTTCAGCACTACTTGACTTCATCCTAAACTTTAAAAAAAAAAAAAAAAAAAAAAAAAAAATTTCTTTCTCTTTATTTATTCCTTTCCTTTCTAGCTTGTACTTATTTGAACAATGTCTGAGACTTGTTGTTACGAGCACTTCCTCTGTCTGATTGCCTCTTCAAGACAAATCGCTTTATGTATTCCCCAATTGTAAGTCGCTTTGGATAAAAGCGTCTGCTAAATGACTAAATGTGGTCGCCACGAAAGGTGATCAAAACATTCGGTTGTGATGCAATGATATTAACATTCTGGCTGATGCAATAAGCCAAAAATTAGTTATTTGTTGCCGACTTATTTATGGACCCAGAAAAACTTTTACAATTTTTATCACGAGTGCATTTAAAGAATCTTTTATAGAAATTGTGCTTAATCTTGTATTTTTGTCTGAGTAGAGTCAAAAATACAACATGCAGTTTTTAAATGAAGATTTTTTTTTTATGAAGGGAAAACAAAATCCAAACCCACATGGCCCTGTGTGAAAAAGTTTCCCCCCCCCATTAAAACATAACTGTGGTTTATCACACCTGAGTTCAGTTTCTCTAGCCACACCCAGGCCTGATTACTGCCACACCTGTTTGCAATCAAGAAATCACTTAAATAGGACCTGCCTGACAAATGAAGTAGACCAAAAGATCCTCAAAAGCTACACATCATGTTGAGATCCAAAGAAATTCAGGAACAAATGAGAAAGTAAGTAATTGAGATCTATCAGTCTGGAAAAGGTTATAAAGCCATTTCTAAAGCTTTGGGACTCCAGCGAACCACAGTGAGAGCCATTATCCACAAATGGCGAAAACATGGAACAGTGGTGAACCTTTCCAGGAGTGGCCGGCCGACCAAAATTACCCCAAGAGCGCAGCGACGACTCATCCAAGAGGTCATAAAAAAACCCCATAACAACATCCAAAGAACTGCAGACCTCACTTTGCTCAGTTAAGGTCAGTGTTTATGACTCCACCATAAGAAAGAGACTGGGCAAAAATGGACTGCATGGCAGAGTTCCAAGACAAAAACCGCTGCTGAGCAAAAAGAACAAAGGCTCATCTCAGTTTTGCCAGAAAACATCTTGATGATCACCAAGACTTTTGGGAAAAAATTCTGTGGACTGACGAGACAAAAGTTGAACTTTTTGGAAGGTGTGTGTCCCATTACATCTGGCGTAAAAGTAACACAGCATTTCAGAAAAAGAACATCATACCAACAGTAAAATATGGTGGTGGTAGTGTGATGGTCTGGGGCTGTTTTGCTGCTTCAGGACCTGGAAGACTTGCTGTGATAAATGGAACCATGAATTCTGTTCGTGACCTCAAGCTGAAGCGAACTTGGGTTCTGCAGCAGGACAATGATCCAAAACACACCAGCAAGTCCACCTCTGAATGGCTGAAGAAAAACAAAATGAAGACTTTGGAGTGGCCTAGTCAAAGTCCTGACCTGAATCCTATTGAGATGCTGTGGCATCATGTATTTTACAAACTATAAATGTACTGTTTTGCTAGTACTTATGTGTATTTAAATGTCTGGAACCTAAAATAAGCATTATATGGTTGAAAACACTGAATAGTTGTGATAATATGACAAGAGCTCAGCACGTCCGTCTTTGGCTCCGCGCCAGTCAAAGCGCAAAAGCAGGTTTGAATTCAGCAGTTGATCACGTGATGCACTGAACATTTTAATCACACCAGTGTGATCGTATGCTTCAGGGAACAGCCTAGCGTGATCACACCCGTGTGATAATACGTGTTAAAGGGATAGTTCACCCAAAAATGAAAAGTAGCCCATGTTTTACTCACCCTCAAAGCACGAACTTGGGTTCTGTAGCAGGACAATGATCCAAAACACACCAGCAAGTCCACCTCTGAATGGCATATTTAAAATGTTATAAATACTTTTTATTTATATGACATCCTACGTCATCCACCCAGGAACGGCTTGCACGTATGACAGTCATCAGAAGTGAGAAAGTATTTATAACATTTTAAATATGAATATTTTTCTTACAAAAATGCACCGATTCACTACAGGAGGCCTTATTCACCCCCCGGAGCCGAGTGAGGCACGTTTTATTATGGATGCGCACACTTTATTTGACAAGTTTTGCACTGTTGAACAGAAACACCTGCTTACTCCCATTCTAACGCTTGGAAGAGCAAAGATAATTTTCAATAAAACTCGGATTGGATTTGTCTGAAAGAAGAAAAAGTCACACACACCTAGGATGCTTTGAGGGTGAGTAAAACATGGGCTAATTTTCATTTTTGGGTGAACTAACCCTTTAAGGTTGAACCACAGATGTCACATGGACTATTTTAACAATGTCCTTACTACCTTTCTGGGCCTTGAATGTGGTAGTTGTGTTGCTATCTATGCAGGGTCAGAAAGCTCTCACATTTCATCAAAAATATCCTAATTTGTGTTCCCGAAGATGATCAAAGGTCTTACGGTTTTGGAATGACATGAGGGTGAGTAATTAAGGACAGAATTTTCATTTTTGAGTGACCTAACCCTTCAAATACAACCAACGACGCCTGGAACTGAAGATCTGATGTCTCTTCAGACAGCTCAGATAGATAGATAGATAGATAGATAGATAAAACAACACTAATATTGGCAGAAAACTGATAATTGGCAGATATTAAAATTCTATATTATTGTCTAAAGTAAAATGTAAAAAAAAAACTAAACTTAATAATTTTAATACTAGGTAAAGATTACATTTTAACATTAAATTATTAAATTACCTTTTAGAAAAGTTAATCTTTAAAAACACCAACAATCTAAATGTAAAAAAGGACAAAAAGCATGCACAATATTCAACATCTGTATATACTGATAATTTAAAAAACAAATCTCAATATATTCGAAGATATCATATATGTCATACATCCCTACTATTTACTGGTTGGAATTCAAAAATATTTGACCACAAAATGCCTTGATTGACCAGTTAGAAGGGTTCTAGTGAGCAGAAAACAAACCTTCTCAGACTCGGCTTCCTGTCAGGTTTATTTTGTCTTTTATAATAACTGGATTAACGTACGGTATCCCTTACATAGTCTTGCAACTGAATATGCCTGTATAACATGGCTTAGCGAATTACTGCGCCTTAACATCTTGCACTCACTAACCTCTGGGGAAGGGAGGCATGTGGGCATCTGATCTCCTAGGGGTTTGGTGACCAGAGCGCTACCCAGGATGGAGATCAAGTGCTGAGCTATGATCTTCTGCTGCTCCACACTGCAGTGGTTCTCCAAAGACAGGATCACAGGATATTGGGACGTCTGGTAAAAGGAAAAAAAAAAAAACAAAAAAAAAAACACATTGTTGACAGTCAGGCACACATGGAAAACACACCAGAAGGACAAGCTCTACAAGTCCCAAAACAAACATTATCCGTAAATATTATCCTGATGAAATGACAGCTGTTTGCATTCACTGCTATTAATATTTTTACCTTAAAGGCATATTCTTTAATGGCTTTGATCACATCTTTGAAGAGGACCTTTGAGGTGAGAGTGTATCCATGGTAAATGACCGGCTCTTCATCTGATCCATCCCAGCAGTCCAACTCCACACAGCGGCAGCCCTTTAGAAGTGCTCTGTTGAGGGACAATGTAACTCAATATTCCAAAACTAAGCCATAAAAACATGTTTTAAGAAAGGTAAATTAATTCAGATGCTTCATTATGAAACGAGTACCTATCAAACTAATTATGCACTTCATCTTTAAACAATTTAATTAATAAAATGTAAACAAATGTTGAATGATTGACATGATTACTTTATGTATGCCTCAGTGCTGCTGGGTCCTTTGAGCTGGTCCTCCAGCAGGTATGTGTTGTGAGAGGAGGAGATGAAGTAATGGTTGAGAGGCTGGTTCATGTCCTGGTAAACACTTTTATGAGTCGGGTTAAAGATCAGCCCCTCCGGCTGGTGCAAGTACATTAGGAAGCCATCCTTTGTCATTTGCTGTTTGGCTTTGGCTACAAGAAGTGCAAAATACAGACATGCATGCAATTACAAAGACATTGTAGTTACACTTGCATTTTTTCTCCCCGAGACTGAAACTAAATACATTTACTTACACTAATGCTCAAAAGTTTGCAGTTGGCAAGATTTTTTGTATCTTAAAATGTAATTTATTCCTGTGGTGGCAAAGCTGAATCTTCAGCAGCCATTACTGAAGTCTTCAGGGTCACATGATCCTTCAGAAATCATTCTAATATATTGACTTGCTGCTCAAAAAACATTTCTTCTTATTATTATTAATATTAAAAACTTAATTGCTTAATATGTTTGTGAATATAATGAATATATGAATTATATTAATTTATATTCATATGAATTATGAATATAAAATTCAAAAGAACAGCATTTTTTTTTAAATATTTTGTAACATTGATAAATGTCTTTACTTTCAATTCTGATTAACTTAATGCATCCTTGCTGAATAAGTATTCATTTAAAAAAATACTGACCCCAAACTTTTGAATGGTAGTGTATAGCAGATGTTTTTATCCATAGCAACTTCCAAATAAGAGTAACTCAAGCAGGAGGCATTACCATTTTCATCAAGTTCATATTTCTCAATAAGCTGAAGGGCATCATTCTGAGACATGTCTTCTCTCTGTTCATTCAACAGGAAGTTCAGCAGGTCAGCGGCGCTCATGACACCGTCTGTCTTTGCATACTCTTCATAGATGACATCAATCTCCTCTCTTTGTGTCAGGATCGCATAGAAATGCTCAATCTCCTTGCCCTCTAGGAATCCACACTTTGATTTGTCACATTCCTGAAAGAGAGGAAACAGAGGCATTTCTAGTCAAGTTATTTCTTGTGTGGATTAGGGGTTGCACAGACTAATCGACTAGTCGACTAGTCGACTTTAATGCTCTGCCATGACGCTTTAAGCTTGACGTCGACTAGTCGCTGGTCCTATAGAGGGCGCAAGAGTATAAGAAATCTCTGAAGGACTTACATATTTACGCTCCGTTTCCAAAAAGTTAAAATGACAAATAAATGCATACTCTGAAAGCGCTCCACAAGACGTGTGATTATATTATTGGATGCTCGAAATTTAACGGGAGAATGCACGTTTTAAACCGCTTATAATACAGGTCAGTTAATCGCCGTTCTACTATAATGCGCTGCTGCTCAGTAACGCACACACATAGGCTTCAGACAGTAGCGCGTACATCACGCGCAGATCACGCGTGTACAGAATCGTTCAGCGCGGAAAGGTATTGTCAACACTGTTCTGTGATTTCTCAATAAAATAGCTTAGAAACTGAAAAGTTCAAGCATATATTTCTTAATAACTAAATCCCACAGGTTCACTACTAGTAGAGAGTCGCTGCCAGGTAGAATTAATTCACACACGCAATCGCTCTCACTAATGCATTCATATGAGTGTAATCTTTACTGTACTACTTTATCTGTATCTGATTTAGAACGAGTAGA
Source organism: Spinibarbus caldwelli (assembly GCA_039654775.1). Taxonomy (NCBI): domain Eukaryota; kingdom Metazoa; phylum Chordata; class Actinopteri; order Cypriniformes; family Cyprinidae; genus Spinibarbus; species Spinibarbus caldwelli. Next base: position 17,415,165 of record CM077235.1, on the reverse strand, counting down.
AATCTGTGAGAAATATAACGACCCAAAGACAAAAGAACTGATAAAAATGAGCTGTTATAGGAGCGATAGCCATGTGGGCAGCACTGTATCATATGCCATAGCTGTGCACAAGGTGTTGGTCACCGCTCCAGACTTATTTGTTCATTAATGACGTCATCAGCGACTAGTCGACTTCGACTCGACTTTCATCACATAAAAGTCGACTTTAAAAAATCAGAAGTCGTTCAACCCCTAGTGTGGATAGCACTTTACAATAAGATTTAATTTGTTAAGATTCGTTAACATGAACTAATATTTCTAAAGCATTTGATGTTACTTTCAACATTTACTAATATATTATTAAAACCAAATGTTTCTCTTAATATTTAATGGACCTGACCTAACACAAACTAACAATGAATTTGTATTTTTATTAACTAGCACTAACAAAGTTCAATAAATACTGAATAAAATCTATTGTTTATTGTTAGTTAATGCATGCATGAGATGTAGCACTATACAACAGTATAGACGGGTAAACTAGGTTAGAATCCTAATAATTACAGAAATATTACCTGAAAGAGTATTTCAGCATAGTCTTCAGCCACCTCAATGTTGAGGTCTCGTAGAAAGCTCTTCATCTCTTTCTGACTGATCTTATCATCAAAGTTTTTATCTGCTTTACGCATACAGCTGTAGATCCAGCTGGAGCTCTGATGTAAGGACAATTAAGAAGAGATTTGAAAGAATAATGCTTCTATTGCACCTCAACTTCACAGGAGTTTGAAAAGGATACTGCTCTGTTTTCCTCTGCGGAGTGAGGTTCTTTATGTTTGAAATGACCTTCTCCAAACCGCCGACCCACTTCTTGGCTTCCTCCTCAGAGCTGGCGATCAGGTCCAGGCCCTTCTGTCGGCCCTTAAACAAGATGGAGAACGCTCGACCCTCCACTGACTCCTCTGTGTATTTCCTCAAACCCTCCGTCTGCCGACCTATTCGGACCTCGTCAATGTCCTCAACAGAGACTGGGTGAGAGACAGATACACAAACATAATATGTAACAATGTGGGTCCCAATGAACCCAGAAACAGATCATCCATGGCCTTCCCAAAATTATCAAAAATAAAATTGCAGTTCAGCAGTGTGCAAAAGTAGTATTTGTTTTGTAAATGAAATGGTGAGCATATATTTTGGATGATTTGTCCAAAATTTTTTGATTGACTGATGTCAGTTTTTTAAACGGCAAAAATGTTGTAAATCAGTAACGTGATTTTATTTTCTGGTAAAAATATCTAAATATGCTTATAGTGATTTATGCTTAAAATCATTAAAAACAAATCATAAGACAAGACATTTCCTAAAAGAAAGTTTTTTTTGCCTAGTTTCTATTAGGGACTGCTGTTAAACGCTGTAGCATCACGGTAATATGCATATTATGGAAATTCTATACAGAAGAGGTCATCCATAAGAAAAAAGCACTGGAAGCTTGATTTTGTACATTTGCATACTTTGAGGGAAAATATACATACGTTTAAACATACCCCCAGGCTTATGTTTTACAGCACTGGTCAAGCAAAATGACAATATAATTTTAATGTGCTGTAGTAAAACACACAACTTGTACACAAATACCTAATTTGGAGAAACATTTGTTTCATCAATAAATCTTTCAATTAATTACATTTAATAATGATATACAAATCTTCTCGCTAATGCTTTGAAGAATTTAACAAAGGCAAGAGATCACTATGACAGGCACTTATTATTATGATGCAGTGATATAATCATACATTACTGTTCAGATGTTTGGGGTTAAGAGATTTTATAATGTTTTTGAAAATCTCATGCTGACCAAGGCTGCATTTATTTGATCAAAAATACAGTAAAAACAGTAATATTGTGAATTTTATTACAAGTTAAAATAACCGTTTTCTATTTTGATATATTTTAAAATGTAATTTATTCCTTTAAATTTTCAGCAGTCATTACTCCAGTCTTCAGTGTCAATGGACCTTCAAAAATCATTTCAATTGGCTGATTTGATGCTCTAGAAACATCTGTTATTACTATCAATGTTGAACACACTTGTGCTACTAAATATTTTGAGACCATTATATATTTAAGGACTCTTTGATGAATAGAAGGCCAAAAGAACAGCATTTATCTGAAACAGGAATCTTTTGTAACACTATAAATATCTTTATCACCCCCCCCCACCCCTTTACCGTCACAGACATTAATGTTATACTGCCTGTACATATTATGCACAACTTTTAGTCTTAATGCATTCATTTTACCCTGTTTACGCTTAAAATGTGGATTTGAGGAAGGAAGCGCTATAGTAACTTCTGTGAGAGACATTTATCAATATTAATACTGACAAACAAAACACAAAGTAGGTCAGTGCAGGACACAAGCACACATGCAAAGAAAGGATTGACTGACACACCCCTGCACACATCCTTTTTGGGACTCACATGTCTGTTTGGACTTCAAGGTCTTTTTGGATTCATGCCACATGGTCTTGCAGTCCTCCTGGAGTTTGTAGAAGCGTGTCTTTTTCCATGAGCCCGAACGGACTTTCAAAAGATCTCCGCCATTCATCAGGAACTGCAGCTCCCCGTCACCCTCCAAACCTGTGGGGAGGACAAGAGCAAGACCCCTCATGTAATCATTCTTTCAAAGCACATTCTGAAAGACAGATTTGTGGGTTATTTCCCACATCACAACATCCTTTTTATGAAGGCAAAACAAACAAAAAGGATTGTATTGTCACTCTGTGGTCCAATTGAGGAAGGAACCCACCCATTCATGAGTCCAGCTGCTGAGGAAGAAAAAGTGGCTTAAACTTTTATGTAAAACACAAAAGACTCATACTGCAGACACCTGACACCAACCAGGACCAGCTTTTAAGTCAAACTTCCATAGCACAAATGAATTATTTACAAAGGCGTGGTGTGTATTTATGAGTCATTTAAACACAACCATGAATCAATAGGTGTGATGTGTTCTTGCTCTATTCACGACAACAGCAAAAGCTCCCAACTTACACTGCATTCTAGAAGTTACTAAAGTGAAAGACAATTTCCTCGATTTCCTTCAAGGTGCTTGTTAATGAACTGTATACATCTTTAAACAACCAACTGAATGCCACTGTAAAGGCAAGTATGAAAGGTCAAGTTCTCAGATTACACATAAGATTATTGTTTTATTCATTGTCCTACCGAGTCGTTTCAGGTTGATTCTCGCTGTTGTTTTCATCTGCGCGCGGTGCAAGGACTCTTGAGATTTGCTCCGCGCTGGTTGTCTTCGTACACACTGCATATTGTGAATATTCCGCACAAAAATCAGAACTGCTAGTGAATAAGAGAGCAACAAACATATCCCAAAGACCTGCTGTGTTGTGGTCACTCACTTGTCCCCGGATTCGGGGCGTGTACTAATCCAAAATTCATCCCTATAGAATAAGACTGTAGTGAGCTCATCGAGTGGCTATATTAGTTGGTGAATTCATACAATACTTAAAGGATGTTTGTTTAAAGAGAGATTTAATAAGTATACTTATTGAAAGTACACTTGAGACTACAGTCGAAAGCGCCAAGAGCGAAAACTACACATGCGTAACAGCAGGTGAAACACCTGTTGGGCTTTTGCGTGTGTTTCTGTGCAGAATCAATGGCGCCAGCTAGTGGCTGTATTTGCCAGTCCAAACACACTAAACCTCATCCCATTATCTCCTGTGGATTTGTGTTAACTCTATGCTGTTCTATTATGATGGTAGCAATAATGAATCATACAGGGCTTTCTTCATTTCAGAAAAGTTGTTCATGCCTCACCGATGGCATTTGGCATAGTCTATTAAACCAAGTCATAAATATTAGGCTATCTTGCATATGAAAGATAGACATACTCTGTGAAGACCGAATCTTTAAAGTGGTGTTTTTGTACTGCAATGTCAATATAAATATTGTTTATATATTTTTGAGGTGTTGTTTAAATGTATAGGGCCAGGCCGATGATATTATTGTTAACTAAAACTATTAAATAGATTTTTTTATAAATTGAAATAAAGCTGAAATAAAATACAAATCTTAGAGAATAACTTAAATGAAACCCTTGTCATCTAAATATAATCTAGAGTTTAATCTTGGCATCTAAAGTTTAAACTGAAATACTAAATTGACTAAAAGAGCAATAAACTAAAGTTAAATAGAAATATTTAAAAAAAAAATGAGAAAAGCACATAAAATTACTAAAACCTAAAGTAAAATTAAAATGAAAACTGGAAATAAAAGCCGATTCAAAATCTGAATAAATATTACAATAGTATATAAATAATACTAAAATAAAACTGATAAAGGCCAAATTCATGTTACATTGATGTTTTTTCATTCTACATTTCTGTACCTAATTTTCACAGTAAACTTTTATTGCACAACAGCCTTCATATGTCTACTTTTAAACAAAGTCCTGCCCTAACTGTCTTTTGTTTTCATTGTATTATATTTGTTTCAGATTCAGATAAGTATGTATGTACATGACAGCTTTCTGTTAAAGAAAGCAAACACTTGCCTTTTTTTTTTTTTTTTGGGTAATATTAAGACAATTTTCAGTGAGTCTATCTGCTTCCACAAACCCATGGGCTGTTTCCTGCTGCCATTTCAGTGAGAGGGAGGACAGTTAGATCCTATTCATATCCGTCTGGATGTCAGAGATACTGGAGATTCAGGAGGTGTGTACACAACAAGCACGCAGTCATTTAGATGCCTGAGGCTTTTTAAAAACCCAAACGTAGGTAACGTTTACTGTAACACCTTTTCACCTTCTGGAAAAAACCCTGCACAAACCCTGCACAAAATTAAGATGTTTCTCTTTTTAAGAATATTTTTGTTAGGCTTGTTTTGTAAACTGTGATCTGTTGAAACACAGTAAAATGAGCTGAGCCTTGGTTTAAAGAAGCTAGTAAACCCATAATTTGACAGACGTTTCAGGCAGAGGAACTAAAGTAATGAAAGGGATGTTATGTGAGACAGTCGACAGAATGTTGCTCCAGGCTACTGACACCTCTCCTGTGCCCCATCCTCAATAGAAATCTAGTAGCTTATTATATTGCTGCAAAATTGGAGCACTGTAAGAGATGGACAAATACACCCAACACATGACAATACAAAGTTACTAAGGGTGTGGCAGCCATATTATGTCCTCTACCTCAATTTACACTATACACCACCCATTCATGCGTTTATCATAAGACATCCACAGAAATAGCTGACTGAAAACAAAAAAATGCATGATTCGCAAAGTATTTTCTAACTTAGAGAACAAGTTCAAATTAATATCTAATATATAACACAATAAATAAAACGGTTCATCTTCAGTTTGTCTCCTTCCCTGACCTTTTCAACCAATATCAACCTTTAAATTAAATATTTCCTAATTAGTGCGTGAGGAATCATGTTTGGAAATAGTTAACATTCAGTTGCGCGTGGCTGAAACTTAAGAGCGCGTTGCAGGTTTAGTGAACAGGTCTGAACATTCACTGCTCTCAAACTGAACTTTCAGAAGGTCGTTTGATTGACTTTTGTGACAAGCGCAAGCATTTCGGAATCATTTTAATTCAGTTCAGTTTTAGTGCTCATTCATCTCTTACCTTGTTTCTCAGCAATGCCGTTGGAATCCATTTCTCTTAACTACAGCAGACTGTTATATCCTCCTCGTACACAATCTATCCAGTGTTCTCGACACGCAAAAAGAAACAACATAAAACTTCGCAAAGTCTCGCTGAAACTGAGAGCTGCTCTATTCCTGCAGCCTTCTCTTCACAGGTACAGATTACCTACCTGAGGCTGCTGTCGTCTCAGTAAAAGGTATCTCATGATGGGCCACTCCCACTGATCACTTCAGCATCTTATAACGGCATGCTGTGCTTTCAGTTGCCTATAGGGGTCATGATAAATTATGCTCAAACAGTAAAGCAAATCCAGACTGAGATTGAGTGTTTGGTTTGTTTTACTCTGGAGAAGCAGTTCTTAAACCTTCACTACGTGCTGCACCTGTAATTAGAGCTGTAGACACTAGTCATATCAGCTGAGAGCAAATATGCACTATTAGAGTAGTGAATCTGCCAGGCTGCACTAATAATTTATAGGCTGGAAGACAGTGAGCTAATCATGTGAGTAACTATTTTTTAACCTTTTTATTTTTCTGAGGCATATAACAGATACTTTGGCAGTTATTTAAAGGGATACAAAGAGAAACACTGCATTACTTAGTAGGATTACTTTGGATTTAAACATAGATTTGAAATACAGACATTTTAAAAATTGTTTTCATTGCATGAAATATTAGTACAATTAGTAGTGCATATATGTGACCCTGGACCACAAAACTAGTCTTAAGTAGCATGGGTATATTTGTAGCAATAGCCAAAAATATATTGCATGGGTCAAAATGAACTATTTTTCTTTTATGCCAAAAATTATTAGGATATTAAGTAAAGATCATGTTCTATGAAGATATTTTGTAAATTTCCAACCATAAATATATCAAAACTTAATTTTTGATTAGTAATATGTATTGCTAAGAACTTCATTTGGACAACTTTTAAGGCGATTTTCTCAATATTTTGATTTTTTTTCACCCCCAGATTCCAGATTTTCAAATAGTTGTATCTCAGCCAAATATTGTCCTATCCTAACAAGCCATACATCAATGGAAAGCTTTTTTGTTCAGCTCTCAATTTCAAAAATTTGACCCTTATACCCTTATGACTGGTTTTGTGGTCCAGGGTCACATATATTAGTACAATTTATAGGCTATATAACCTAGTGAAGCAGCACAAACACTTAAAACAACATTTTATATGTATGTATGTATGTATATATATATATATATATATATATATATATATATATATATATAAACAGAAGATATACAAAATATCTTATATGTTGGAAGATATCGGTTCAAGATATTTGTTTATGAGAGTAGATTTATGAATGAAATTCATCTGTTTTTTTTTTAAAAAAAAATCCTACTCAAACAGCTGAAGTTCTCAAACAGTGAATCTCTTCTCTTCAGACAGGCCTTTGAAAACTGGAACACATTTTCAAGTGTTCTTGGGCCTCTTCCTAATTGTGTTGGTTATCATTTCACATGATTGTGGTCCTCTGTGGTTTGAGGTATTTCTGTGTATAAATACTGTGGCCGCAGAGGTTTAAATGTTGCTTTTGTCAAGGAATTCCTTTGCAGATTGATAGCGATCAAGGAACTCAGATCTCAGATCTGCTGTGTGACAACTGAGTATAAAGCAAACATTCCACAGGTTTTTTTTGTGTAAAATATATCAGATGCTTTCTGAACAAACAGCCGCTGTAAAGCCTTGCTCTTGACTCATTTGTGTGTGGCCAACATGGAATGCAATGTGATAAGTATGTTTGTAAAGTAATTTCTGAGCTTTTTGAAAGGCTACTTATCAGTTGATCACTGCCTGATAAGCCAAGCTCAACCAAAAGAGACCAACCAGTCAGAAGAAAAAGACAAGCGGCTACAAATGCATTTCATGGGTCTTCATTTTCACAAATGTCAATGTCTAATTTGTGATTGATTTAAGCTTAGAAGTAGTTAAAGTTCCTGTGTATTTTAAGATTAAGGCTACAGCATTCCCATGGTGCACACATTTGTAATGTATCAAACATCAAATCTGCTCTATAAAATCAACATATTTGCTTATAAGTTGAGTTGCAAGTTCTATTAGCCTAATGAACTTTTTATGGTTAATGTCATCTGTCTTAAAGCCCTCATTTTTTTATGCACCAGTATGTGTAGCCCAGAGGGGTAAGCAGGTTTCAGAATGTGATTTAGACAATTGCAAATTACAACCATAAAATATCAGGATGGTCAATAGAGTACAATAAATAATTGTGATTAATTTAATTTAATTTAATTTAATTTATGAGTCCCTTTCAGGTTTAGGAAAGTAAATGGTGTAAGTTGTGTCAGTTTGTGTGAATGACTGATAGTGGAATATATGTGCACATAGTCTCCTCCAGTAAAGCATAAAGCTTACAATAGTTCGTATGGTTTGTATAGTTTGTACTGAATTCAGAAGGAGGACTGAAAAAGTGGACAATTATTTTGTGTTGCTCATTTCCACAAAGTGCAGCAAGACAAGTCACTGTGACCTAGCAGTTACTTCTCATTGATCATGTGATCCATGCAAATACATTCTTAGAGAAAATACTGTATGTATGCAAGTTTTCTTCCAGCTCATTTTTAAAGAATGCAGCTTTTGAAAAAACGACCTGTCGCCTGTATGTCACTGGTGATTGGTTAATATTATATCCTGTTGTCAACATGCCATACATGTCACACAGAGTACAGTAAATGCCTTCACAGGCAGAGCTGAAATATGAGATATCAAAGATAAAATACATGCCTGGACAAATACTTTACAGAGGAATGTCTGTGTTAATTCATGTGTAACTCTTCAGTCATTTTAGGAAGTCATTGTGAATGTCTTGTCACCTCTTGATTCAGTATGATTTAGCTTGGCCTTATCATAACAGTAGTCATGGAGTGTATCTGTGTGCTGTTGTGCCAATCAGCACTCCCATTGATGGCTGGCTTACCCTCCCAGCAGTGTCAGCTCTGGGATGAGTGCATTTTAACATTAGAACAATCTGCAGCCTCAGGAAGAGGCCATATTCCCCAAATCCATCTTTATGTTGAAGGGGCCCAGGATAAGAATGCAGACAGAAGGCAGCATTTTGTGCCTTGGTTACAATACTCAGATTATTTTCATCTAAAACTTATTTAATAAAAGAGACAAAATTTATATACAAATATAAACTGAAAAGATGGCTAGATCATACATCATATATACATTTAAAGTAATCCTTACCTTTGAATGATTTTGAAAAACAAAACACAATATCACTTTTTAAACACATATTATGTGTTGATTGTTGAATTAGTGGCCAGTTGTATAAAGTAAGCCTCTATGTTAAGACTGTGTCTTAATAAGTAGTCTGAACAACTAGTAGTTAGCCAAAGGGCAATCAGTCTTATTTTTCAGATTCAAATTAGACCAATCTATGTTTTTTGTAACTGACCTAAAAAAGTTATGAGCAATTTTTAAGATAAAAATTAGATGACTAACTTGTAAGACTAGTCTAAGCATTTTATGCAACCGGCCACAGCACGTCACTCTTTTATTAAAGTTTCAATGTGTGAATTTTGGGAAACCGAAACTCTAAGTGCTTAAACGTTGTCTAAGTTACTGATACTGAGGAGCAGAGAGACATATAAGGGCTTGTGGGATATGGGCATGCATGGAATGCTCAAAATAATCATCCTGCGCAGATTCTTTCATGTCATTTTCCACCTGCAAATCCTCTACTGCGCTATTATTACTCACTTTACTATTAATGTTAATGTTGTAATAAGCCAACAAAAATGTTCTTGTTTACATTTTAACTTACATGGTGTGTTGCATTCAGATAAACTAATGGCTGTTGTTTTTAGAAGAAAAATGTGTACTTGTTTTTATTTATAGTCTACGTATTTTCATGGACCTGTATTAAGAGGCTAATTAAAAAAAGCATATTTTTAATTATCATAACTTAATCTAGCAGACTTGGCCCCTTAAATGGGGCAACTTAACATCGTAACAAGAATGTGAACATTCCAGTTTGGCAAGATGCAGTGCCAAGTAAAAGACTTTGGGAAACATGTTGCTTCATGCAACAGTACACATTACTGACAGTGTTTTGCGCCGTCCTTTAGTATGACCCTGTTATGACCCTTCTCAAGAAACACTGGGACCATGTTTAAATTTGGGCACACAGTCCACACAGATAATAAATGGATTAGAGAGAAAAAGAAGTAATTCTCTTAAAGAAACAAAATCAATCTTTCCGTAAAAGTCCTAAATAGAAGGATGCTGCAAACAATTCCCCAAATTATTCACTTTATATAAATTAGATAGAACAATTGCATCTTTCTTTAACAATAAAATGTGTGCAGTTCAGTGAAAATAGTGCCCTTTAATGATGAAAGCAAAAAAGGTTTTATTTCAAAACTCCCATTGACTAACATTTCAGTTAAATAAGTCCGATGTCATGACCACAAAATCCTCTAAAGTCGATTTCACCATCAAGTCTTTTGATTTATTTTATACATTCTTTGCTTTTCTTATGACTTGATCTTAAAATATAACTTAGAAAGGCTCAATCGGCTAGCCAAGGTGAAGAAAATGAGAAATTAAAAAAGTTATTAGACATGTAACATTTATAGCGTTGTCTACAAAATATTTAATAAATCTAAAAAGTAAAAAGAAATAAAATATTTTCCTCACACCTTGCTTTTTTCTCTATCTACAGTAAACCTAGAGTTTTTAATCGCTTGATAAACTAGTAATCGCGACGCTGTAGTGTTTGTGAGATCTGATGAATAAGATCAGAATGAACCATTATTAACTGTATTAAATATGTTAGTCACTATTCTGTGTCATCATTTCACTGTATGTAGCCTAATGCCAAAATATGAATATTCAGAGTAGTTGCACTGTCAGCGTGTTACTGTTAAAAATTATTTAAATGTTTTTTTTTTTGTATATGACTTAGTGTTTTTTTTTATTATTATTTATTATGCTTTATTGTCAACAAGTAGCATGTACAGTGCCATATCCCACTATATAACAAAAACATTTCACATGCCACAACAAGAAGGAACAAGGAAAGAAAAGAAAAAAAAAGAAAGAAAAGAAGAGAGGGTACATAAGCATTAGTTTACAGACAAATATATATTATACATATATTTACATTGCCATAGGATATTACAATACATTTTAAATACAGAAAACATACTTTTCAGGTCAGCACATTAATTTTATTTATTTTTTTATTGCGTGAAAATGTTAAAGGAGGAGCATATATTAATCGTTTTAATTGCCTTACTATTATTAGATTTTAATTATTTAAATGTTTAACATCGTTAAATAAGTACCGCACATTCATTCAGGCATTTTAAACACATGAATAAGCATTAGGGGCTTGGAATAAAAGCATCAACGCACACAAACAATACAAATTAGCCATGGTTTTACTACAAATAAAATCAAATATTGCAATTGAAGTTAAACCACATAACCACAAATTAATCTGGTTTTACTACACCGATTATAGTTTAACTATGGTAGGCTATTTATAGTAAAAGTTGTTATACAAATTGTAAAAACGGAAAAAACATGGCACTTTTACTATAGTAAAACCATGTTTAATTTTCGTAAGGGTGTTTATCAGTCAAAAATTTAAAACTGTACATTCAACAGGTATGAAATATGATCGGTAAAAGAAAAATACTGTTCATGAGAAGACAAGCGCTGATGCGGCGGGTTAGTGGGGAAATATTATTCAGAAAGCACATTTGGAAGGAAAATATATTTATGGGAACATTTCAGAAGGTTGACGATAATTCATGTTAACGCAGAGAATATGATTAATTGTTTTTTTTTTTTTTTTTTTAAGAAATGCCAGCCCTAAAATGTAGTAATAATCTGTGTGTAGGTGCGCTGAACCAAAGTCTCTTTAAGAGTTAATTCTATATTAAACTAAAACTAAACTATAGTCTTTGGCTGAACGCTAACCGGAAACTCGCGAGCCGTAATAAGTCCATTCAGCAATTGAAAATTTTAATGTTAATAACACTTTTAATTAATAGATGCAACCATTTATTTTTTTTTTCTGAATAAAGAGAAAGTGCAGAAAAGTAACACCGGACTACATAGCGGTTTTTTTTCTTTCTTCGGACTACAGAGGGTTAACCATGGATGAGCGCGTCACCAGCGTGCACCGGAAGTAAATCGCAATGGGACGCAGTCAATTTCAAGTTCATGTTGTCAAAACTTTTCGTCCGATGTCTTGTTTTCTGTGTTGATTAGAGTCACAAGCGCACAGTGCCATAATGGCACACCGATATCTGCATCTGTCAAGAGGCTGCAGGAGCCTTCTCCACGCTCTGCTGCCAAGAGTCAGACCAACAAACCGCCTGCAATCGGTAAATGTGCAGCTTGACTCTATTTCCCCGGATCTTTCTTCATCGCGATTTAATCACGAATACGCATTTTGTCATGTGTGTCACCCGTTTGTTTAGTCAGCTGCAGACTGCAGAGTCACAGACCGCAGAGTTTGATAGTAAACGAGGCTCGGCCTGTGTGACATTGCGTTGAGTAACGCGTCTAGATCATGTTATGTCACAGTTCTTCACATTAAATCTGTTAAACCAAGACAGCCTCCAAAACATCAGTTTGTGCTGTTGCTAGCTCTGCATTGCTTCTTTAATATTTTAATAATTCTTGTAACCTTAGTTATTATAGGTATAAAAAACATTTAGAAATTTTGGCATTTCACTAAGTTACCTGTTTTCTGTAGCATCTCTGAATACTGTCAACAGTAGCTTCAGTATCTAGGGAATGACTTTTGAGGTTCTCCAAAGAGCTCCAGTGTGGTAATCTGAGGAACCAAAACGGTGCCGCAGTCTGTTTTTCAGCAGTTGTGATTATGTGTGTTCATCATCTCAGTATATTTGTTTTTGAAGGTTCAAGGTGTTGGGCAAATCGTCTTGGACAGAAGATCCTTGCTCTCTCAGGTCTTGGGCACCTATAGAAGATTAAGCTCTAAACCTCCCAAAGGTGTGAATTACATGAATTGTAAAATAACACTGAGTTCTCAAAGCTGGACTGTTATGCTAATTATGTATTATTTTCTTGCACTGAAGGATTTGAAAAATACTTTCCTAATAATAAAAACGGTGGTCCAAAAAATGGTGAGCCCAAGCCGTCCAACGCAGAGGCCAAAGGTAATATCTATATTAGCTTGTAATGTGAGTTAACTGCCTTTTATATGACATACAATATAGTCATGTTGTTTTTTGTATCTGTTTTAACCCAGATGCCAAACCAACCAATGCTCAGAAGAGCACCGGTGGAGGTGGAAGTAGTGGTGGAGGAGGAAAAAGAGGGGGGCGGAAAGATGAATCCAATTGGTACAGCCGTCTCCAAAAGGTTAAACGTTGTCTAGTAATTACTATTAGTAATAGTAGGCTTATTGTTACATTTAAAGCTTGTTTGCTGAGGCAGGTGATATGTTGATATGTCATATGTCACCAGAGAGAAGTCTGACATTTAATTGGAAGATCAAGGGTAACATTTTGCTAAAAAAATATATATATTTAATAAGATCAAGATTTAATAAGATCACAATAAGATCAATAAAATGCACAATAACATGCCCTAATTTCGCTGTCATTTCATGCAGGGCGACGTGCCGTGGGATGATAAAGAGTTCCGTATGTATTTCCTGTGTGGAACGGCTTTCTGGACAGCTGTCACATATTATTTCTTCTTCCGAGATGGAGGAAGAGAGGTCACCTGGAAAGACTTTGTAAATGGTTACCTTGCTAAAGGAGTGGTATGTAATTACTTATATTTGATCTGTATTTTCAGTCAGTGTTTTCTGATGTTTCTTTTTACCTACACTTGAACTTTGATCCACGGAATTATGTATTTTATCTTTGCTAGGTTGACAGGTTGGAGGTGATAAACAAGCGATATGTAAAAGTCATCTTTACCCCTGGTAAAACTCCAGTTAATGGGGTGAGTTCTTTATAATGATTTGATACAGTTATGTTTATTATTTTTATATAGTCTTTGGTAACCAAGCGATCATATAATTAAACAGATTATCCATTAGCCAGGTCAGTCTGACACAGACTACCATCCAAAAGTTCAGGTTCAGTAGGATACATATTTTTGAGAAATTAATACTTACATTTAGCAAGGATGCATTAAATTGAGTAACATAATTTCTATTTCAAATATACTGTTCTTTTGAACTTTTTAATCAAAGAATCCTGAAAAAATGTATCGTTTCCACAAAAATATTAAGCAGCATAACTGTTTTCAACATTGATAATAATAAGAAATATTTCTTCAGCACCAAATCAGCATATTAGAATGATTTCTGAAGGATCATGTGACACTGAAGACTGGAGTAATGATGCTGAAAATTCAGCTTTGCTTCACAGGAATAAATTACATTTTAATATATACACTACCAGTCAAATGTTTTTGAACAGTAAGATTTGTAAAGTCTCTTAATTTGATCCAAAGTACAGCAAAAACAATTTTGAAATATTTTTACTATTTAAAATAACTGTTTTCTATTTGAATATATTTTAAAATGTAATTTATTCCTGTGATCAAAGCTGAATTTTCAGTATCATTACTCCAGTCTTCAGTGTCACATGATCCTTCAGAAATCATTCTAATATGCTGATTTGCTGTTCAAGAAACATTTTTTTATTATTATTATTATCAATATTTAAAACAGTTGAGTACATTTTTTTCAGGATTCTTTGATGAATAGAAAGATCCAAAGATCAGCATTTATCTTTTGTAACATTATACACTATACCATTCAAAAGCTTGGAGTCAGTATAATTTTTTTTTTTTTTTTTGGGGGAAAGAAATGATAGAAATTAATACTTTTATTTAGCAAAGATGCTTTAAATTGATCAAAAGTGATGATAAAGACACAATGTTACAAAAGATTTCTATTTCAGATAAATGCTGTTCTTCTGAACTTTCTATTCATCAAAGAAATTCTACTCCGCTGTTTTCAACAATAATAATAATAATAATAAATGTTTATTGAGCAGCAAATCAGAATATTAGAATGATTTCTGAAGGACCATGTGACTGGAGTAATGATGCTAAAAATTCAGCTTTGAAATCACAGGAATAAATTACATTTTAAAATATATTCAAATAGAAAACAGTTATTTTAAATAGTAAAAATATTTCAAAATTTACCAGTTTTTGCTGTACTTTGGATCAAAAATGCAGGCTTGGTGAGCAGAAGAGACTTCTTTAGAAACATTAAAAATCTAACTGTTCAAAAACTTTTGACTGGTAGTGTATTCAAATAGAAAACACAAATTTCACAATTTTACATTTTTTTTTAAATGTATTTTTGAACAAATAAATGCAGTTTGGTGAACATTTAAAAAAAAAAATAAAATAAAAAATCTTACCAACCACAAACTTTTGAATGGTAGTATATATATATAGTATATATTTCTCGTCTCTAAAAACTATGCATGATAAGGACACACAACAAACTGTGATCCTTTCTTCAAGCAGCAATACGTGTGGTTCAACATCGGCAGTGTGGACACATTTGAGCGAAACCTGGAGACAGCTCAGCTAGAGCTAGATATTGAAGGAGAGAATAGACTGCCAGTCGTCTATTCTACTGAAAGTGATGGGTGAGATATTGGCATAAATTGTCAATAAATTTAGTAAAGGATAATAAAAGTATCATCAATCATTCTAGAAGCTTAAATTCTTAATTTCAATCTTATTCTTCTGTCATTTTCAGGTCGTTCCTCCTTAGCATGTTCCCCACCGTATTGATCATTGGGTTCTTGCTGTTCATGCTGAGGAGAGGGCCTGCCGGGGCAGGGAGGCCAGGGAGGGGAATGGGTGGGCTCTTCAGCGTCAGCGAGACCACCGCCAAAGTACTACGAGACGAGATTGATGTCAAATTCAAGGATGTGGCGGGTTGTGAGGAGGCCAAATTGGAGATCATGGAGTTTGTAAACTTTCTTAAGAACCCAAAGCAGTACCAGGATTTGGGTGCCAAGATTCCAAAGGTAGCGCAAGACTTTTACATAACATTGCATAACTGGCTTGTAATTTAGTAAGTCAACTGAGATTTCAACAGAAGGTTTAAACTTCTTGTTTAGGGGGCTATTTTGACTGGACCCCCGGGCACAGGAAAGACTTTACTAGCCAAGGCCACCGCAGGAGAAGCCAACGTCCCCTTCATCACTGTGAATGGATCAGAGTTCTTAGAGATGTTTGTGGGGGTTGGGCCAGCCAGGGTAAGTACATTTTTTTAATCCTATTATGAGCTTCATGGTGTTCGGTATGCTTTCTAACAAACTTTGTTCACAGTGTGACTAAAACGCTCTAATTTTGGGTAGGTTCGGGATCTCTTTGTATTGGCTCGGAAGAATGCGCCATGCATTCTCTTCATAGACGAGATCGATGCTGTAGGAAGAAAGAGAGGCAGAGGCAACTTCGGTGGACAGAGTGAACAAGAAAACACTCTCAACCAGTTACTAGTTGAGATGGATGGTTTGTATCTAGAAGACTGTAGTTTCCATTGTTATATGACAGTTGGATATTACATTAGATTTTTTTTTAAATAATTTAAATTGTTTTTATAATTAATTCATTGTAATTTTGCTTTATAATTTTATTAGAATTTCTTGTAATAAAAATAAGCAATTTATTGGTCCCAAACTCTAGATCCTTCATGTGTCAGATCATCAAACAGTATTTAAAGTTAGTATTAAAATGATGTGGTTCAGATATATGTGCAAATTAATATCCTTTTCTCTCGTTTGTAGGATTTAATACTGCTACTAACGTCGTGGTGCTGGCAGGCACCAACAGACCAGATATTCTAGATCCAGCTCTGATGAGGCCTGGGCGCTTTGATAGACAGATATATATCGGTAAGGGTTTTTGTCACCTGCCATTTTTAATAGTCGATTAAAAAATGTATCCTTTAAATTGTTGGGGAACTTTAACCACAGGCTTTTGAAAAGCAATTTCTTCACTTTTTCCTGTCAACAATGTGTTTAATGTTTTATAAGTATGAACTACCATTCAAATATTTGGGGTTGTTTTAATGTTTTTGACAAATTTCTTTTGCTCACCAAGACTGCATTTCATTAATCAAAAATACAGTAAAACAACAATAATGTAAAAAATTATTACAATTTAAAATAAATGATTTCTGTTTTAATATATATTAAAATGTAATTTATTTCTGTGACGCAAAGCTGAATTTTCAGCATCATTACTCCAGTTTTCAGTGTCACATGATCCTTCAGAAATCATTCTAATATGCTGATTTGGTGCTCAAGAAACATATATTTTTTTTTATATTATCAATGTTAAAAACAGTTGTGCTGTTTAAATATTTTTGGAAACTGTGATTTCTTATTTTTTAGGATTCTTTGTTAAATAGAAAGTTCAAAAGAACTGCACTTATTTGAAATATTTTGTCATCTTAATGACAAAATAATCTTAATAATCTTAATGTCAATCATCTTAATCACTTTTGATCAATTTAATGCATCCTTGCTGTATAAAAATATGAAAAAAAAGTTCTTACTGACCCCAAACATTTAGGGACAGTTTTACTAAACGGCAAATTCGCATTAGAGCACAATTCCATAAAAGCGCCGATGGGAGGGGAAAATTCAGCATGTGATTTACTGACAATGCGCACATTAAAGAACACAGACACAGCCAGAACATTTCCATAATGACCAGCACAATCTACCAAGAGCAGCACAAATTAGCGCCTGCTTTAAGACATGCTTTTTTGGGGCACTGAATAATGGTGCAAATACCAGTAATTAGTAAACCACGTTGCGTGTTTCATTTTAATACTCACCTTCCATAAATCTTGCATCTGAAAGGGAAACTCCTCCAAATGCATATTCAATAAGGTCAGGTGCAAAAATAATTTTCCATGCCTTTTCAGCACTAATTCTTCACTGCGCGTCTTTAGTAAATCCTTACAGTACTATTTTAACGGCAAAAGACAGTTTGCGCTGGTGCAAGCTGTTAGTAAATCTGGCCCCTAAACTGTAATCTAAGTATATGTGTATTTTGTATATTGCATAATGATTGCAGGGCCACCAGATATCAAAGGCAGAGCCTCTATATTCAAAGTGCATCTGAGACCACTAAAGTTGGATGCCAAGTTGGACAAAGAATCTCTGGCAAGGAAAATGGCTGCTCTAACACCTGGTTTTTCAGGCATGTAAAGACTTTTTATACATTTGGGTTTCAAAAGTTGTTTATGAGATGTGAACTAAGTTTCAGCGCTTACTGATTTCTCTCTGACAGGTGCGGACATCGCTAATGTGTGCAACGAGGCTGCGCTAATTGCAGCCCGCCACCTTTCTGATGCCATCAACCAAAAACACTTTGAGCAAGCCATCGAACGAGTAATTGGGGGTAAGTGTCAGATGTGAAATTTGAAAATCTCACTTGAATTTTTTTCTTAAACATATTTATAGCAAACTGTGATATTAATCTATCAGAGAGCATTCATAGTTTTGGTGTGAAGTTCAGATAATTATAAGCTCCCTGCATGTTTAGGTCTTGAGAAGAAGACGCAGGTGCTGCAGCCAGAGGAGAAAAAGACAGTGGCTTACCATGAGGCTGGTCATGCTGTAGCCGGCTGGTTCCTTGAGCACGCTGACCCTCTGCTTAAAGTAAACCTCTCACTTATTCACCTGTACTGTAGGCTAATACTTGTCTTTCTCAGTGTACTCAGTCATATCATTGGTTGTTTTAGGTGTCCATCATCCCGCGTGGGAAGGGTTTGGGCTATGCCCAGTATTTGCCTAAAGAGCAGTACCTGTACACCAAGGAGCAGCTGCTGGACAGGATGTGTATGACTCTGGGTGGACGTGTGTCTGAGGAGATCTTTTTTGGCCGCATTACGACAGGGGCACAAGACGACCTGAAGAAAGTGACACAGAGTGCCTATGCACAGGTCGGTCATACATTTATATGATTTGATTGTAGTATCATTGGTGGTTCATACACTACCAGTCAAGCGTTTTTGAACAGTAAGATTTTTAATGTTTTTTTAAAGAAGTCTCTTCTGCTCACCAAGCCTGCATTTATTTGATCCAAAGTACAGCAAAACAGTACAATTTCGAAATATTTTTACTGTTTAAAATATTTTAAAATGTAATTTATTGCTGTGATTTCAAAGCTGAAATTTTAGCATCATTACTCCAGTCACATGATCCTTCAGAAATCATTCTAATATTCTGATTTTCTGCTCAAAAACGTTTACTATTATTATTGTTATTATTATTATTGTTGAAAACAGCGGAGTAGAATTTTTTTCAGGTTTCTTTGATGAATAGAAAGTTCAGAAGAACAGCATTTATCTGAAATAGAAATTTTTCGTAACATTAGAAATGTCTTTATCATCACTTTTGATCAATTTAAAGCATCTTTGCTAAATAAAAGTATTAATTTCTGTCATTTCTTCTCACCCCCTCCAAGATTCAAAGTATCCTGAAAAAATTCACTCAACTGTTTTAAATATTGATAATAATAATAATAAAATGTTTCTTGAACTGCAAATCAGCATATTAGAATGGTTTCTGAAGGATCATGTGACACTGAAGACTGGAGTTTAATATATAAAAAATATTCAAATAGAAAACAGTTATTTTAAATAGTAAAAATATTTCAAAATGTTACTTTTGCGCTGTACTTTGGATCAAATAAATGCAGGCTTGGTGAGCAGAAGAGACTTCTTTAAAAAACATTAAAATCTTACTGTTCAAAACCTTTTGATTGGTAGTGTATATAGTAAATGGATGATTTCTGACAATTAGATTGTCATTTGATAGGATTTTACTTTAATTTGAATTTGTGCTGTTTCTGAAAATGGAAAAAAAGATTGTTATATATTGTTTTGTTTACTTAAGAATGAACAGAAACCATTTTGACATATGGCACGGTTGCGCTTCAGGTGTCCCAAGTTCAAATCCCACCTTGTGGACCTTTCCCGATCCCATCCCCTCTCTCTTTCCCTCTCACTTTCTGTCAAATCTCCATTGCCCTATCAGAAAAATGCAAAAATGGCAAAAAAAAAATAAATAAAATGCTGCTTAATATTTTTTGAAAACTGTGATACTCTACCATTCAAAGGTTGATAAGTTAAAAAAAAAAAAATCAAGAATGCATTAAATTGGTCAAAAGTGACGGTAAAAACATTTATAATGTTACAAAATATTTATATTTCAAACTTTTGTTACTTCAGCAGGTATCACCTAATATTACACAAATGTGTATTTTTTTTTTTTTTTTTTTTTTTTTTTTTTTTTTTTAAATAATAAAAATAAGAAATGTTTCTTGAGCACCAAATCAGCATATTAGAATGATTTCTGAAGGATCATGTGACACTGAAGACTGGAGTAATGGCTCCTGAAAATTCAGCTTTCCATCACAGGAATAAATTCTAAAAAATTTTAAATAGAAAACAGAAAAATAGAAAACAGTTATTTTAAATTGTAAAAATATTTTACAATATTTTTACTGTATTTTTGACCAAATAAATGCAGCTTTGGTGAGCGTAAAGATGGTAGTGCATGTATTTACTTATATATAGATGTTTTTTAATTAATTAATTAATTGATTTTTTTATTTACTGTATGTTTGCATATTACATCCACAGTATAATCCACAGACCCCAGCTGAAAACTGTTACTCTTCCATCTACAGATTGTGCAGTTTGGCATGAATGAAAAGGTAGGGCAGGTGTCTTTCGATCTGCCACGGCAGGGAGAGATGGTTTTGGAGAAGCCATACAGCGAGGCCACAGCACGCCTCATCGACACGGAGGTCAGAAACCTCATCAACATGGCCTACCAGCGCACACAGCAGCTGCTAAATGAGAAGAAGGCTGAGGTGGAGAAGGTACAGCAGGCCACTATCAGGATCAATGCATTTTACATTGATTTGTTTTCATAATCTTGTCACATGAATTGTGTTTACAGAAAACAACTGTGAAACTTAACAGTAATTCTCTCCTTTTACCACTAGGTGGCACTACGTCTACTGGAGAAAGAAGTGCTGGATAAGAACGACATGGTGGAGCTGCTGGGCCGAAGGCCGTTTGCTGAAAAGTCAACTTATGAAGAGTTTGTGGAGGGAACAGGAAGCATGGACGAGGACACGTCACTGCCGGAGGGCCTGAAGGACTGGAACAAGGAGCGTGGCAGCGAGAAGGAGGAGAGTACGGAGGAGCAGGTGGCCCGACAGATCACTGGTGGTATGCCCTTCTGAGGACACCCGTTCACCATGACCCTGGAGGGTCAGAGCATTTATTTAAGAGATGGGAACGCATGTCTGACGGACACTGAGGCAAGTACCCTGTTCTTCAGGAGAGCTGTGATTTAAGGGCTCTTGGTAGTAAGCACTGGACTTATAATGTGTACAGTAGGGTGTATATGAAATATAAACTTTCTTGTGCTGAAGTTTGTGTTTCAGCAAAGTTTAAAGGATCAGGAGATCTTCTGATGAAGGTGAAGTGTATTTTATGTGACACATCAGCGCTTTGCCAGAAAATCTGTTTAACTTAAGGCAAAAGCACTGTAGCTTGTTAAGAAAGATTCTCTCTAGTCATTTCAATTTTACCCATCAATGACCAAGAAGACATACAAAAAAATCTCTATCTATATATATATCTTTACATCTAACAGGAAACTTGTTGAATCACCTGTAAGCTTTGCCTCTGATATGCACAGGTTGCGTTTTCTCTTTCTGTACGTTAAGATTCCAGTTCAAAACTGCTGAAATTTTGTGACCTTTTTGAAAGGTCTTTTTGCAGTTCTGCTTGCTTACTGGCTGTCTGAAAGACTGAAATATACATTAATGTTGTGAACAAAGTCACTCATGTTAACTACCATACACTTCTCTCACAGATTTGCACTGGCATGAGCGTCAGTCCTTTGATTGAAGGACAGAGCAGTCTTTTTTGATGTGTTTTCTTCTGTTGAAGTTTATTTGCCCAGGCAGCTGCTCTTTGTGGTACAGGCTGATTAAACTATAGCTCAGTTCGAAATAGTCGCATATGACAATTCGCATTTGTAATGAAACAGGATGCAAACATACACAAATGCAGATAAGTAGTTCATTATGTTAATGATCAGCTTATGAACGTGTGAGATTTTTGACAGCAGTATTTATTCTACAGTGCAAATCCAAATCACAAAATAAGCTTTGAGGGTAAAAACAGAACACAATCTAATACGCATTGTTGTTTTGTGACTTCAGCTTGATATTAAATCTAAATGTGTATTTTGTTCTGTGCAAAGGGTTTTGAACATGTTTGAAAACCTAAATAAATCCACATAAATTTCAAATTATTTCTCTTTAGTTCTTAATACCTCTGTGTGTGGCATGAATTTGTTGGTTTTGTTTAGGACATTTAAGACACAAAAATGGTTGCAAATGCAACAAGAAATATAAATTAAAGTCATTTAAACTCTAGTGGTACTGACGAACAGGAAAGCTTTGAAAATGACTCTTATGGAAGCGGTTCTTTTTGTTGCATCAGTCAAAAAGATTCACGAAACAGTCCTTAATCTTGTTTGTTAGTTAGCATTTAAATCAGACTCAGTGAGTGAATGATTTAGAGGCATTCACAATTAACTAGTTATGTTGATTAGGAATGAACTGGAAACTTGCTGTGATGTGTTCTAAATCTTTGTGAGATTTAAATCAGTCTATTTTACTAACTGGTTGTTCATATATAATTGGGTGGCATGTTTTCCCCCCTCTGTTTTGCATTTAAAACTATTAAACTAGTAAAAACAAATTAACAAAACTATTAAACGGTTAAAAAACAGTATTATAAAAAGTATTAAAAAACAGTAAAAACAAAATCTGTAGTTAAAATTAAGCTAAAAAAAAAAAAACAGATAAAAATGAGAAACCTGGCCTTGGCAACTAACAGAAATAAGTTAAAGTAATAAAATTACTAAAACTAAAGCTGAAATAAAAACAAAGCTAAATATAAAAAATAAAAAAAAATCACAAATGCAAATTGCAAAATTACTAAAACTTCAAAAATCAAATGATTAAAAAATTATTTAAAATCAAAGTATTAATAAATACTACAATAGTATATAGTAAATTACATAACATAGTCAGAATCACAAGAGTTATGAAATACTATAATTAATAATAATAATTAAATACACACTAGCACACTAGTGTCTGTATACATTAAATTATTGAACAGCTATTTCTGAACAGCCATCTCGAGTGAGTCTATAATCTAACAAAAAAAACCTTGAAAAAGGAGTTATTGGCTCCTATACATTTCCTTTTAGGGGCCAATGGCACTCTTGTCATTTTGTTTGTCTGGAGGCCTGAAATTTTAACGAGGAGAAATTCCACTCTTTGTTTTGAACTGTTGCTGGAAGCAAATATGGATCAGTTTTTCTCTCAACAGTTGCAGCGCCCCCATGAGAATCTGGTAACGTGCTCAAAGAAAGCATGGACTTTAAATGTGTATTCACGCGAGCGTTCGTGATGAGTGTTCGTGATGAGCGTTCAAAAATACACCGCAGCCCACTTTCAGTGGCGTAACATTTGCTGGAGCGCTCTGTTTAAACAGCAGTATGAATCAGCCGCTCGCTTGCCGGGGAGGATGTCCACATTTAGACCAGGCAAACATGAAGAGGCTTTCCTCGCTGTCTCCTCTGATTCAGCACTAAATGAAAGTCTTCCCCACACTGTGACATCACCTGCATAAATTAGCAGCTCGCCTCGGGAAAGTGGGTACTGCTGGAGTCAAAGTCGTACTGAAACTGCTTTAAAAAGTCAAAGGAGCTTTTGAGTCACCACTGTCCTCGTTTTATATGAGCTGGATGATGCCAGACTGTGTGATGATCCTATTTGGACAGGAAGTTTTGAGGTTTGTCAGTTTAGTACCTCTGCCATTTCCTGGCCAGGTCAAATCAGCCTGCTTGAAAGTGAAGTGAATAATATGCTTTTACTAGACTGGAGAGAGAGGAATGGGATCAGCAAAGGACCTCTAGCCGGGAATCAATCTCGAGTTTCTGGAGGCGCATTTGCGTTATATGTTGACATGCTGTCTGTTAGGGCTGGGTTTTGACACAAATTTCACGATTCAATTCGACTCTGATTCACAAGCTTTCGATTCGATTTGGATTTTATTTTGAATATATATATATAGATAGATAGATAGATAGATAGATATACACAGTACATGCCAAATTTTCAAACAAATCTCTCAACTAATGCTGCAAAATACACGATAGTCAGTTGGTGCTACATTACCATAGTTTTGAAGGTTAAAATGAACTGATTTATATACAAATACTTAAATTACAATCAATAACGTTTTTATAATAATAAAGTTACAATTACATAATTATATTTCTTCTCCAATTCAATGAAATATATGCTTTTCATGTTGCCACTTCTCTTGAATTGAGGCGCTACAGCGATCTGTCACTTCACATTAAACAGTGCCAAAACGGCATTTATTATTTGAATACTATAATAAAATCAACAGAATTTGAAATCTGAGACTTTGTTTGATATCAAAAGCAACAAAGCACAAATTGCGCTATAATGTTCTGTTTATTAACTGAAAACAGGCTAAACTAATCGATTCTTGGGATTTAAGAATCGATATCGTTTCGTAAAAATGACAATCGATTAAAATTGAGAAATCTATATTTTTAGTTTGAAATCATTATTTTTGCAGTACTGTCAAAGGCCACTGAAATTACACACCTCAAATTTAAAGGTAAGTTCCCAAAATAAAACTTCTGTCATCATTTACTCACCCTCATGTCATTCCAAACAAGTATGACCAACTTTTTCCTGTAAGTTATAGTAGTTTGTACACAAAAGAAGACGTTTTGATGAAAGTTTTTGTTCATACAATAAAAGTCAGTGGGGAAAGTCATTGGACACCATTGATTTCATTGTATGGACAAAAACAAATTAAACATTCTTCAAAATATCTAAGAAAGTGACGTGTGTTGATTTGTTTTTGTGACTATTTATGACCTTTTCCATGTGATTGACTTATTTAACAAAAATACAGTAAAAACATAAAAATTGTGATATATTATTACAATTTAAAATAACTGTTTTCTATTTGAATATATTATAAAATGCAGTTTATTCCTGTGATGGCATAGCTAAATTTTCAGCATCATTACTCCAGTCTTTAGTGTCACATGATCCTTCAGAATTTTTTTTTTTTTAACATGCTGATTTTCTGCTCAAGAAACATTTCTAACTGACTCTTCGCAAAGACCCCCCCCAAGTTACTGTTGCTATGTCCGATAAGCCACACAGTGAAAAATACAAAAGGACAAAAAAAGCGGAACAAAAGGACACTGACAACGTGCTGACAGACAAGACAGAGCAGGTTACTTTTGGTATAAAACAAAGTCTTAGCTTTCAAATTTGGTCTTTTTTTTTTTTTTTAAGAAATTCAAACAAATACTGTTTTGTGGCTCTTTATAGTGACGTGACAGGTCACTGTAGCACCTCACTTCAAGCGGCACATGAACCAATAATATCTTTCTCTTTACTTGTTAAAGCACAAAATAAACATGAATGAACATCAGAAGGTATCTTTTTTCAACCACAGAAAGATGTCAATACACAACATTTCCAAGTTCAAGTCCACAAACGTTAATCTACTCTCATGTCTGGTTTGTTTGTCGGACAAAATAGCAGATTCGGTGTTATGATTGGTCAGATTGCCTGTCAATCAAACTCCCTTCAAAAGATCAATTATTATCAATTTTGAAAATAGTTGTGCCGGTTAATTTTTTTTTTGGAAACGTAATACTTTTTTTCAGGATTCTGTGATGAAATGAAAGTTCAAATGAACAGCATTTACTTGAAACATCATAAATCCTTTGTAACATTATAAATGTCTTTTTTGTCACTTTTGATAAATTTAATGCATCCTGGCTGAATAAAAGTATTCATTTCAATCAATCAATCAATCTTACTGACCCCAAACTTTTGAACGGTATACTACGTGTGCTGTACAACTAGCCGGTATAATTTCTAAAGTTTGCTTTATGTAGCAAGTTTACAAGCACTTCAGGGAGTTTGAGGAAAACTAACTGTTACTCATTTTGACAGAGAATAACTCGGACACATGTAAAAACGTGATTGCTTCAGTAGATGCAGAGGCAGTTGGCAGTGAAAGTTGCAAGTATGACTTCAGGTGATTCATTGGCGATGATCAGCGTCTGGTGAAGCAGGTAGAGTGATGAAGAGAAAGAGCGAGGGATCCCGCCTACCATCCAGTACCACAGCGTCACTCAGCGCGGCCTGACTCATACAGAAGTGTAGTAGTGGGTGAGGACTATCCTGCCAAAACTCACTCGCACACCAACTCCTTACAGCCTCTTACATCATCAGACAGTTATGACACCATAACATAACACAAGCACAAAATACTACATGAACGAGCCATTTTTAACAACTTCCAGAGAATAGTTCTCATATTTTTGCTCTGGAATTGGACCAGAGAAAAAAAAAAAACTAAATAGACTTGAGTTTGATTAAAGTAATTGAGTGAATGAGATTTATCAAATGATGTCTGAAGACAGTAGAAGTTTTTCTCAGGGAAAAAAAAAAGTAAATTTAAAACACGTGAGAATGCACAGATGATGGGGCCTGTCTTAGTCATTCCCAGAGTCCCTCTGTGTGTCATCTATAGAGAGAGGAGGCGTGGCAGGCAGTAGGATGTGTGATGACACCACTTTATGGGCACCTTTCAGAAATAGCAAACTCACCACACACGGTGCCCAGGCAAACATGTGGCAATGCTAAGAATAAGTGTTTAAGAGTTGAGAATGATCCATTGGAGTGTTGTGTTCCTTTCTAAGTGTTAACAAGTCCAGGAATAGATGCACTGATGCCAGTGGGTGGATGAATGTTTGCCCGTATGATGAGCCCACGAGCACATCAGCAAGGAACTTTGGGAGTTTCATGCTTTTGCATTTGATTATGCAAAATAATCAATTTAAATAATAAAAACACATTAGTGTCAATAAACAGAAACATGCAATCCAAAAATGACAATCTGCAAAAATATTTTTCAAAATATGTTCCAAAAAAGAAAGTAAGTCATACTGGTTTGGGACAACATGATGGTGAGTGAATGAAGACTTTTCTTTTTTCAGGTGAATTATGCCTGTTTATCGCTATTACATTGAGTCATTTTATATGACTTTTTCTATGACATTTTATATGAGTTTTTCTTAAAAAATAAATATTTTATACAATACCATTTACAGGTGCATCTCAATAAATTAGAATGTCGTGGAAAAGTTAATTTATTTCAGTAATTCAACTCAAATTGTGAAACTCGTGTATTAAATTCAATGCACACAGACTGAAGTAGTTTAAGTCTTTGGTTCTTTTAATTGTGATGATTTTGGCTCACATTTAACAAAAACCCACCAATTCACTATCTCAACAAATTAGAATATGGTGACATGCCAATCAGCTAATCAACTCAAAACACCTGCAAAGGTTTCCTGAGCCTTCAAAATGGTCTCTCAGTTTGGTTCACTAGGCTACACAATCATGGGGAAGACTGCTGATCTGACAGTTGTCCAGAAGACAATCATTGACACCCTTCACAAGGAGGGTAAGCCACAAACATTCATTGCCAAAGAAGCTGGCTGTTCACAGAGTGCTGTATCCAAGCATGTTAACAGAAAGTTGAGTGGAAGGAAAAAGTGTGGAAGAAAAAGATGCACAACCAACCGAGAGAACCGCAGCCTTATGAGGATTGTCAAGCAAAATCGATTCAAGAATTTGGGTGAACTTCACAAGGAATGGACTGAGGCTGGGGTCAAGGCATAAAGAGCCACCACACACAGACGTGTCAAGGAATTTGGCTACAGTTGTCATATTCCTCTTGTTAAGCCACTCCTGAACCACAGACAACGTCAGAGGCGTCTTACCTGGGCTAAGGAGAAGAAGAACTGAACTGTTGCCCAGTGGTCCAAAGTCCTCTTTTCAGATGAGAGCAAGTTTTGTATTTCATTTGGAAACCAAGGTCCTAGAGTCTGGAGGAAGGGTGGAGAAGCTCATAGCCCAAGTTGCTTGAAGTCCAGTGTTAAGTTTCCACAGTCTGTGATGATTTGGGGTGCAATGTCATCTGCTGGTGTTGGTCCATTGTGTTTTTTGAAAAACAAAGTCACTGCTCCCGTTTACCAAGAAATTTTGGAGCACTTCATGCTTCCTTCTGCTGACCAGCTTTTTAAAGATGCTGATTTCATTTTCCAGCAGGATTTGGCACCTGCCCACACTGCCAAAAGCACCAAAAGTTAGTTAAATGACCATGGTGTTGGTGTGCTTGACTGGCCAGCAAACTCACCAGACCTGAACCCCATAGAGAATCTATGGGGTATTGTCAAGAGGAAAATGAGAAACAAGAGACCAAAAAATGCAGATGAGCTGAAGGCCACTGTCAAAGAAACCTGGGCTTCCATACCACCTCAGCAGTGCCACAAACTGATCACCTCCATGCCACGCCGAATTGAGGCAGTAATTAAAGCAAAAGGAGCCCCTACCAAGTATTGAGTACATATACAGTAAATGAACATACTTTCCAGAAGGCCAACAATTCACTAAAAATGTTTTTTTTTATTGGTCTTATGAAGTATTCTAATTTGTTGAGATAGTGAATTGGTGGGTTTTTGTTAAATGTGAGCCAAAATCATCACAATTAAAAGAACCAAAGACTTAAACTACTTCAGTCTGTGTGCATTGAATTTATTTAATA
The DNA here is from genome assembly GCA_039654775.1 of Spinibarbus caldwelli. Lineage (NCBI taxonomy): Eukaryota > Metazoa > Chordata > Actinopteri > Cypriniformes > Cyprinidae > Spinibarbus > Spinibarbus caldwelli. The sequence continues at coordinate 17,386,699 of CM077235.1, read as the reverse complement.
CACGAGTTTCACAATTTGAGTTGAATTACTGAAATAAATTAACTTTTCCACGACATTCTAATTTATTGAAATGCACCTGTAAATCAAAACAAGACATCTTGGCTGATTAGCCACAATATGCAGGTTTAAAGATGAGAAAAATATTTCAGATCTTAGTTTAAACAGACTATTCATAATGGACAAATTAAATTGATCAAAAGTGCCAGAGAAGACATTTATGATGTTATAAGTTTTACATTTTAAATTGATGTTTTTCTTTTGTATTTTCTGTTCAACTGTTTTCAGCATACTGTAGATTAAAAAAAAAAAAAGGTTTCATGAGCACCAAATCAGCATATTACATTTATGCATTAAGCGGATGCTTTTTGTCAAAAAGAGGAATAAAACAACCTGTAAAAGCCAATAATATTTATAGTACACAATGCCAGGTTTATGAGACAATGACAGAATGATTTCTGAAAGATCATAAGTTAAAAATTCAGCTTTGCCATCACAACCAAATTAGATTTTAAAATATTAAAATAGAAAACATTTAAATTTTGATCATATTTTACAATGTTACTGTTTTTGGTCCCACTTTATATTAAGTTACCTTAACTACTACGTATTTACATCAAAAAATAAGTACAATGTACTTATTGTGTTCATATTGTATTGCAAAACACTTTTGCTGCTATTGAGGTGGGATACGGGTAAAGTTAGGAAAAGGTTTGCTGGTATGGGTAGGTTTAAGGGTGGGTTAAGTTGTAAGGGATGGGTCAACAGTGTAACTATAAATGTAATTACAGAAGTCAATTACAGTTGTAATTACATGCAGGTAATTCTAAAAATATAAATACAATGTAAAAACATGCATGTCCACAATAAGTGCATTGTATCAAATGATCAATGTAAGTACATAGTAGTTAATACCACTTAATATAAATTGGGACCATGTTTTTCTGTATTTCTGTTGAAATAAATGCAATCTTGGTGGTAAAAATATAAAATCTGCTCAGCCTTAACTTTCACCTATAGCCATCATGATTGAGTGTTTTTAAAACTGAAGTTCAGGAGGGAAAGAGTTAGCCTGTGAGTAATTCTCTTTCACAGGAGCCAAGGAATGAAAGGTGAGATGTGCTCCATCTCACACAGACACATGTATGGACCAGCATTGCATCTGTCTGACACACACGCATCGTGGCCAACTAACAGCCCTCATTGGTCTCTGGAGGCTCTAGGTCTGAACTCCACAAACATCTGGAGAAACGCTGTGGTATGTCTGTTCTGCAGTCATGAACATTCCTGCGTTTGGCTGAATCACCTTCAGGGGTTTTATTTCTCTTAATTGTTCTATTTTTTAAATCCACCTAATTTACTGTTCGTGGGATAATTGCTTGAAATAATTTTTAATGATGAGAATGTACGTATTATAACCACAAGAGGGAGTCGAATGATGTCACTGCCATGCATCACTGTGATGTAAATGTTACAGATAAAGACATGAAATACAAATGAATTACATATAAGGTGATTAGGTTCATTTAAATTTTTAGGAAATTTACATTTAAACAGATGAATCCCTCTTTAAAATGTCTGTCCTGACTGAATGAGTGAATATTAAATATAACAGTTTTTAATGCTCATTTGATCTAAAGGGAGTGCTTCCCACCCATGCCTTTTTCTACAAAAATCGTGACTGTACGCTGTGTGTGCACCTAACCGAGCATGAATGAGTGACTCGGTGTGTTTACATGTGTGTTATGCACACAGATAGCCATGATAATCATGTTGACCCCTCGACTTTTCCCTCCCCAGGAGATTATTCCACCACACAGTTAGCCAGCCTGCACAACAGGTGCCGACGGATTGATGGCTGGAGAGATGAATGATCGGTGGAAAAAAAAAAAAGAGAGAGAGAGCGAGAGAGGGTGAGTGCGTAAGAGCAACTTAGATTCTCACAAGGAAAAAAATGGTACACGTTACTGGAGGAGTCACTGAAGAGAGAGAGAGAGAGAGAGAGGGAGGGAGATGAAAAGTCAGTGAGTCAGTAGTGAGAAAGATTGTAATAAAGTGAGAGGGAGGGATGAAGAGGAGGAAGGTATAATTACAGAGAGAGAAAGAGAGAGGGGACAAACAGTGAGAAGCCAGAGAGGGAGAGAGTGCTAAAGAAAGAGTCAGAGAACTGTCTAACCCTGCCCACTTTCCACTCAACCATTCAACTCCGGCACGGGCAGCCGTGCACCGTCAGGTTTCTCCAGAGCTTTGCTGCACGGACAGCGACCCGGAGCTCATTGACCTGCAGAGGACCAGCGGCACTTCCTTCAGCCCTCTTCAACTTTTATCACCATGCCCGCTCCGTTCAGATAAGGATTATTTTGGACTGGCTCCCGCTTTCTGCATCGATTTGACAAACAAGCCAGCGCAGCGACTGTGATCTTGGCAGCGGAGCAGAACAGGACTGAGAGGATGTCCTCGCTCACGCTCATGACAGGGGTGCTGCTGCTCTCCGGCTGTTTGTCGGGGGGCTGCTCGCCCACGCCAGCCGAGAGCGGCTCTCAAGGTGCCGGGCGGCCGGATGATCCCGTGTCTCCCTGCCCGTCCTGCATTCTAGCCCAGAGGCAGAAGGACTCAGAGGAGCAGACCGACATGGTGGAGGCGGTCAAGAGGCACATCCTCAACATGCTGCATCTCAACACCCGGCCCAACGTCACACACTCGGTGCCCCGCGCCGCCCTGCTCAACGCCATCCGCAAACTGCATGTAGGACGGGTGGGTGAGGACGGCACAGTGGAGATGGAGGAAGATGTAGGGGGGCTGGGGGAACACCGAGAGCAACCTGAGGAGCAGCCCTTGGAGATAATCACCTTCGCTGAGCCAGGTGAGGGATGTTTCAGTGCCTCATGAGGAAATGTGATGACATTAATAGCTTGTTTGTGCTGCTAAGTGATGAACTCTCACCTGTTGAGTGAGACGGTGGAGAAACGATTAAGTGCAATGAATGTTTATGACTTGGTGACACTATAATAAATTTCAGTAATATATATTAAGTATAATAGGTATTATAGACTGAAGAAATATATATATATATATATATATATATATATATATATATATATATATATATATATATATATATATATATATATATATATATTAGTTATAATTATAATATTTACATTTACATTGTTAATTAGCAGACACTTTTATCCAAAGCGACTTACAAAAGAGGACAATAGAAGCAATCAAAATCAACAAAAGAGCAACAACATGCAAGCGATATGACAAGTCTTGGTTAGCCTAACGCAGTACACATAGCAAGGGTTTTTTTTTTTTGGTTTTTTTTTAAGAAATAGATAGAATATAGAAACAAAAGAAACTGAGTTTTTCTCTTTTCTTTTTTTTTTTAAAAAAAAACAAGTAGATAGAATATAGAAAAAAGAAAGCTAGTGTTAATTTTTAAAGAAAAAGTAGCAGTTAGAGAATAAATATGCAATTGATAGAGGGTCAAGGGGGTGTGTGTGTTTTTTTTTTTTTAAATAAAAAGACGACAGATAGATAAAATAGAATTAGATAGAGTTAGAGGGTCAAATAAAGATGGAAGAGATGTGTTTTTAGCCGTTTCTTGAAGATGGCTAAGGATTCAGCTGCTTGGATTGAGTTGGGCAGGTCATTCCACCAGATGGGAACAGTGAATGAAAAAGTATGTGAAAGTGATTTTGTGCCTTTTTGGGATGGCACAATAATGCGTCGTTCACTTGCAGAACGCAAGCTTCTAGAGGGCACATAGGTCTGAAGTACTGAATTTAGGTAAAGGGGTGCAGAGCCAGAGATGGTTTTGTAGGCAAACATTAATGCCTTGAATTTTATGCGAGCAGTTATTGGTAGCCAGTGCAAATTGATGAACAGAGGTGTGACGTGCGTTCTTTTCGGTTCATCAAAGATTAATCTTGCAGCGGCATTTTGGATTAATTTTAGAGGTTTGATGGAATTGGCTGGAAGACCTGCCAAGAGAGCATTGCAATATATAATATATAATTAATACATAATACATAATATATAATATATAGAATTTGTTTAATATATTTTAAGATATTCTAGTACCATTTTATAGTAAGGTTCAATTTATTAGGTAATGCATTGTGTTATACTGAATTAACAATGAACAATACTTTTATAGCATTTATTTTTCTTAGTTAATAGTAATTTCTACAGATACTAATATATGTTTACCTTTTGAAATTATATACATTAAGAATTGTTCATGTATTATAAACATGAATTAACAACGAAAAAATGTGTATTTATAAATTAACATTAATCTAGATGCTGTAAAATGCTGTTGTTCATTATAATGCCTAACCTAACTTAAAAACTAAACCTTATTGTAAAGTTTTACCCAAATATTCAATATAACTGAATTTAATATAATTGAACTGAAGCATTATATAATGTTTAATTATGCATTAATTGATGGTATTGTAAAGTGGGACTTTTTTTTTTCTAAATCCACGCCTCCACTATGAGTTCAAATGGATAAAAAGTACTTTTTCGGTTTTGAATTGTTTGGGTTGTCGCATGATTCGCCCCGTTATGCTCGAGACTGTCCGTTCGTGGTTCCTTCTTAAGATGTGCACCGCAAACACTTGCAGTATATATGATGAACAGTGGATGTCACCTCAAATGGCTCCACTCAGACTACTATTTCGAAGGAGTGCTTTTAAAAAGCACTCAGGTAGGTGTTAGCGGAGGTCTGAGGGAGGGAGGGAGAGTCATCTTAAGGGGAACACATGCGCTGCAGCTGTGGAGTATTAACACTCTGACTGTGCGTTGCTGCGGGAGGCTCTCGGCGCCGTGCTACTGATATGAAATGAGGAAATGATGCCCCTATTAACAGCTATTGAAATGGAGCCACTTAAACATCTTCAGTCCTGCCAAGCAACGGGAAACTGTAGAGACAGTGATTTAATATCAAATGAACACTTTATCATGGTATGCATCCAAACTATGTCGAGTATTCACTTGAAATCTGCTTGAAAGGATAGTTTACCCAAAAATGTGAATTCTGTCATCATTTACTCACCCTCACTTTCTGTTTTCTGTACAGTATAAAAGAAGATATTTTGAAGAATGTCAATAGGGTCCAATATTTTTGGACCCCAAATGTTCTTCAAAAGTGTTTCATTAAAGAAAGTAAGTCATGCAGGTTTGCAATGAAATGAGGGCAGAATTTTCATTTTGGGTTAACTGTCCCTTTCTTGTTTTCCCAAAGCATCACTCATTTTAAATGTCATACAGTTCATATTAATGCTAATGTTGAGCTTTTGACACTAAAAATGTGTGTCTGCTGACCTGATGATATGCTATTCATGCTGTGTCGCTTGTCAAATGATAGAGCAGCCAACAGACAGCCATCTATTTTTAAAGATAGTTCAGAAAAAAAAACTCTAAAAATGACACAAACAATGCTTTTTCTTATTAAAAATGCTTATGAAGCCGCCCGTAACAAACACCACATCCCAGTCGGTTCAATAAACTAATTCTGGGATGAGAAGATCCACAAGTACATTCCATTTTTAATTGGTTCCTCATGACTTATTTATAACAATGTCACTGATCCACAAATCAGCATGACAATGCTGTAAAAAAAAAGGCTAACAACATTTGTCTGAATGGGGTGCGGAAGCGGATGGTTGAAGCGGTCCACTCTCATGGCATCTGGGTCTTTTCTGCAAAAACAATATAGCAGTGTTTCTAAAGATAACAAGGCTGACCTATCTTTAGACCTGCACCGGACATGATGTGGACTGGCAGTCACATCTGATTCTTATACACAGATTGACCACCAACAGTCCCGCACAGGCTTAATGGGACGATTTCCACGGCTCGTTAATGGCAGCTATCATCATTGAGTGCAAGAAGGAGCCAGTAAACGTTTGATGGCACTGTCTATTGTGCCTGTTTGCTTACATAAATGTGCATTATGCCTTGTTGCTATAAATAGACCTTTTGAATGAACCTAAGATTAAAAAAGGCCCCTCAGAGCCTTTATGAGATTGCAGGGGTGTTAATGATGCTCCAGGGAATGGGGGGAGAGGGGTAGGGTGGTTCGATCCCATTCAAAACCCACAGTGCTGTTAGCTAGCCATAATTGCTCCATTCATCAAAATATGGGGCCCAGTAATTACTCTAGGCTGCTCTGTTGATGTGTGGAATGGTCGGGGTTTCTTTGAAAGTATCTTAGCGAAATAGAAAGATCATCAAAAGTTTGCTTGAAATGTGCAAAATCATTCATGAAAGGGATAGTTCACCCAAAAATGAAAATGAAAGTCGTTCCAGACCTGTAAGACTTTTATCTGTGGAACACAAAATGAGATGTTTTCAAGAACATACGGTGTTCTAACAGCAATGGACCCCATTGACTGTCATTGTGTAAGCAAAAAAAAAATAAAAAATCACTGAGACAATTTTTAAAATACCTTCCTTTGGGGTCTGCATAAGATAGAAGGTCAAACAGGTTTGAAATCATTTGAGTGAACTATCTATCCATCTACTGAGCTTCCAGTGCCAGTTCTGGTCTTTTGGGAAGGGTAGATGGATATATCTGTTGTGATGCACTCACAAGGTCTCTAAACTGTCTGAAGATATGTGATAAGAGTGAGATTGACACACTGGAGGAATTCAGGTTAATCGCAGCAGCTCTTCACTTTAGACATTGTATCTGAATCTCGGGCAGTTTTGCTGATCTGGTATGGTTAGCTTGGCTTGTTGCCTCTCTGAACAGCTTTCTGAAACTGCTTAGAAGTTGACCGATGCATTACAGCAGGTCTTAAAGTTCCTTGAGGCTTACTCTGAGGGATGTTATTAACCATTTATTTCCTGTTCTGACCCTTGTGTCAACCCTGTCTCCTGACGATTCATACCTGAGGCTTCATTATTAGTGGACAGACAGGTGATAGCTTTGTGTATTGTACGAGACAAAGCAGTGCAAGACAGTATTATAGGCAAACGCAAGATAGCACTTGATTATGCGATGAATATGTTTTGTGTTGCGGTCATCAAGTGATTGGGGACTGTGATATCACTTTTACATCCTGGTACAACAATACATCTGACAACAGTGAGGCTTCTTGCTAACACCAGTTTTGGGTGTATGCTGTTTTTTATTTAACACAAAAGCAATTGACTTTAGTCTGTTTATAAAGTAATTCAATGATCTGACGTCAATTTTGAGTTTGGTGATTCCCAACCAGTGATACACTATCGTTCAAAAGTTTTGGGTCAGTAAGATTTTTTTTTTCAAAGTTGTTAATCACTTTATTCAGCAAGGATGCGTTAAATTGTTTAAAAGTAACAGTGAAGGCATTTATAATGTTAAAAAAGATTTTTTATTAAAATAAAGTATTATTGTATAACATTGATAAGAAGAAATGTTACTTGAGAACACCATCAGAATATTAAAATGATTTCTGATGGGTCATGTGACACTGAAGACTGGGGTTATGATGCTGAAAATTCAGCTGTCAACACAGGAATAAATTACATTTTATAATATTTATGTTTTTACTGTATATTTGATCAAATAAGTGCAGTGAGCATATGAGACTTATTTCAGAAACATTAAAACTGACACCAAACTTTTAAATTAGTTATTTTATACTTATTTTAAATAAGTTGGTTCTAAGGGGTCAAAGAGGGACTGTCAGAGATAAAACAATTAAAATGCATTATTTTTAAGAAAATAAAAAATAATATAAAATAAATAATATTTGCAATTACATTTTTTTTCTATTTTATCTCTTCTATTTTCATCCTATCAAATGCCTTCACACCAATATCAAAATAAATCTGATTTTATATTTTTAAACTGCTTTGATTTGACAGGAACTACTGCTTGCGTCTGTTTTTCATAGTGTCTGCTGCATTTAATAAAGTTCAAACATTTAGTTTGTAGGTAAGCCAAAAAAGGTTGACAAATACTTTTTTTTTTAATTCCTGATGTCATCAGAAAGTGTTTACTGTGTTATCTCATGTCTCTTGGCAGTGTTTCATTTTTTTAAAAGACCCACTGCATGAATGTAACACCAAGTAAACAATCCTTTGATCTTCTCAGATATTCAACATGCTCAACTAGTCATGCTCATTGTGCATAAAGCAGATTATATACATGATTTTAATGCAACTTTGCAAAAACAATCTTGTCCTTGATATTGACAGTGCACAGACACAACTATAGCAAAATTTCAACATATAAAACAGATAAAGAATAGTGACAGCATGATAAGAGCATACAAATAAGCGGAATAATTCAGTGTGTTATGTGACAGTGGGCACAGCTGACCTTCGACCCGAAACTGCAGTTCTACTGAAGAGCTTCTGAAGTGTCCACCTCACCCAGACCTCAGAGACACATGGCGTGTGTTTAAACCTACAAGACAGACAATACAACTACAGTGAACTTTAAGACTTACTCAGGAACTAATGACAATGGCAAAAGAGCAGCTGCCTTTTAATATGGAAAGAAAGGCCAACTCTTTTTACTTGGTCACACACTGCAGCTCTTGTTCGAGTTAAGAGGTGTTCTGATAAGAGATCAGGCTCAATAGCGACGCAAAGATAGAGAGATATTCATCTGCAAATAGAAACCAGTGCTTTGCTGTTTCAGTATTTCTATAATATGTTTACGATAAAACATTGTTCATTCCCATTAACCTGTAGTTACTGAGCTGTATTCTTGATTTTTCATTATTTGGCAGAATTTCCAGCCTCTACTATTAACAACTCTCAAAGCAGAATTAAAAAGGTGTTGCAACTGATAAATTAACCGGTTATATAATAGAATAACAGAAATTTCAAACAGATTCACATTAGTATGGTGGCACTGCATTGTTCACTGATCTGTTTGACAACTTAATCCACAGAGTAAGGGAATATTGGCTTTCATTTCAGTTTAAAGGTGAAATGTGTAATTTAATAATAATGAATGATTAAAAAATAATGAATGCTTCCAAACAAACGCCATTGGTCGTCCCAAAACTCATGCCATTGTCTGAGTCGACAAAAATCTTTTCAAAGTCTCTCAGTGTTTATAGTTTTGGGGGTGAATCAACTGCTATGTTTGTATCTGCATATTAAGATGGAATAGGACGAAGTATTTTAGCATCCAAACTACACACTTCAGCTTTAAAAATAGTTCTTCCTGTTATGTGTTGAGTCCATTCAGTGTTTCGTGGGAGTTTTCTGACAATGTGAGATTCAATGAAGAGAACAGACCGTCCAGTAAAGTTACTCAGAGATCTCAGAGGCTTTCTTGAGCTTTAAATAGTAATTCATCCAGGCAGATTTTCATAATAGCATGACAATCGAGGCCCAAATGAATGGGGGTTGCTCTTGTGTTCGAAAGCGGCAAGGCGCAACAGAAAGCGGTGACGTCTTCAAAACACAGCGCTCATGGCGCGAGTCGCTAAAAAAAAAACAAAAAAAACATCACAATGGTTAAAAGATTTCAGTCTGGTGCATGTTTACATTGAAAAACAATTAAAAATGGTCTAGTCTTGTGTGAACTTACTGTATTGACCCTTCTTTAGTTTCATAGATCACTATTATATACAGTGTCATATGAGATGACTGAGTAAAGATAAACCTGCAACTGTCTAGATGGATATCTCAGTGCCACATTGACGAGCATAAAAGATTGAGTTTTAGAGAAGGTGTTTTCACAGCTATGCTGGACTGTCCTTTATATCAGATAACACAGGATTTACTTAATGTGGACATGTTGAGTAAACAGTTGAATTAATAGCTATCCTGTTGAGGAGGGGTTGGCAGAGTCATTTAAGAGAGTCAGTATGTTGGCTCTGTAAATCAGCAGTGGTTACTGATGCTGAGCTGGCTTATAGCAGACAGTCATGTGCAAGTTATAGGGAAGGCCCTTGTCATAACATACATGCTTTATGTACACAAATGGAGTGCCAGGATTTTAGGAGCAGGAAATGTTTTTATGGACTGAGACTAGGTGTTGACGAAGGATGGTGGAGATTGACCGCAAAAAGAACATATCCTCTCTTACAGAAAGAGAGAAACAGTTTAGTATAGCAGGCGTTATGTGTGCTTCGATAATGTTGAGCTGCTTTTCATCTGGTGGCTCTAACAGAGAGAGTTTGTTATTAATAAACTGGTCCACACAGAATCTCTGCATGAAGATCCCCACTGAAAAACTGGCAGATTTCCAAAGAATTGGAACAGCCACCATTCACAAAATTCTACACATTCCCATCATTTGTTTATTAGTTATTTTGGTTAATCTGATCATACTTTCAGTAACTAAGAGTGGAGTACCAGGACTTTTTAAAAATGAATTAGCCTAATTTATATTTTTTTTCCATTTTATTTTCAGTCGAAAATTTAATTTTGACTCTTACTAGTTTTAACTTAATTTTAGATGTTTTTGGTTTTAGTTAATTTCCTGATTTGTATCCTTTAAAATTTTTAAACAACGTTAAATTTATCATCACATCTTATTGTCATTGCTATTCCGCAATATTTTCATGTTTACTGCAGGTGTGCTTCAAAAGTTTCAAGTTTTACAATATTCTATGTATCATAAACTGAAACAAAAATATTTTAAAAATATTTTTAAAAACTATTTAAAGTGATAAAAATGTATTTTAGTTTAGTTTTTTGTTGTTGTTGTAATATAAAAATATATTATGCCTTGCACATTTGCATCAATCATTGGTATGTGGGGTGAAAATACATCATATCTCTTTAGAATTTGTACAGTTATATATTTTTCTAGTTTATATTTAAACTTTTTTTTTTCATTTGTCAGTTTTTGTTTGTGGAGTACTCTCAACTCTCAACATTCGGCATAATTCTGCGGATTTCCTTTCAAAATCGGCACAGAAAGTGTTTGAGCCTCTTTTTCCTCTTATTTCACTTTTTTGTTAGATTTTCAACTGTTACAAAGTTAAAATATGTTGTGTCATTCAAAACTAAACAATGCAATCACAAACATAAAGCTAACCAATTGCCTCTGTGTTTCATCCACAGGAGATGCCCCTGACGTCATGAAATTTGACATTTCTAAAGAGGGCAGCACTCCGTCTGTGGTGGAGCAAGCCAACGTGTGGCTGTTCCTTAAAGTCGGCAAGGGCAGCCGAGGGAAGGGGAAGGTGTCTGTTCAGCTCCTGCAACATGGCAAAGCTGATCCAGGCTCTGCAGACGGACACCAAGAAACGGTGGTGTCCGAGAAGACTGTGGACACGCGACGCAGCGGCTGGCACACGCTACCGGTGCCCCGGACGGTGCAGACCCTGCTGGACAGGGACAGCAGCTTGCTCAGTCTCCGCGTCTCCTGTCCCATGTGTGCCGAAGCCGGCGCCGTGCCCATCCTGGTGCCTGCGGAGGGCAACAAGGGCAAAGAGAGAGAACAATCTCACCGACCCTTCCTCATGGTCGTGCTCAAGCCAGCCGAGGAGCACCAGCACCGGCGCAGCAAGCGCGGCCTGGAGTGCGACGGCAAAATCCGCGTCTGCTGTAAACGGCAGTTCTACGTCAACTTTAAAGACATCGGGTGGAGTGACTGGATCATCGCTCCGTCTGGGTATCACGCTAACTACTGCGAAGGTGACTGCCCCAGCCATGTGGCCAGCATCACAGGCTCTGCCCTCTCCTTCCATTCCACCGTCATCAATCACTATCGGATGCGTGGGTACAGCCCCTTTAACAACATCAAGTCGTGCTGCGTACCCACGCGCCTACGGGCCATGTCCATGCTCTACTACAACGAGGAGCAGAAGATCATTAAGAAAGACATCCAGAACATGATAGTGGAGGAGTGTGGCTGCTCATAAGACGCCATGAACTCCTAACAAACACTTCAATATTGGTACAAAGCACATATCAGAGGATTGGCACACAAACTTTTGAACTCGGGCAACCTATTTGTTTCTAGATCATTCCAATAGGACTGATTATTGGAGCGGTCTTCATGGCACTTTCATATAAAAATGATGGAGGAGAATAAAGCATAATATATTTTTTTTAATGAAGGGAGACTGAGAGGGAATGGGTGCATGGGTCAAAGTGTCAGCCCTGATTCTCTGCACTGCAATAAAGAGACTTATTTTGAAGTGTGGAATTATAAATTCTGAGAAGAAGAAAAAAAGAAACATGCAACTCTATGCAATCAAGTATTATTACTGGATGTTCTTGTTTATTATTATTATTATTATTATTTGTCTTTTAGCTTATGTTTAATGTTGTTTTTATTGTCATCCCTTTTCTCACAGACAAATATTAGTCATTTTTTAGTACTTAAAAAGTAGTTGTGTTTATTTCATTTTTCTTATGAGAAATACTTGAACAAAAATTAGTTTGACCAGCTGCTGGAGCCAAACTAAATTATTATTGTTATTATGATTAATTATTATTATTATTATATTGCTATTATCACCTATTATTATTTTTCTCCTAAACATTCTGAATGTTGATGAAAAGTAATATAAATTTGCACTAAGCCAACATTCGTACCATGTGAGCCCCAGAGCATTATGGGCCACATTCTAGTTGCCATATCATATGCATTTGGAACTTACACATAGTAAACCAAAGACCATACACATCCCATTCTTAGAACAAATCCCCAAAATGCCCGGCTCTGGGAATTTATTCAAATTAGGAACAACTGTGTATGGCCAACATAATGTACCATTAACTCAATATAGCACATAAAATAACTTTAATTTCTGTTTGTTTGTTTGTTTTTTTCCTGAAACGGCCTCAATGTTAAAATACTTTTTGCTCTCTGTGTTTCGACAATGTTTGTCTCTACCAATGTATAACAAAGGTCTTAGATTCTGAACTGAAACCTAGCCTTCAAATGTTGTTCTCGACAGAAATATTCAGTAAAGAGAGATAGAAACAATGTCCTGGCAATCTGTTTTGTCAGGTTTAAAGTACAAGACACTAAAGGAACTTTACTGTGTTGTTTTATGTAGAGTTATGCAACATATGGTGATATGTTGCTATGTTGTACAAATCAAAATATGTGCTTGTCATGTTTTATATCTAATTTATTTTGCAGCATATTCTTTGCTTCACTATTAAAGCTGAATTGTACAACTTCACCTTTTGGTTTAAGTCGACAGTGTGTGTTTACCAGGCCAGATCATAAGCTGTATTTCAAATGCAATCCAGTTTAGCTTTTACTAAATGTAGTCCAATTAAATATATTTTTTGCAGATCAACTGACAAATCTGTCACGTAACCCCAAATATTAACACTGCACAGCAAAAGCAGATGCTGTGCAAACTAGTGTGAACTGCTCGAGGTAAGTTTTCTGTCATTTTTAGCCACATAGCAGCTGTCTGTTGGGAGGTTTAGATTGTAAAGGGTCAAAGGAAACATCTAATATAGATATATATATATACTATATAATCTGACTGATATTCCAGTAAAAAAATAAAATAAATAATAATAATTAAATAAATAAATATTCATCGCTCAGATTTGAAGTTATATACTACCACTAAAAAGATTTTGGTTACACTCTATTTTAAGGTGTCCTTGTTAGTGTAGTTATACATTTAAGTACTGAGTAATATTAATTAACTACATGTACTTACTATATGGTTATGGATAGGATTAGGGTTCTGCTTAGGGTTACTTGCATGTAATTATGCATAATTTATTGTTATTATAATAGTAAGCACATGTAATGTGTAACCAGGACACCTTAAAATAGTGTTACCAGGATTTTTTTTCTTTAAATGTTCTTGAAATAAGTCAAAATAAGAAATATTTGACCAAAAATACAGTGAAATGTAATATTGTGAAATTTTATTACAATTTAAAATACATTTTTTATTTGAGTATATAGTAAACTGTCATTTATTTCTATGAAGGCAAAGCTGAATTTTCAGCATTTTTACACCAGTCTTCAGTGTCACATGATTCTTCAGAAATCTTTCTAAAATGTGCTGCTTAAGAAACATTTTTGAAATTATTATCAATCCTGAAAACAGTTGAACTGCTCAATATTTTTTGTGGAAACCTTGGTAATTTTTTCAGGATTTTTTTTTTTTTTTTTTTTTTTTTTGATAATTAGAAAGTTCAAAGAACAACATTTATTTGAAATCGAAATCTTTTGTAACATTATAAATGTCTTTACTCTTGATCAGTTTAATGTGTCCTTCCTTGCTGAATAAAAGTATTATTTTCTTTCCAAAACTTCTGAACAGTAGTGTAAGTCACAAACCGATATGTATTATAAGTATGTGGTTTTCCATATAACATAGTCAAAGCATAAAAAGCCTTCAATCAGAGATATGTGCACTTACAGAGGGACCTTGTCAGCACACCGGCATGCTGTGTCAGGACAAGAGATGTGACCCAGGGGTAGAAAGGTAATTACCGCTATCATCACTCCGCAAATAAAACCCCCACAGCTCCTGTGAAAAAGAGCCTCTCTCAGAGGAGGACATAATCTCTTCCCCATAAACCCTTCATACCATTTAGATCACAGCCACAGAACACAGCAGATTTATCACTAATCATCATTCGAAATAAATCTCTCAGCATAGAAACGCACAGAAAGATGATCAGAGATCACATGCTAACCAATCGTATCCCTTTCCACTGCTGCCTCTGTTATAATTAATCTGACAAGTACTTTCATATGACTTCTGCCTTTGAAGAGCCAGTACGAAATATAGGTCAAGGTCAGTTCTCTTTTGAATTAGTCTTGCAAACTTTACAGAGATGTTCTTTTAGCTTGGACATCTTGACGTTTGAGGCTTGAGGGTGTTTACATGAGTCTTTAATTATCCGCCTATATACACAAACAATACACACTTTGAAATAGTGCATGTGTAATATTGCTGGTGACTGTTATCCAATGCGTCACACATGCATGTGTGCCTTTATAGTCCCATAAAAGGCATTCACATCTTTGTTGGGTCTACTTATGTTGATAACTCTACATCCTCTGGTAACATTTATCAGGAAGCATAAAAAAGGGATGATGAACCAAAACAAACTCGGCAGAGTTCAAGTTCATTTCCTCGTGGCGGTACGGCTTCCACACAAACAAACACAAACTGCAATTTTAATATATTAATCTATTATGATCTATAACTATTAAATGACTTTCTGTTTAGAAACAAGCTTGCTGCTGCCATCTAAATTGACAAAGAATATCATCAGTAGACCTTGTGAGGTATAAACATCACATGCATTCCTGTTCTTCAAGGACATGAGCTTGGAGAACTCAAAATACCCCTGACAGGAGAATAAAAGCTGAGAGGAGGGAGCTGGATCTACAGAATCTGTGTGGGTGTTAACCACTGTCAATCCTCCAGGAATAAATGTGTTTGGAAGGGTGTTTGTATATGTTATAAGGGCTGAAGTGTTTATTTAACACCTCATCTGTCAAAATGAAGACAGGGGATTGTTTTAAATGCCTTCTAAAATTTGGACTCTGTATATACCATCTCTCAGACAGTATGACATATTTTAAACCCCTGAATGGGACGTGGTGGCCTTGAATTAGGCCAGCACCCTCCCATTCATATTTACAGAGAGTCTCAATGGTGACTGGCTTACGTTAAATTCAATATTGGCTAAGTTCCCTGTTCAAGAGTTGTGAAAACTGGTAGTCTGTTGCACACATATGTAAAAAAGCTCTTTTTGAAAAACTGGCTGAAGAACAGATGAAGAGTTCTACTGCAAAAGCCTCTAAAAGCCAACTTGGTCAAAAATGAGATAACGATACTGAGTGAATGCTCTCCACACATAGTATATGTTCATCAAGTACTTTCACTTCAAATGCGCTAAATCCCAGCCTCAACCCATTCATAAATACCAGTACTTACATAGAAACCTATACAGAGTAGCCAGAAAGAAATGCTCAATTTAAAGAAAAACGTTAGGCGTACTTAGAGGCTTTTGCATCTGAACTCTTCAGATTGAAACATGAAGTACAGTGGTTTTCTGAGCACTGTAAAACAACTGATATAAAGCACTAATATTTTTAAGAAAAGGTTCCTCAAATTTTTAGGGCCCTATAAAATCTGTTTTATTTTTTCCAAATTCCGTTATTTCCGTTTGAATTCTTCTGGATTCTGTTTTTTCCTCATTTTATTTTTTCTAGAATTTGTTTTAATTGTTAAATTCAATGTCTAATTAATTGAAATCATGAAACCTACAATAATAAACATCAATTTATTAAAAGTTTAACAAAAATTAAATTTTTAAGGACTTTTAAGAATGTTTAATTTTTCCTCAAATTATGATTATTATTTTTTGTATTTATTTATTATTATACATAAATTATAAATAATAAATTTATTATTATTATTATTATTATTTATTTATTTATTTTTTACAAAATTCTGTTCTCCATTAATTTTCTAGATTAATTTTAATGGTTTTATTAAATATTAAGAATCAAAAGCATCTCTAATTAATTGATTTCATAAAATAATTTATTATCATTTTATTTATTTCTTTTTCCCGAGAAATAGTGTTGTGTATTTACATTTTTTCTGCTAATTAAATTCTGGTAAATAATTTGGCTGGTAAACATTCCTTTAAAAATAATGTTTTAATAATAATGTTATTATTAGTAGTAGTACTATCATTACATTAAGTAATATTTCTGTCACGATTTCTTCAAGTTAAACCTAACTTTTATTTTGACATGTTGCTGTGAAGACCTTTAGATTTCTGTTTGTATATGATATGACGATATTTAGACTCAAAAGAAACTGCAACTGAGGCGTCAGAGGCTGAAAACTCCGAGTGTCACGCGCTTCAGTGTGTGTAGTAAACGAAACCACAAGTCTGCGCCATTCATTCACACAGAGACATGCAGAACATGCAGGATTCATATGTAAATGGTATTTTTGCAGCTTAATATTCACAGATACTAGTCCATATTGCATTTTGATCTAAGTGTACTTAACTAATTTTGATCTATCCATCCAAAATTTGGCAAATTCCGTGACATTCCATGTTATACAGTAAATTCCGTTTTTTATGACGGGATTCTACAATTCCGTCCGCATTTTCTGCATTGTGGAAATCATAGGGCCCTAAATTTTTGTCTCAGTGGCCCAGAAGACCAATGGTCAAGGTCAGTTAAAGGATTATTCTTGCTCACTTAATTCAATCAACAGTATTTGTGGTATATCATAAAAAAAAATAAAAAATAAAAAATAAATTAAAATAAAAACTTGTGCCTGGAGGTTACGATGACAATGACATGTGGAGCTTACAAATTTTTAAATGACTTACATTAAAGGCTGGAATACACTACAAGACTTTTAAAATGTGAAGAGATGTTACAACACTAGGCGTTATATACTTGTAGAATTTGTAAATGGAAATCATACACTAAACGATGACACGCGACACTAAATGCGACAAAAGATGTGTTCTAAAATTAACTCAAAATATCAAACATGGTTGATATGGCTGGTTCCGACTTTCGGTAGCTAACTCCTCCAGACTATAAACCAGGGGAAAAAATCTGGCCAAAAGTCATGCAGTGTAATCCAGCCTTAGGTATTCTATTAAAACTTTTGTATTTTCTGAGCTGTAAAGTTGTTTAAATCATTTTTACAGTGGTTTCAGGGTATTAGAAGTTGTAAAACTGGATATAACTTTACACAGAAAAGGTTAGTATTCCATTTTTCACACTAAAATCATTTAATCACACATATTGTTTACATCATATGGTTATACTTTTGACAAAAGCGAGCATTTTAACATTTACAGATAGGCCCTGGATGTGCCCGAATAGAGAATCCGTATTCGAAAAGGCACGGAAAATGAATAATATGTTCTATGGAGCCACAAAAGGGACATGGTTAGCCGCTTGCTAGCAGTAGCCTGTTACATTACAGTACATAAAATTTCACTTACCACATAAACAGAGAGAGGTAAGGAGAGATGACCGATAGTACGATATCGAATGATCTGCAGATCCTGAGCACCACTGACAAACATCTAATCTTGTGAAATGTGTGGTAAGTAGTGCCACTCTGTAGTAGAGTAGGCTGCGTGTGATTGTGAATCTCAAAAGTGAAAGTAAAAAGCAAACGCGCATTCATAAGTGATTTCAATGTCCCGCATATTAATAATGGCTCCCTGATGCCCGCAATTTATAAACAGGATAATTACCCAACGATATAATTGTGAGAGAAAGCATTGAAATATATTTTTTCTCGTATATATCGTACTTATTCCCTTTACGGTTGCCGTAGTAGGCTACACATCATTACCTTTCCGAATACCGTATTCGGGCTCATCCCCATCTATGAAACTTACACAAAGTATCAATAATATAATAATAAAAAGTTGCTGCAGCCAGGGACGTCTATGACTCTTTTATTTCCTACACAATAAATTACTATCACAGATGAAATGCAATAACAAATGCTGTCATGTTATCTTGTGCTCACGAGCGTAATCGTGTGAGACCCAGATACCAAATTATCCTGATGACAGATTTTGCTCAGGCATTTCAGATAGGCTAAAACTATATTTTAGAAGGTGTGCAATATCATTGGTCTGCTGGTTAGTCCAGTGCCCAATCACATGATCTGTTGAGGCAAAGTCAGGTTTTTAGTTGCGCATCCAGAAATGTATTTGTTAAATGTATTTTAGTTTATGCACATTTTACACAGAATAAAAAATGATCCACCTCAAGAGTTTTTTTTTCATGTGCATTATAAAATTTTATGCGCATCTTGGCCTCCATCAAGCATTTTTTAATGCAATATGCCAAAATTTGAAACGCAGCAACTGTAACCCAGATTTTTGCTTTTTTTTTTAGTGAAAAGGGGACCAAGTGGAAATTAATTTCTGTGGTTATCAACATTGTCACAAATGCTGTCAATTGAGCTTATCTTGTACTGAACCCGGAATATTCTTTTAACAACCATAATTACAAGCTTCTAGAGACACATGCTGTGTGTCTGGGTGTTAATCTAATACTTGATGTGCAGTTGTCATTTTCAGACAGCCCAGGCTGCCTATTCAAGACTCAAAGGCAACAATGGTACCATGGCTTTGACAATGGCTCCCTCTTGGGAATGCCGGTGAACGGAGAGCTATCTCAAGGTTGTCAAGAGCTTAATCTCATGCCAGGCTTCCGAGGGGTTGTGCAAATCTTGACACTCTTTTCAGGGCGATAAAAAAGTCTGAGAGATAGAAAAGGGTTAGAAAAAAACGAGGTCTTGCTGCCTTAGCCTACAGTAGAAGTCCACACAAGGTGGTCTGTTGTTTTCAAGGCTGAGAACAACGTATCATGTCTGCTGGTCTGGTCAGCTTTCTCACTTTAACAATAAGAGTGAGAGTGACTGGGAAATCTAACACTCATCTCTTTGTTTGCGGAGAAAAACTAGAACGGCAGCCTACAGACTGCACGGCTCCTGTGTTATCACTACAAACCTCCTCTTCCCTTTTTTTCCACCCCTGACTCCTCTTCTCTCCGCTGAGACATAAACTCCTTTATAGTGCATAGTATGTGGGCTTGAACATGGACACAGGTAAAGTAATACCTGCAGAGGGCACAGAAAGTGCATTCAGGACAAGAGAAAGAGGGCTGATAAGACCCCGGTTGGCGATGAAGAGCACGGCCCTACACGGATCTGTCCATTTGTGCACTGACCCAAAATCCCATCAATCCATTCTAATTAACGCTATACCAAAATATCATTTTTATTCCAAACAATGACCTATAAGGGTACGTTTACCCAAAAGTTTTGCATACAGATGAAAAAAATGTCAAAATGTTCTCCGTTCAGACGAATCATTGAAAACGACTAAAAACGCTGTATTACGGATGCCAAGCCAGTAGTTGGCAATGTCACTTTGTCAAGAAACGCTATGCATCTGTGCACATATCTATAGACTGAAAACATTATAACCATGCACATCGGTGTGCAACAGTGACGTCACCGTTTTCACCAATTTGCATTTTTGTAGTTTACATGATAATGATAACACTCTGAAACCCATTATCAAAAGTTTGTTTTCAGGCCACCAAAATGCCACTGACGTGTAAAGCTGGACTCACACTACAGGAGTTTTAGGCTGATTTTTATCACCGATTTTCCTCTTTCGAAAATTGGAGCTAAAATCTTGAAGAAGACCTCGGTCGGTTCCGATGTTCAACGCGGATTATCTGGTAATATGAGGCATTTACTGATCGAATCTTGCACCTCCTGATCTGCTTGCACACAAATTGGGGCCTCCCCGATCATATCAAACATATGATATTTGATATTTAGGATTTTAAATCAGGATGATCATGGCTATGATTACATCAGAACTTTTACAATAGCCGAAACTGCTTGTGGAAGTTTTGCAATAACACAACTCTCTTTATAATGTGCTGAAATCGTACCACAACCGTAATGACTAAGAGAAGCGCTGGGGTGAAATTGCCTTAGTTTTGAACGTATCCGGTTAGTGTAGAAAGCTGCTAGGGTGCTAGCTAACATATGTAAACATTAGTTGCTAAAACGTCAATGCCAATCTGCTGCGTGAGATCATGTGAGGCGGTCCATCCGACATCATAATCTTAATAATATCTTGTAGTGTTTGATGTGCCACGATTTTCAAATCTTGTAGTGTGTGAAGAAAATCTGCCAAGATTCTCATTATTTGTGTGCTGCAACCTGATTGCAACCATAATTGGTTAGGATTTTAAAACTCCTGTAGTCTGAGCCCGGCTTAAATGAACAAAGTACATTTACATGGACTTCACACATGGGTTTCAAAGTAGATTATTAAAATATCTTTCTTAAATGTCATTGAAACAGCTCTTTGTCATTTAAGTTTGATTGTTTTAGAGTTACATTGCAATCCTTGCTTGATCGCACAATAAACACGCTCATACATCAAAACTTGTAATTTGTTTTTCAGCTTGCAGCTTTTGACTCTTCCTTTTCACTGTTTTTACGTCACTGCATCAAAAAAAGATACAACAATCAACAGTATCTTTTAATAGAAGTCATTCAGCTAGAGTGTAAATATCCCACAGCAATGAATGCCACAGATATTTTTGGAGAAAACCCAATAAGCGAAGGCCACTTAGTTATTAAATGAAGAAGAGATGGATAAAAAACCCATTGTTTTCTTCCACTGTCATTTCTTGTCCTCCCTCAGAGAATTTGCACGTCTGTCTTCTTTTTTTTTCTGTTTGTTTTATAGTTGTTTTGAATGCATCTTGCTTCAACTTAATATTCTAAATTTCCCAGAAGGCACCAGCAATCAAATACAAATTAATGGCAATTTAAGATCCCCTGTCCCCTCAGAGACATATTATAATTCTGTTTCCCTCGTGCAGAAAGTAAACAACACAACAGAGTCACTTCAGGCAAAGGAAGTGGTGCATGCTGTTCATTTGATGAATCTGCATTCCTAACACATTTCGTTAGTATAACATAGTAAACTACAGTAAACTCTGCTTTCATGTCACAAATGGATAAAGTTTATTCAAGCGGTCCTCTGTGTGCAACATGGATCTTTTCTGTACCAAAAAAAAAAAGAAGACTGGTGCAAAGGGGGCGCACAGAACCAGTGGATTGAGTCAAAGAAGATAAATAAGGAAAGGTTTCTGCAAACAGACAAAGTGCAGTGACCCTGTTGACAGGTTAGTCAGTGCTTCTTTCGGAAACACTTAGTTGGAGGGGCTCAGGGTGAGGCAGCTCAGCAGGTGGCGCAATATTTACTGATCAAAATGCCATGAAAGTCCTGCTCTGACGGGACTGTTCAACATCACTCAGCAAAGCACTTGTACCATGTAATTATTTATGTCTTCAAATAAGCACAACTTGCCAAACAAAGCTAAGACATTGAGAAAAACAAGCTTTTATGGATCTCTATGGATAATAGTAGTGTGTGTAAAAAAATAATGATTGCCAGGGCTGTCGCATTAAATAAAAAAGAACTTCAATCTTCATAACATGTACCATGTGGGTCAATGACATGATATTCTTTTATTTGTCTGGATCTATTCATTTATTATTATAATAATAATAATAATAATAATAATAATAATAAATACATATATACAATGGTTGAATATACTTTGTCTATGATAAGCATGTTTTAATTTCTGTATTAAAATTATTTTTTTATATTTTCTGAGAGGGCATAAAGTCAAAAATGTCAAGGTGATACAATTGTGCTGATAGTATAATTAGGCTACACTTATTAAAAAATGAAATAATACTACTAATATTTTTTTTGAATTATTCCTTAAAAATGTTACCAAAACTGCTTCACTGCTTAATAATCTATTTTTTTTTTTTCACAAAATTAAAGTCATGTGGTGTGATCATCATACAGAAACTATATCATAGAGAAATTTATATAAAAGCTGTTAATTAATTTACTCACCCTCAGGGCATTAAAGATGTAAGTGACTTCTTTCTCCAGTAGAAGAACAAAGAAGTTTTTAGGTTTTTAAACCGTGGTCCTTGGTGATTCATATAATGCAAGTCACCGGTTCTACTGTTCTACTGAAGAAAAAAGTAATCTACATCTTGCATGGCCTGCAGGTGAGTAAATTTTTGGGTGAAGTATCCCTTTAAGGAAAATATGTTTTTAAATATGGAGACACTTCTACTAGTTTTATAAAATACTGTTTGTAGACATTTCTACAAGTTTTATAAAATATGTAGACATTTTTAAATGTCTACATGAAAAAATGTCTATGAAGCTGAAAAAAGAAAGGGTTGGTACAGTTTTGAGTTTGCTAAGAGATGAGAAAAAAAAGAAGAAGAAAATGCCTCCCTTTAAAGCTTAGGACGTTCATGCTTGAGTTGGCCTGTTGGGATAGTGGACAGGTTTGAGGACAGGCTTTGATGCGAGTCTCATTCATTGAGGGCCAGTGTTGTCCTCATGTTATTCTAGGCATAGGGAAGTGACGTGGATGAAATAGGCAGCCATTGTCTTCTGATGCGTTGACCTCATGCTCCCTCTGGGACTGTCTAAATATTATTTCTTGCAAAAATGTTGAGCGCTGTTGATAGGCCCTTTTTCACACAGCCTCCTCTCTACCCTGCAGTATGACAGCATGTTGCTTCTCTTTTGTGTAGGTCAGTGTTCATTTTGGTGTATAATAAGGTTCTCCAGGGTAAGTCGAAGTCTGAATTTTGTAGTGTTAATGAACTGTTGCTTGGATTGTGCTGAATGTCGTCAATGGATTGCAACAAATTAAATTACAGCAAAAGAGCATCCATATTCATCAGCGTTACTGACCCTCGGCTAAAAACACAAACAGTGTTTATCACATGAATTTAGCCTTGTAGATTATAATTTGATTACAATTTGTTTCTCAGTTGCAGAGACTACAGCTGTATGGCGGGAATTTGTGCTTTGTAACTGCATGTCCTCATTAATTTTATATGACTTTGGCAAGTACACTTGTTTCAAGTGAGCTTTTGTTTTCACTGTCTTGTGAACTCTAGTACTCTATGATAATTAAGACAAAGGCCGTTGTTGTGAATATCAGCAGGACTGTGGCACCAGGCCACTGATATTCAGAACAGCATGCTTTCTCATGTGATATTTTAAGAATAACATGACAACTAGTTATCAAAACGTGATAGCCTACTGAATAACATACATTTTAGACACAATATTGATAGTTACTTACTATTTTTCCTCCTCCAGTTCCACACGAAACAACAGTTAAATCGATGCATCTCTGAGCAAAACATTGTAGCGGTGAATGATTCAGTGTTTTGAATGAATCAGTGAAGTGAATGATTACGTGAATCACTCATGTCAGTCACTTATCTCCTCTCTGAATGAATCAGTGTGTTGTGCGTTCCAACGAATCGGTTTAATTTATGAATCAATGACTCATTCATAAATCCCTACTGGCGTAACGACGAAACCTACAGAAAGAGTCACAGACATGGACTAAATAGGTTTGTAGACTTTTGAGATTTGAATTCTAATATCTTGAAATATCTTTTAAATATTGATCATTTTATTTCATGAAAGGAATTCAGTTTGTATTTAGATAACAAACGATAATGGGAAATGGATATTTATATCTGTGCATACATATTATCTATTTTGTCTATTGTGTATTTTATATATAAAAAAATAATATATGAAACGATAATGCTTAACAGGGGTGCTTAATCTTTTTGAGCTTGGAAAAGCTCAAAAACATAAATATGCGACCCTGGACCACAAAACCTGTCATAAGTAGCACGGGTATATTTGTAGCAATAGCCAAAGATACATCAAAATTATCATTAAAATTATCGATTTTTCTTTTATGCCAAAAATCATTAGGATATTAAGTAAAGATGTTCCATGAAGATATTTTGTAAATTTCCTACCGTAAATATATCAAAACTTAATTTTAAATTAGTAACATGCATTGCTAAGAAATTCATTTGGACAACTTTAAAGGCGATTTTAATAATAATAATAATAATAATAATAATAATAATAATAATAATAATAATATTTTATTATTAAACTTATTTTTTTTGTTATTATTAATATTAGTAGTAGTAGTCATAATAATAATAATAATAATAATAATATATTAATAATAATATTAATATAAAAATAATAAAATAATAAAAATAATATTTTTATTTTATTTTATTTTTTATTTTATTGACTATGGTGGAAGTAATCCCCCAGAGGGCTCTAATCTACTTATACTAATTTATTATTTAGATTCCAGTTGTGAGTTCAATATTTCTTATTTCTATATATTTGTTTGAAAAATATGTGGTGGACATTTTGTGGTATTTTATGTCATAATTCAAAGATAATAAGGCTGGTCATCTACTGAAATTTAGAGCAATATCTAATCTGTTTAGAAAATATATTTACTGAATAAATTGGAACAATTAGTCATAATTATTTTTGTTTTGTGTTAAAATTTCTATTGGACTAGTGCCAGCTGTGACTGTCTTTAATTTCTTTGAATTGCAGGTCAGTAGATTCCTCTTTCTGCCATTCCAATTTCTGCCGTGGCCAATTCAACTCAAATTCCAATTTTTCCAGCCCTGGCGCTCAGGGATTTGTCTCCTGAGCATCAGCACAGCCTGTACCCAGTAGCAGGGAGAAGCAGCGAGTCGGTTATGGAGTTGTGTATGGTGGAGTGTCAGCTGGGCTCAGGATGCATCCTTCCTCTGATGAGACTGGAGATGCTGACTCACTCCTACAGCTATAGTGGGTGATTAAAGTGTAATGCCATGTGTGCCACCTCCACATACTGCACATGCACACACAGCCTGACTGGTCATGCAAAAGAAACAAATCTCACACTCACAACTGCACATGTACAAACCAAAGTAGTCATGCTGGTTTGTCAGTGTTTGTCAGAGACTGTGCAACGTAAGATCAAACCGCAGCTGTAACTTTCCTGAAGGCCACACTTCTCTTCACGGTGAGTAACGCACATCGGTTAAGGACATGGCACACACTGTGTGGGGGCTCGTGAAGGATGTAGGCTGTTGGAAGAGGGACTAAGAGGGGGAGGCTATATTACCGCTTATACGTCTTCAGTCTGGCTTTTCACTCTTAAGAGCACGTTGCGCAGTTATTAAGAAAAAATGTGTGCGGTGGGTGGTCCCGACCTCACTAATTACCACAGATTGCACACACACTGTACCGATATATTTGCTAAAATGTCAGACGGGCCAAACGGAGAGTCTCTCACATATCACGAGCTTCGTAACGACGCCATACTGTGGGAGAGGCTGTAATTAAAAAGCCAAACATGTTGTGTTGAACTTTATACGTGGATCTCAGTGTTCGCGCCAGCGTGAGCCAATTTGGAGGGATACATTTAATACCTTGCTCTCTGTTACGGAGTTTACGAGCTTGTCAAATGATTTTAAGGGCTGAAGTAAACAGCATGCCTGAGTTCCAAGTCCTAATTACCTCTAAATGTTGGAGGACATTTGAGAACACTTCCTCTGGAATAAACTTCTGCTCCAGGTTTGTTTGAAAGGCCTGTCAGTTTTCTGAATCCTATTGTATACCTAGTGATCAAGAGGTTAACCACTTCTTTTAAGGATTCAAAGACTGGCCTGCGATTGGCTGCGGATGGCTTGGTGACGATGATGCAACCAATCACGGGCCTGGTTGGTCTGAGTAGGATTTCTGTGGGATGAACTTCAGGGAAAGGTTTATTTGAAAAGTCTGTCCATTTCGGATTTCTGGATCTTATTGTATAAAAGAGTTTAGTGATCAAGAAGCTAACCACTTCCTTTGACATCCACAATGCAGGGCTGACACTGGTTGCGGCTGGAGCGGTGATGATGACACATCTGTCACGAGGCAGCACCATGTTTCTTCTCGTCCCGGTGGTGGCAACCTGTCCCCCCCCCCACCACATGCCCACCCTGAAATGCATCCCACTTAGAACCAGGCCTCTCTCTCTCTCTCTCTCTCTCTCTCTCTCTCTCTCTCTCTCTCTCTCGCGCTGGATCTGCCCACTTCACTACATAGAGAGAAGGAAAATAATAACTTCATTATAGATCTGCCTCAAAAGGTTACCCTACAGCTCACCTACACCTATTCCGTCTCCCACACTCTCAGCTAAGCTTATTATGTGTCGATGCTTCTCACTTATAGTTCTACATGTACTGCGATGCGGTGCATCTGTCTCATGTATATGCTCTTCGTAAATAGCCTCGCTGAACTGAATCCATTATTGACCTCTCCTATAATGAAGTGTGTGGTTGGCACAGAGCTATAAAATGATTCCTAGAACTGAGTCTCATTTGTGTTGTTTTGAAAAGGCTGTATTCAAATGACAGTGGTGATAGTGGTGTTCTGTATGTTACTGACGTTAAAAATGTACTGTTGAAAATGAATACCTGTACAACCTTGACTAAACAAAAGCTATATGTACATTATTGCCCTTTAAAAAGATAAATCAATTTACTTCCAACAATAGAGTATTTCTTTATTGATTCATTGATATGAAGAGTAATATGATTGATATGATATGATATGATATGATATGATATGATATGATATGATATGATATGATATAATATGATATGATATGATATGAAATGAAATGATATGATATGATATGATATGTAAAAGCCTCTAAAAGCCATCTTGGTCAAAGATGAGATAACAATACTGAGTGAATGCTCTCCACACATAGTATATGTTCATCAAGTACTTTCACTTCAAATGCGCTAAATCCCAGCCTCAACCCATTCAGAAATACCAGTACTTACATAGAAACCTATACACAATAGCCAGAAAGAAATGCTAATTTTAAAGAAAAACGTCAGACGTACTTAGAGGCTTTTTTTTTTATCTTTTGTTTACTTATTTAAATTTAATTTTAATTTTACATTCATTCATTCATTCATTCATTCATTCATTCATTCATTCAATCAATCAATCAATAGCTATATTTACATTATTGCCCAGGAAAAAAAAACTATATATTATATATAATATTATACACACACACACACACACACATTATTGACCAGGAAAAAGATAAATAAGCATCCTTCATACAATAGAATATGTATGTATTTATTTATTTTATTTTACATTCATTCATTCAATCATTCATTCATAAATTGCTGTATTTACATTCTCAAAAAACTAAACTCAGTGACCTTCCTATAATAGAATATTTATTTATTCATGCATTATGCTTGAAATATAATGTAATATAACAAAATATAACATCAGTAAAACAATAATGACAAACAAAACAAAGTAAACAGGCAAAAATAATTTTTATAAAATGACAACTTGCCCCAACCGGAAATACAATTGTCTTGAGGACAATTATAAACTGCCTTCAGAATATGTATGAGTGTTCACTTGTTTTATCCATCCATATGATTGGTGAGCTATATTTCTGGGCTTCAAAAGTCTTGCGTGTGAGGAACAGACCCAAATATAAGCCATTATTCAATGAAAATCATTTTCCTAAAATGAAAAAAAAAAAAAAAACACAAATGAATAAAAGTACATAGTTATGAACCTATGTGGCAGGTTTTGATGTCATTTTGGAGGAATTAACTAATAAGTCAGTGCTGATGTTTTTGCATTGGTTTCCATGGCGATGGAAGGGTTGCCCTGAAATATATCCGTGAATGAACTGCATAATAGATTATACAGCTGAGCTGAATATTCAGACCAGCCACCCTGAACGGCTTCCAGACATGTGTTTTCTTTAAACATGACAAAGTGCCCCAAATATGTTTTTATGTAACAGAGAGATTGAGGAAAGTCCTTTCAGGCAATCTTGAGAAAGAATTGCCAGCTTTGTGTTTCATTACATTTGATTGTTTTCCTGAGAAGGTTTAATCGTAATCTCAACTCCCTCTGGTCATATTCATTCAGATGTCACTGCCAGCTGGACACTAACCAATACAGAAATTTGAATGCACATGCAGAGGGAACTATTATAGTGTCCTCACCTTACCAGGACAAGTTATCAATTTCACATTTATTTACATCTTTTTGCTTTGCTTTCAAACAAAAACACTGTCAATTAGAAAGATCTTTTGGGCATAGTGTTTACATGTGGATGCAGGAACTGTAAAAGCTTTTCCTTTACAATTGATAGAATTGTGAGCCGTGGGCAAGGGCCGTGTGCCATCCTCTTGCCATGCCTAAACAAGGCTTCACTCACAGATATGGGAATATGGGATGTTTTTTCCCACTTTCAATGACCGTGCAGCAATAAACAATCCAACATCCCACTCCAACCTTTGATAATTAAGGACTGTCACGCATGCTTGACCACATGGAGTGCTCTCTGTTTTGCTCTCTTTGTTCTGGATGTTGATGTGTAATCAGCCACATCAGAGAGCGCTATGGCCCAACTACAGGGGGTATGAGCCATATGTCCTCTGCCAGTCTCTTCAGGTTCCTCTGTGAGTCAAAAACTGGACCACACATTTCCCTCCACTGCTTTGTTGTATTGTATAATTCTGAACACTCATCACTGCTCTCCAGGAGATAGTCACAAATGAGCTCAACAACGTCACTGTTGGAGACATAATTCTTAGCGGAACAGGTGCTATTCATTTATTTACATTCAGTGTCATGTTGATGTGCAGTTTATTCTAAAAAGCTGTGGAGTAAGGACAGAACATGTCATTTGTATTCAGACTTGAACAATTACATTGACTTTTTCAAAATCGACAGTACAGCTCCATGTCACTTATTGGTAAATGCAAAGTATCTATTTACAATTATATAGTTTTATTTAATTGTAATGAATTAATAATAATGCCATTTACGAGTTCGGATTGATTTTATCCATCAGGATTGACCAAAGAATTACATACAATAAAATGAAAACATGCATTAAGAAAGTTAAAAAAAATTTGATTTTGGTTGACTTTAAAGTCACAATGTAACTGAAGTCTCATTTTCACCAGAAGGTCCAGATATGGCGCTTTGATTACATTACGAAGTCAAAAAAAAGTAAGCATAAGCTGTGTCCCAATTCAGGGGCTGCATCCATTCTATGACCGAATGCATCACAGCGGTGTGATGAAGGCTTTCCCATTTCTAATGATCCTTCAAATGCAGCCTCAAAATGTGTTCTTCATTTCCAAAGAATACAATGAATTGACCCTTCGTGGCCAGGACTATCCCAAGATTCACTGCACAATGGTGACGATTTTTTTTTTTTTTTGAGAGAGAGAGAGAGAGAAAATACCTAATTACACTTTTAAATATGTGTATTGGATTTCAACTTACTTGAATATCTAATAATACAATGTTTAAAAAAGCACTTTAAAGCAGTTCAAATGTTGACTCATATCTTACCAACATATGATTTTATAAATCGTTAAAGGAGACGTAACACACAAAGTTTCTGCCAATCTCATGTTAATCTTGAGTACCTATAGAATAGTATTGCATCCTTCATATCTCTGGAGAGTCTTCAGTTTTATCAGATTTATAAAAGATACAGCTTTACGCTTCTCTCCAAAAACAGTTGTGCTCCTGGAGGCGTGCCATGGGCGGAGCTAAAGAGTTACAAGCATGCAAAGCTTTTGCGTAGTAATCATTTGCAAGCTGTGACATCGACATAAATAAAACAGTAACAAAAACTTTATTGATTTAAATTTTATTTCATTTGTTTATAAGACATTTGTCACCGAAATGCCGGGAACAAACACACTTGCACATTTGCCCTGGAGAAACAAACTGCATCAACTGCTCCCTTAATGCTGGGTTGTTTGGGAAGCTGAACAATGTTATCTTTCCCTACAACCAAAAACACACTTATTTGGTGACATTGTTGATTTTGTGGTCTAAAAACAAAATGACAAATCCTTCTTGAACAAGTCCTGTGCAGCGCTGCCGATGACTTCTGTAACCTGAATGAAGCACATTGATGGGTGTGCTCTTGCTCTCGCTCTGGTTGACATGTGCGTGCGCTCTTCTGGGAGAAGTGCCCATACAAGGAATTCCACCCTTTATGATGTCATGCAGGGCCATACTTGGAAAAAAAAGCTTTCTGAAACTTATACCCTGAAGGAGTGTATTTGCCACAGGAATTTTCTGCCATATGTCCAATTCGTTTTTTTTTAAATGTCGGCCATGTTTAGCATGAGAATCCAACTCTTCAACAGTGTAAATAAGTCAGAATGCATGAAATAGCATTAGACCTCCCCTTTAATACTTTTTAGCATGTATATAAATGGACTAAGGTGAACGTATTTAGACAGGTTGTGAACCCTGTTTGAGTTTATCACTTTCAAAAAAGTGACTACCGCTCATCAATGGCAGCTGTCATGGTTGCTAGGTGAAAAGAGCAATCCTCCTTAGGCTCAACCATCCCATTTAACAATGCTTGGTTCGACTTTTGACCTTCGACTTGTCCTTTGAAGTCTGCGTCCTTCCATGGATATATCTGCATTCAAAGGTTAATGTCACACAAACTCCACCCACTCCCAACCCCATTCACATCAGGAGCTCATTCACTGAGTTCTGCACTTTCACCAAAAACTCCCATTAACAATCAGTGAACCTATTTACATTGCACAACGAATATCATTTTTAAAATGTGATATAATGGCGCAAAACTTATTCGGTATTCTTCTGCACAACGACTAATTTAAATATCTCTGATTGGCCATTGCGTTCATTTGCTTATCTGTGATTGACTATGATGCTCAACTACTACAAAAGCATGTTGTAAATAGAAACCTTTAGCACACTGGCGTACACAGGGGGGTGCCGGGGGGGCTTGAGACCCTGCCCCTTTAAGTACCAACGCTAAAGTGCCCTTTCGGTCCGGTCTAGGTGACCCCTGAATGTGATTTCCTAGAGGGAATTTTCTGATAATTTACTGATAATTTACTCACACCCATGTCACCCAAGATGTTCATGTCTTTCTTTCTTCAGTCGAAAAGAAATTAAGGTTTTTGAGGAAAACATTCCAGGATTTTTCTCCATATAGTGGACTTCAGTGGGTTGAAGGTCCGAATTGCAGTTTCAATGCAGCTTCAAAGGACTCTACATGATCCCAGCTGAAGAATAAGGGTCTTATCTAGTGAAACAGTCATTTTCTAAAATAATAAAAAATAAATATATATATATACTTTTTAGTCGCAAATGCTCATTCTGCACTAGCTCGACTTCACACATTATGTAATCACGTTGGAAAGGACACGTGTAACGTAGGCAGAAGTACGGACCCAGTGTTTACAAAGCAAACATGCAAAGAAAGTCAAAAAATGTAAAACAACGATGTCTGACAATTTTGAAGTTGGACGAGAAAATGAGATGGAGTTTTTTGCCCTAGCCTACCTTTTTGAACCGGAGTACACAGACAAAGAACTAACTGAGCGTGATTTTTACAACATGATTACGTAATATGTGAAGTCACGGACGCGCATCACAGAGCTAGTGCAAGATGAGCATTTGTGGTTAAAAAGTATATACATTTTTTTTTATTTTTAAAAAATGACTGATCGTTTCGTGTAGAGCCCTTTGAAGCTGCATTGAAACTGCAGTTTGGACCTTCAAACCGTTGGCTTCCACTGAAGTCCACTATATGGAGAAAAATCCTGAATGTTTTCCTCAAAAACCTTTATTTCTTTTCAACTGAAGAAAGAAAGACATGAACGTCTTGGATGACATAAGGGTTAGTAAATTATCAAGAAATTTTTATTCTAGAAGTGAACTAATCCTTTAAGTTTTCAATTAATTGTGCAGCACCTACATACAGAAGTTGGATGATGTGGACAAATGTAAACTCTCCGTGTTCTGATTGGGTGATGATCCGCTTGACTTGATCTGATTGCATGTTAATGGCAAGTACAGGACCTTATTGAAACCCCTATGGAGTGATTTGCTCAGAACTCATCACTCATGATCACAGGTGTGATGGTCGTAACAGGTGCACATAATGCTCGGGCTCTGTCAGAATCCTCATTATGTGCAATATCACAATCATGCCAGGAGAATATTTGCCTGGAGATGACTGTAGGAGACATACTCACACTGACAGTAAGTTAGACAAAATGAGCTGTTCCCAGGTGTCAGTGGGTTTGTGTTTGTGGTCAGTGACACGGCTGCAGAGCCTGGTGGGGTGTGACTGTAAATCTGCGGTTGTGTGCCCAGGTGTAATACTCTAATGCTCTATGGCAGCAGATTGTGTGTTGTGGTTGGATGGAGGGTGTCTGAGTCAGCTGTATAGTTTTATTTGAGTTCCCCCTCAGCAAAACCTGAACCATTTTATTCCCTTCATACATCCTCCATCCTGCACTTACTGGCACATATGCTTGTCTCACAAATGCACAGAAGGACACGGGTAAATGTATCCGCCTTTGATCCTCCAAACCTATTCTCCATTGAGGTCTTGACCACATGGTTCCTTGATCACAACTTCATTTTGGCAACATGTGCAGTGTGGTCTCTCATTTTTATGTTTCATTCAAATGCCATTTTTAGTGTTTCATTCAAATGTAGTGTATTACAACAGAACAGGGCTAAATAGAGAGTTAGTGTAAAAATGACAATATACAAAGTCGACAACTATGCCTTTAAGAATTGAGTGGAGATGCTCTGAATTAAACCGTAAACAACCTTAACCTTTTAACATTTTCTCTCAACTAATGTAGATCATATTTTGGTAGATTAAAAGTGAGAAAAAAAAACAAAAAAAACACTGTGAGTCAGACCAGGCTCTGATTTGCTAATTTTCTGACTCATTCACTCTTACTGTCATTAAGCAAAGACCATCTTGTTATTTGAGTCTATTGAACTTTATCAGAAGCAAAAAGCATCCTCACACACTGTATTTAAATGCTACAGTGAAAACCTGTTAAAACTGTAAGTTACCTTACCATATACGGTGAAATTAAATGGTTTAACTTGACATTATATGTAAATCTACAGTAAAATACTTTACAGTTTATGGGTTTTGGAGATAAAAACTGAATTATGCAATTTATGGTGAAAAACAGTTAAAGAAAATTCCCATAAGTTCCTGTGTGACATATTACATAAATGATTATATTTTATTAAAGTGAAAGGCCATTTATGATGAATCATCATGTGTCTTTATACCACCTGTATTGTTATGGTGGTATCAGTACATTTTAAAGTACAAAGGAGATTTTGTTAGCTTGGTATATTAGCATAAATATAGAGTTATAAGCTATTTTTAAAACTCTTCTTTTCTTAAAAATGGGTACACTTGTTTAATTTTTCAAAATATGTTCAGAATTGCTTTCTTGCCTTTTTACTTTGCCAATCTCTACAGTAAGCCTATAATAATGATTCATATTCAGACCTGTCAGGTTAAATTTATCAGGAAATTTCAGTCTTCCATCATTCGTCCTTGTGTGTTTACATCACGTCCATAAGTAAAGAAGGTCAGAGTTTCTTACAATTTTATGTCTCATCCACAGATGGCGATAGAGAGCCTGGAAGTCTGGTTGCAGGTCCAATTAAAGGGTTAATGGAATACACACTTGTCCCATCTCTGCTCTTTTTCAGATGTGTTCCATACCAGGTTACTCTTCATTAAAAACAGGTCATTTGAATTCGCCCGAGCCTTACTGTTCCTCACATTAGAAAGCATATCGAACTATCAACACACAAACGCACTTGAAAGTTAATAGCGCTGTGTTTTGCATGCAGTGCTATGAGGATGACTCAGACTTGTAAGAGCATTACTATGGCTGGATTTTGCTGCCAATTAAAATGCCCATGTGTGTGAGCAGTGTGTGGGTTGGTGGGGCTGCGCTCTTTCACACAAGAGAAGCCTCAGGGGATCATTAATCTAAAGCTAATAAGAGACCTGGTAATTGGGCATGTGGTTCAGTGTGTGTGCGTGTGTGTTTTGGGAGCGGGTGTAATCATTATAGAAATACAGGCTTAATCACAAAAATGGACCTCGTGGACACCGGTAGGCAGCCTTCGGGGAGCATGTTGATTAATTAAAACGGTACCATTTCATGTGATATGTACTATTTCTGTATATGTGTACTGATGACATGGGTCATTTTATTTTCACCGTATGACCAATCTGCCCGGCGTGACGTGTGAAAACGGTGGTGTTCTCCATCAACACCTTCATTACTTAGCCTGCGTGATACGGCCGCCCACCCTGCATGCCTCTGTGAGTGACTCTGATTGGTGAGGAACAGGCCATGTGTGGGCAGAGAGGTGTCATTCTCATATTAGTGGCCCTCACACTGTGTGTACCTACACCCTGCCGTCCATTCCATGTCTCAGGGATGATGATAATGATGCTGATGGTGCCCACATAGTGTGGTCAAGGAATGTTTCATCCGTTACATCTAGCCACAGATAGAAGTGAGATGCGCACAGACGCGTTCGTGCATGCTCCAACGGGGACGTTATAGACGCAAAACGGTATAAACACACGTACGCAAGCAACCACGTATGCAGACATCCTCTAACGGAGCTGCCCACACATCTCGCTGTGTCAATAAGTATTCATCTGTGGGAAAGATAAAGTGAGGTAAGAGGGGATTCCTTCTGCGTAGTCTCTTTCACAACTTTGCTCGCCGCACCGCTGTAAAAAAAAAAAAAGCACGTGGTGGGAGGTCTTACTCTTCTCTGAGCTGTGACGTCACAGGAAACGTTCAGGATGACATCAAGAATGGAAATGACGTCAGATGTGTTAGCATGAAGCAACTGCTTTAGTGCTTCATTCCAGGAGAGTAATTTGTACAACACAAGCACCTGAAGTTTTTGTTCGGTCAAAGCCCTCCTAAGAAATTACTTAGACTCAATTATAAATTCTAAAGACCAGATATCATGACATTTGGCATTCAACGCATTATTCTAATGTGGTCATAATCATTCATGACTCACCAATTGTGTCCACAACATCTGATCAAGCGCACTGAACTCTAAAAAAAAAACTCCTATTATGCTACTGCAAGCTTATTAACTTCTTAATTGCCCCCCCCCCCCCCCCCCCCCCCCCTTGTTTTGCCCATAAAATAAAACTTACATGGTTAAATTCATGAACACTTTGCAATATAGACCTAAGGTTCATCTCTTTTTAAAGAAGTCAATCACCAGAGTATTGCTGAAGTGAAAGCATTTAAAAAAAATGAAACTGTAAAAAAAGTTATATAAAGTTTATGCTTAAAATGTACTGTACTAAAAATATATATCAAATAAATATTTTTACAAAATAGTTTGGAATCTAAATTTGCTATAAAATCAAACCCATATATCTAACTAAGTTATGTTCCAAATTTGAAGTTGATATCACAAAAATTGACCTTCCTGTGAGATTTTGTTCAGGCTCTATACCATAAATAGCCACCAGGTGATTTTTCTGATACATTTTCCCATCACAAATTTCTAACTTTCTGTCACAATACTACTTCTGTCACAAACTAACTTCTAAATATGGAACCTTAAGACTTTGTAAAATACTGTAGTAAATACTGTAATATGACACTTGACACTGCCCACTATGGGGAGGAGCCAACTAAAAGGATTTAAAGTACCATTTCCATGGTAATGCAATATCTGATTTCAAATTAGTTCTCACAGGATGCATTTTGTGTGTTTACGCTTTCGAGTTATATCTAGTGTAGGATGATTACTAAAATATGTGATAGGGAAGAAGGGCAATAAAGAAAAAATTTTAATAAAAAATTATTCAAAAATGAATTATAAACTTTCTCTTAACACACTAGAAAAATTTATATTTAAAAAAATAATAATTAAAAAAGATAATTTATCTGTTTCCATGAATAGTGATACCTGCCACACCCATTAAAATAAGTAAATAAACTGTCATTTTATGTTAAAAAACATAATGAAGAGGAAGTGACATCAGTTTTCAGAGGGTTCAAGTTCAAAAATGGTCAAGTTCAACTTGTTTTATATTTAATTGATCATAGCATACATCTAGTCACTTACTGTAAAATAGACAGAAAACTGTTTATTTCATTTTTATTTATAGAAAAAATCATATTGTTGGCTCTTGAATGCTAAAGATAGGAGGCCATAGCCATAACTGTTCCCTTTCTAGGGAACCCCACGCTGCGCCCCCTAGAGGGCACTATGGGGAATGCAATCTGCATGACCGGTGTCTGAAGCACGTGTGAAACCACGCCAATCTGTTGGCCCACCTGGCCCATGACGTCATAGGCGGGATTCCCGGAAAATATAAAAGGGCACCTGCCGAGTACGTCATCCTCTTTGCTGTCTTCAGGAGCTGTCTGTTTGGAGTGCAGTGTGTTACCATGTCTGTCAACCCAGGTGAACGTTTCAGGAAGTGCGTGCCTCCGTGTCCTAGGTTTTTGACACCTGAGGACACGCACGACTTGTGCGTTATGTGCCTGGGGGAGGAGCATGCACGTTCGGTGCTTGAGGGCATCGAATGTGAGCACTGTGAATCATTTCCAATGCGTAAGCTCCGATCACGTTTGTCCCTTTTTTCGGGGGGAAAGGGGCAAGCGTCTGCGCCTCGTGGGTCGGGTCCCACTGCTGCTGAGGCACAGCGGAAACTCAGCTCGTGGGGATCGCAGGTTGAGCTCGCGAAAAAGTTTGACAAAGGCATGGATCTTTCAAAAACTTCTGCCGCGAGCTCTAGCGCGCTGCGGGATCCAGACGCTCTGTCATTGGAGTCATCTGATCCTGATAGTACACTGCTGGGCTCTTCCTCTCGTAGTGACGGAAATGAAGAGGTTGATGTGGTTGGTGACGATGATGAGAGTGTGAGCACTGAGTCGTCATTGGCTATTCCCAGCCGCGCATACGCGGAAATGCTGAATGTGATGGGTCGTGCTTCTGAACGGCTCGATCTAGCGTAGATGCATCAGAAGCCGAAGCCGGCTCGCGGCCGACTAGATGAGCGTTTTTTGCCCGGTCTTGATCGTCCAGCCGCCGGGAGTCTTCCGTTTCTCCCAGATCTCCATTTGGAGATATCCAAATCCTGGGGGAAACCGTATTCCTTTCGGCTGCATGTTTATCAACACACAGATTATGTGAATGTTGAGGGTGTGGCCAAGCGCGGATACGCGAGGATGCCCCCTGTTGAGCAGATGATTGCGAGCTATCTTTCGCAGGGCCTTGCCATCAGCAGCTCTTAA
Source organism: Spinibarbus caldwelli (assembly GCA_039654775.1). NCBI lineage: Eukaryota > Metazoa > Chordata > Actinopteri > Cypriniformes > Cyprinidae > Spinibarbus > Spinibarbus caldwelli. Next base: position 17,349,113 of record CM077235.1, on the reverse strand, counting down.
GACCACTTCACGCTTGAATGGCAGGGCGTATGTGGCAGCAGGTCAGGCTAGTGGTGCTCTGCACACCATGGCTGTGTTACAAGCCTATCAGGCTGATCTGTTGAAGGATTTGGATGAGGGCAAAGGCTTATCGCCGGAGGCAGTTGAAGAACTGCGCCGCACCACGGATTTGGCTCTCCGCGCCACTAAGCAGACTGCTGCGGCCATTGGGCATTCAATGGCAGCAATGGTGGCTACGGAGAGACATTTGTGGGTTAACTTTAAGAAAGAGAAAGACTTTCTTCAAGATGCTCCGCTTTTGCCAACTGGGCTTTTTGGCACTTCCGTCGAGGCGGTTGTGGAAAAGTTCAGGGAGGCGAAGGCACAGTCGGCTGCCTTCAGGAAATTCATTCCGCGGCGCTCCAAATCCTTTTTTAGGGGGGGCGATCAGTCTAGGGCTGAGGCTCATAGACAAGATCAGAAATCCAGTGTTGCTAACCACACCCCTCCTCCCTCTAGGAGTTGGTGAGGAAAGGCTATCACTAACAAGGGAAGAGACGATCTCAGGAATGTGCTGAATAAGAGGCGCGACCGTCCTATGTGCCATCTGAGGCTGGCTGTATTTTTATCTGCAGTTAACTCTTTCCAGACCTTAGCTATCTGAGGATAGCTGTTTGGTAGCGGTACTGTTTCCCTCTCTGGGTTTAACTAGACAGCTACTGCTGGTGGTACTGCAGTGGTCCCCTTAGAGAAAGATAGCTTTCTAAAAATAGCTGTCTGCTAGCTCAGCCCCTACTCTAGTTTGAGTGGTGGTCTCTTTTAGAGCCCGTGCCCAGTCAGTACTGTCTCCCCTCTTGGGTTTAAGCAGACAGCCCTTTTTCTATGGCTGGTAGTTCGGTCGGTCCCGCTTCTGGTAGCTCCTTCCTGTATGACATAGCTATCTGAGGATATCTATGTGCTAGCTCAGTGACTGCTCCCCTTCCAAAGGTTTTTAAGTAGTGGTCTCCTGAGTCTTTGCCTTTACTTTGCTATCTCCCCTGTTAGGGTAGTAAGTAGATAGCCCACTCTCTGTGGTTTGGGCAGCTCTACAGGAGGGCTATATAGGCTAGCGGTGTAGGGCTTGGTAGCTTTTCCCAGTTACTTAGTTATCTGAGGATAACTATGTGCTAGCTCAGTGACTGCTCCCCTTCCGAGGGTTTGTAAGTAGTGGTCTCCTGTATATTTGCCTTTACTTTACTATCTACCCTGTTAGGGTGGTAAGTAGATAGCCCACTGTTTGTGGTCTGAGCAGCTCTGAGGGAAAGCTACCTAGTATCTGTTGGGAACTGACATAAGTTTGGGACATCCATTGGTATAGTCACCTGAGGGTGGTTATATTCCAGTCTTTGCTATGGCAAGACGAGGCTTAATCAACTACAGCTATCTGAGGCTAGCTGTGTTTTACTGCAGTTGCACTGAGGCCTCTCCTGTGGTGGTCCCCTTTCGAGCTATATAAGGATATGTTTGCTCCCCTGTTCAGGGTTTAAGTAGCGTCTTTAAGCTCTTAACTAGACAGTGTGTCTCCCCTCTTTGGGTTGTAAGTAGACAGTCCACACTTAGTGGTCTGGGTAGTTTTTCAGTCAGTTCCCATTCTTATACCTTCCTAAGTACATAGCTATCTGAGGCTGCTTCCCTTTTTAGTTTCCTTAAGTAACAGTCTCTTTAAGCCCTTTTCTAGACAATGCTATCTCCCCTGCTAGGGTAGTAAGTAAATAGCCCACTCTCTGTGGTTTGGGCAGCTCTGTAGGAAGGTTATCTAGGTTCTGACATGGATTGGGGTCCTCCCTAGTGTAACCATTTGAGGGTGGTTATATTCTAGCTATTTGGTATGATGGGATGGGCTTACCTAAATACAGCTATCTGAGGCTAGCTATGTTCCACTCCGGTGAGCCTGCCTATGGAGTGGCCCTTTTTTCCTAGAGCCTAGCTATCTTAGTTTCAGTCCGGTAGCCCTTCCTGGGAACATAGTTATCTGAGGATTTCTGTGTGCTAGCTCAGTGACTGCTTTCCTTCTTAGGGTTATTAAGTAGTGGTCTCTTTGAGCCTTTGCCTGGACAGTGCTATCTCCCCTGTTAGGGTAGTAAGTAGATGGCCCACTCTCTTTGGTCTGGGCAGCTCTGTAGGGAGGTTATCGTGATATATCTTTCTGGTCCACAAGTCTTCACAAGACCTTAAAGCATTGCTATCCGAGGATGGCCATGTTCCAGCTCAGCAGTTACTCTCTTTTGGGATCTCTGAACTCCTTTGGAGGTTTCTGTTACCCTCTTCAGTGGTCTTGTGTATCCAGGTTAGTTCTGCTCATATAGCTTAGCCATCTGTGATGGCTGTGCTCTAAACTTGGGTGGGTTGTTCCCCTTTATCTATTTTGGGTTCCCCGTTTCTGCCAAGTTGTGTGAGTGGCTCGTGACGTCAGTGGCATGGCCCCTTTCTGAGGAAAGGCTTGGCGTATGTATGTCGCTTCCGTGGTGCTCCTCCACCAGGTGGACAGGCATGTGCCTCGGCACGGCTTGGTTAGATTGCGTTCCCCATAGTGCCCCCTAGGGGGCGCAGCGTGGAGTTCCCTAGAAGGGGAACATCTCGGGTTACGCATGTAACCATGGTTCCCCAAGAGGGAACGAGACGCTGCGCCCCCTTGCCATGCCTTCGGCCAGCCTGTTTACGTCTCCTTCAGACAGCTAAGTGGATGACGTACTCAGCAGGTGCCCTTTTATACTTCCGGGAATCCCGCCTATGATGTCATGGGCCAGGTGGGCCAACAGATTGGCGTGGTTTCACACATGCTTCAGACACCGGTCATGCAGACTGCATTCCCCATAGTACCCCCTAGGGGGCGCAGCGTCTCGTTCCCTCTCGGGGAACCATGGTTACATGCGTAACCCGAGACGTTATTTTGGTTTGAAATGTTCTTCCTCTTCACATTTTCCTTTCACAAGTTCACAATATACATAAAAAAAAATTCATTTTGCTTGAGTGCAATTGTTTAACTCTTACATAATGTTAATTCTTAAAAAAAAAAAAAAAACATAGTCAGTCAACTATTTAGTGACTGGTGCACAAATAAACAACCAAAACTCTGGTATACTTGCAGTAAGGGATACAGACACCACAACTTACGTAAATCAATGGAGAAACATTTTACTAGGAGCTCATGTGTTCAGATTTCTTGGATGTTTTAGCTCACACACAATGGGACACAGCTGAGACTGACACTGTGGAACTCATTTAATGTCCACCTGCTTTCTATAAACTTTTCATTACCTCTGTATAAAACGTGTGTCTTACCAAAGCAGCGATGGCCACAGCTGACAAGGAGAGAGGCGAAGAGTCTTCACCCTTAAAGTGCATATTAATCCATGCTGCTCCCTTTGGAGTCTGGAAACCTGTTACAGAGAAGTGTGAGGTTACAATACTCACGCCATATTCAAGAATACAACTGTATGACCTCAGAAAAAAGTGCACGTACTCCATCCAGAAGGGCAAACGCAGCCGTTTGGAGAAAATGTGCAGGCCACATGGATTAAACAATGTAAATGTAAGTCATAAACAAGCTAATTTCCTCAGTGGTTCCAGAGCAGTAGGCTGTGTCAGCAAGATGATAGGCTAATGTGCATCCCATGTGACAATCATTTCAGATGCTTTGATGTGATAACTAAAACTTTCACATGAGAATCACAGTAATGCTCTCGGCTTTAGTGGTACAATGGGAGAGAAACTCCATGTTTAATGCAGTGCTTTTTTTCCCCTTGATCTTTTGCGGCTCCTATCGGTCCTTTCCTATAGATGAGTCATAGAGGCATCAGAGGTAGCTTCTTCAATCAATAGGCTTTTTCATGTGGTGGGATGTTGACGTCCACCAGCCTCCTACCTATCTCTAGATCAAGGTGACCTCTGGGGCACAAACAGCTGCTCCCTGGTGTTTAGTTCGTCATGACTGTGACAAAGCAGTGCACCTCTGGGACATCTGTGATGCTGGGTCTTTTTTATGCTAATGCAAAGCATAGAAACTAAATTGATACTGTTAAAGGAATAGTTCACCCAAAAATAAACATTTGCTGAAAATGTACTCAGGCCATCTAAGATGTAGATGAGTTTGGTTCTTCACTGGAACAGATTTGGAGGAATTTCATATTACATCACTTGCTCACCAGTGGATCCTCTGCAGTGAATGGGTGCCATCAGAAAAAGAGTCCAAACAGCTGATAAAAACATCACAATAATCCCCAAGTAATTTACACTCCAGTCCATCTGTCTTGTGAAGTGAAATCAACAAATCTATCATTAACATATTCATAACTTTTTACAAGAGAACATGAATTAAAAAAAAATAATGATGTGCACAGAAAACAAAAACAAAACATTTATAATAAACACTGCAATATTCTGAATTGTTAATTTTGATTTCACGGTGATTTCAACATGTTTAAGCATGCAGTAAGAAATAACTTTTCTCACTGACTTGCTCAATGCTTGTACATGTGTCACATGAACTGAAAATCTGCTAGATACTAATTCATTTTCACAGGCTTTTTCCAAGCAGCAGATGTTAAAACATTTCCATTTGATGGAGATTCAGACATGTGGTTTCAGTCAAGTCTGAAGTATGCACGTCGTCCACTCTAGAAAAGTGCTCTTCACTGCTCTGTGGTGAGAAAAATCATTCCCAGCTCAAATATTTCAACTGTTCCCCTTGCAGTCAACAATTTATGTCTCTTATGATTCTATTATGATTGGCAATTTGTAACAAATGCAGTATTTACGTGCTGTATTGTTCCTTTTTCTTTCATATTGTATAGTCTTGTTGACGTTACTGAAACAAAATCATTAAAACAGTGCATGATGCCAGACCTCTGAAAACTTGTTTAACAATTACATTGTGTATAAAGGAGAAATAGACTTATCCCTAGTGCCAGAGGATAGTATGACAGATGGTTTGTGGTTAAAAAAAATCAGGGGTGTATTAAATTGAACTGAATTTGAACTTTACTTTTTTAAGTAGTATTGAAACTAAATACTTGTACTGAATTATATTTTTAATCACAAAAGTCATACTTTTTACAATTTAATTTATACCAATACGAAAAAAAATTACATATTCATACTATTTCATTTAGAACAGCTGTTCTAACCCGGGGACCGGGGCCCTCTAGGCGGCCTGAAGGCGTCTTAAAATTATAAAAAAAAAAAAAAATTTAAGATTAGAAAAAAAAACCTCAAATCAAGATATTTCCTTTTTTTTATTCTGTTTTATTTCCTATATTGTGTATTTATGTATGTATGTGTGTATGTATTTATTTATTTTTTTAATCATTTTTTTTCTTGGAAGAACCAGGGTTCCTGCGGTCTTGAAAAACCTGGATAAATGAAGTCCTAATTTTGATTTATAGACCTAGAAAAGTGATGTAAATTAATACAATCTTATAACACCATGGGCATTTTATACATTTCATAAATACACATTTTTCTAGTTATGGCAAGCTCTAAAAAATTTTTACCAAATTGAAATTGCGAAAATAATAAAAAAATATATTTATATATATATTTTTAGAAATCTTCATTATACATTTTTACAGATTATGTTTTACATCATGCCTATTACAGCTAATGACATTCACTTTAGACACAACTCTGCTCATTGGTTCTTGTAAAGACACGTTTCATGAGCTATGACAAAACTATTTGTAAAATTATAGATATTGCCAAGGATGGACGAACATAACTCAAGTACGTCACGCTAAACAACTACATAGTATAAAACAACAAAAAAACAAAAACAGCTAACTGAATTCTGTAAACTGCTCTGAACTGTATTTGGGAAGGAGAGAGGGAATATAACTATTGCCTTTTGATCTTCCAGGATATGATAGGAGCTGCTCGATGGGGTAAAACATGAACTACTTTTGCAATAGCGGTGAGAAGCTCTTAATGTGATCAGTGTAAGAACATCTGCTGAAGACAGAATTCACATGACACAAAATCGGCTACAGAATTAGCAACTGTTCACACTGCCACACACATCTGCATCTTAAACATTCACAGACTGAGATTTCAATAGATTAAAAGATTTTAGATCTGTATGTTTTTTATGTGACAGAGGGATTCAATTCAGTTAATTGCTGTGAGCAATGTAAACTGATATCATGAGCTTGGACCTATATTTGATCGCCTTAAACTAATCAACTGCAAATTGCTTTCAATTCTATCATTTCCTCAGCATTCTGTGTCTTGCCAAAACCCTGTTTTTTTTTTCTTTTCTTTTTTTTTCTTTCCTCTAACCAGACGCATTGTGCTTTTTAATGTTAAACTGAATTTGTTTTCAGTTTTATATGGAAACCTTAAAGGAGTAGTTGACCAAAAATTAAAATTTACTTAAATTTACTCAGACCAATCAAGATGACAGGATTGGACCTGTTTTGTCTTGTGTTTCAGTTCCTGTTTTGCTCTGAATGCATAGATAGTTACAATCAGTTCAATCACCATTTTAAATTAATGCGCTGCTTTTACTGTAGCTGACACATACAGTCAGAACGCTAGATCTAATGACCTGTAACCAAACAAACTAATGAAAATTAACTTAGTTTTACCCTTCCCGTCAAATTGTACTCCACAAACATTAAAGGGTTAGTTCACCCAAAAAGAAAAATTCTGTCATTACTCGCCCTCATGTCTTTCAGAACCCGTAATACCTTTGTTCATATTTTTGATGAAATCCAAGAACTTTCTGACCCCTCTATAGGCAGCAACGCAACTTACACATTTAAGTTCCAGAACAGTAGGAAAGACATTGTGAAAGTAATCCATGTGACTCCAGTGTCGCATGAACACAACACTCATGTGTTGTGATGCTCTCATGAATGCACATTACAGATCAATTTTCTGTAAATAAGTGGTAAATTAGTTGTTGTTTTTTTTGGGGTTTTTTTGGACATAAACTCTCGCGCCGCTTCATAAAATTGAGTTCATAAAACTGGAGTCACATGAATTACTTTGATGTCTTTCCTACCATTGAATTTGAAAGTGTAAGTTGCATTGTTGTTTATGCAGAGTCAGAAAGCTCTCTGATTTCTTTAAAAATATCTTTGTGTTCCAAAGAGGAATGAAGGATTTACGGGGTGACTAATTAATGACAGAATTTTCATTTTGGGTTAGCTATCTCTTTAAGGGCAGCTTTAACTTAACTTTTAACCTAGCTTTAACAGGTGTGTATTACACAATTTTAATCGATTTCAATGGAGGCAACCCGTTTCATGTCGGGTGGTTCTTTGCCTCCACCTCATGCATTAAAATCATGTAATGCACACCTAGCCATGGATTAGCCCTTATGTGTGAAGAGGGTTATAGGTTACACAAAGTATTAAATGAAGGGGGCACAATAACTGAGGAACACATATATTCTATATACTGTATTCTAATAGTATATTTACATATATTTGTAAATTATATATTTTTTTCAATTATTATTATTATTATTATTTTTTATTTAAGGTTAGAATTTTGAATGAAAACCCAAAATGATAAAAAGGGCAAATAATTGTGGAGGACTTTGTACAGTATTTAAACATGATTATGTCTATGCTTTTTTCCAGAAATGCATGTTATTGTGCAAGGGGTAGTTGCATGGACTATCAGTGGAGGGACAGAAAGCTCTGAGATTTCATTATAAAGATATTAATTTGTGTTCTGAAGATGAACGACATGAGGGTGAGTAACTGATGACAGAATTTTCATTTTTGGGTGAACCAACCTTTTAACTTCTTTTACCTGGAGTGTTCAAAGACATCATTAATGCTGACCAATATGTCATAAGAAATTAACTGGGAGTAGTATGACTACTTTTCACAAACACTTTTTGACATCACAATTCAAGATTTATTTTAAGCATACTAAATATGCCTGAAAAGTGTAACTGAAACTTGAGGATTTCTGATAGTTTTTGTTTGTTTGTTTTTCCAGACTACATCCAAAATAGTGCTTCCACATCTGAGATAAAGGCAGTCATAAGAACCAAGAGGAACGATGAGGATAAGCTCTTCAAAAAATGAAACCTGCTTGAATAATGAGGGAAGAAATGTGCATGATTGCGTGATTTGTAAATAAACACTAAGTACATTTAGTGTAATTCTCAGCCTGTTATTTTAAGTTTAAAGAAAAGTAAAATCATTTATTGTTGCATTGCTGTTTGAGACATTCACTGTTGTTTTGTACTTTAATTTATTATATTGCAGATGTGTGCAAATAAAACTTGTTGTTCTGAATATTCTGGTTTCATTTCAGTGTTACTGTACAGCATTTTATTAGTATTGCACTTCGGTTGTATTGAATTGTACTTCAGTTGTATTATATATTGCAGTACTACTGCAGTTTTATTGCAGTATAATTGTAGTACTACTATAGCTGTATTGCAGTAATACTGCGGTTCTATTGCAGCTGTTAGTAATACTACAGCTCTACTGCAGTTGTATTGCAGTTGTATTTCAATAGTACTTCAGATGTATTGCAGTAAAACGGCAATAATGCAGTTTTTTTTTTCGTGTCCAAAAAAACTGCATTTTTCTACATGTAACAAAAACTGCAGTAGTTTTTAAAAACCCTGCAGTATTTTTTAAAAACTGCAGTAATTTTTTGTAAGGGTTCATTTAAGTTAATGGTGTTTGTGGTCAGTTTCATTCGTGGATCCTTTATATCAGACTGACTGACCAATATTGATTAGCCTACAACTTGGATAAGATTCCTAAAAGTTTCGCACCTACAGCACACATTACAGGCAATGGTGCACATACGCGGATATGTTCTACATGTCTAAAGTATAAAGAAAGAATAAACCAGTCTTATAAACTCCTTGATTTCGCTTAAGCAAATTTAAATATAATATGCATGCGTGCACAATAAACTATAGTAAAATGTACATTACTCGACAGAAAGGATTTTGCAGGTTTTAATAAAATGTAAATTAATAACAGTCATAAGTGTGGCAGAGCGGATAAGTTCCCTCCCCTGTATTTAGAATGTCAGCCAATCAGAACCGGGTATTCGTGATATAAAGGCTGCGATTAGATTACCTGGGATGCGTCATTGCTAGCCCCGCCTGTACAACTTCTGTCTCGGTGACTAATATTTGGTATTTAGAGTTACATTTTGAATCAGTAATTGATTTGATTAAGTTAAAATTGCAGTTCGTAACTTTTTTTGGTTAAAAATTATCCGAAATCAATATTTGAGAAAGTACATAACCAGCCATTGTTCAAAACCATCACCTTACTTTAGCCCAATTCACAACGGTTAGCTTATAACAGTGGCGGTTACTCTCCGGGCGAGACCCCCTCTGAGCGCCCTCTTTAAATGTGGTTCTGATTACAGATAGCCAACGTGGGATTACACAAGTTTTTGTATTTTAAATAGAACCAGTTTGAAGGAAGATTAATTTGCTTTTTGGATAAAAAGAATTTCTTAATATGAAATTTGAATGGTATGACAATTAGATACAGAAATTGAAATCTACACGCTAATACTATACTCGTAGTCATGCAATGCTGATGTTGTTAACATTAATAATTTGAGAACAAAGTATAACAATAATAATACTTTGCACAGTTAGATGTGATATGAGCTAACTGATCTTTAGATTTAATCACTGTTGGTAGCGCGATTTATTGTAATGCTTTTTTCCTTAGTTGGGCTGACCAAACGTGGCAGACTTGTTACTTACTTGTTCAGATGGCAAAATACGGTGAAAATTCTGATTTGAGTCATATATTCCAAGACATAGGCAGTAAATATCCACACCGGTGCAGTGACTGAAAACTACACATTCACCTCAAAAACATGAGATTCATCCGCGCTAGAGCTGTGCCGGAACACTGGATCACAAACTCGCACACGGAAGATAATTCCGCAAGAAAATGCAATTCCAGGTTTTCAAACATAGAGGGCGACAACGAGGTAAAAGTTACGGACTGCAGCTTTAATTAATGGTTTGTTTTTAGCAGGACGAATAAATTTTGTTGGGAGTGCTCTGTCTTGTGGGGGTTGGGGTGACCGCTCCTGCATAGAACAGGATTAAGACGGCGCTGCTGTTTTGTTCTGTGTGTTTTTGTTATTTTGCTTTGTTCTTTCCACACTGAAGCCTGGGGAGTTACGGCAGTAGCTGTCCCGATTATCTCACCGCCGTATGTGTTGGGTTGTGTGCTCTGTCCTGCCCTCCAGTCATAGAATTACCGGCTTCGTGCTAGTGTGTTGATGTGATTTCCTTTATTGTTTGTGCCTTTAGTCTTTGTATTGGTCGTACATTTAAATAATAATTTATTTAAATAATAAATCCAGATAAAATAATTTCCGTGTTGCAGGAATTGTATGGTTGTTCACAGTCATATGTCTCGTTGCAGGAGGCATTTTTTTTCTAGAAAACAACAGAAGGGTGAGTCTTTGTTGGAGTTTTCCCTCACCCTGATGAGCCTCCTGGAACGTGTGAAGCAGCAGTCGCCGTATGCTATGCCAAATTCACAAGTTTTGCTACGTGATCAGTTCATTGAACATGTTTGTGATGTTGCTCTCTGTCGAGAATTCAAACAGTTAATACGTCGTCAGCCCACATTAACATTGTTGGAGGTGCGTAGCGAAGCCCTTAGGTGGGAGAGGGAAGGGATGTTGGGGAGTATTAGGGGGCGAAGTAATTCAGTCCCGTCCGCCTATGGGATTCAGTATGGCGTGCAAGGTGAGTCGTGGTAGATCTCCTCATCTGTCTGAATTGAGTGAGTTAAGGGACATGCTGAGATCACAACAAGAAGAGTTAAATAAGTTAACTCAAAATTTTGCTCGCTTACAGGTCTCTCAGTCGCGTAGTCGATCCCCTCAACGTGGCCCTGTTATTTGTAGGAGGTGCCAAAGACCCGGCCATTTTGCTAGAGAGTGTGATGGGGAGCGTGTTCCCCCTCACCCTCAACTCCCTTCGCTCGCTTCTTTGTCTTCTGGGGGTGGACAGCCTGGCCCATCTGCGTCGTCGGGAAACTAGTTCCCACCGTGTCACCAAGCCAAGGTGCGGCTGGGGAAGGGACCGGCTCAAGTTTTTCAAGTATGTCTCATTTAAGGTCTTCGTGCCCACACCTTGTTGTTCAAATGGGCGGAGTTCACTTTCCGTGTCTGGTCAATATGGGCCTCCATGGTGTCTACAATTACAGAGAGTTGTTTTAGCAAACATTTTGAACCATGGGGTCAGGATCGACTTAAGTCGTGCCCGTGGTTGCAGCTTCGGGCCGCTAATGGTCTGTCAATTCCATATATTGGCTACAAGGAATTGGATGTCGAATTGTGTGGGCAAGTCATCTCAAAATGTGGAGAGCTTATTGTCCGGGATCTTCCTGGTGGCATCTGTACCCAAGTCCCAGGGGTTCTTGGGATGAATGTCCTGAGTTGCTGCTACCAGGAGCTATTTGGGCAGCATGGCCCTGCTCTTTTTGATTCGGCGTTAACCATTGAGGCTCCCGGTTTCGTCATACAGGTGTTTCAACATGGTCACCGACTGGAAGACCAGGGCTCCGTAAGGCATTCGGGCCTGGTCAGGTTGCGAGGTCGTAAGTCGTGTCGCATCCCAGGTGGCACAATGAAGTTTGAAGAAGCAACCTGTTCTAATAAATATGCACGGGGGGTGATACTGTTCGAGCCCCCAGAGTCTGGGTTACCCGCTGGCTTGTTGGCTTACCCAGCGCTGGTGCAGGTTATAAGAAGCACTGCCTACTTACCTGTGGTAAATGTGGGAACTGCTGTTGTCATGTTGCATTCTAACACTGTTTTAGGAGTGCTAAATAGTGTCTGTGTGGTAAGTCTGTCTGCTGGGGTAACTGAAGTCAAGCCTGTTGCAGCTACAGTAAGTTTCCAAGCCTTGGCGGTGACCCCTGCTGTGCAGGAACAGATTGAAGCAGTAGATTTGCCCGAAGTGGGACAGGGCCAGGTTAGGGCCCTTCTACACAAGTTTCAGTCCGTGTTCTCATCCCATGAGGGTGATTTAGGATGTACTAGCTTGATTTCCCATTACATCCCTCTGCTGGATTCTGTTCCTGTTCGGCAGCGGTACCGGCGGATCCCACCATCACAATATGAGAGGGTAAAGTCTCACATTAATCAGTTGTTGGAGGCCAGCATTATAAGGGAGAGCTGTAGTCCCTATGCTTCCCCAATCGTTCTTGTTAAAAAGAAAGACGGTAGTTTGCGTATGTGCGCTGACTACCGTTAGTTAAATGCAAAGACAAGAAAAGATGCATTCCTTTTGCCGCGCATTGAGGAATCATTGGACTCCCTGACGGGGGCTTGTTGGTTTTCCACTATGGACTTGGCTAGTGGATACAACCACATCCCTGTCACTGAGAAAGATAGGCCCAAGACTGCTTTTTGCACCCCTTTCGGGTTGTTTGAGTGGAATCGGATGCCCTTTGGGCTCTGTAATGCTCCAAGTACCTTCTAGCGTTTAATGGAACGGGTGTTTGGGGATCAGCAGTGCAGGTCTTTACTACTTTTTTCTTGATGATATCATAGTGTTCTCCTCTTCAGTGTCTCAGCACATAGAGCGGTTAGAAGTTGTCTTAAGCCGATTGGAACGTGAGGGCCAGAAAGCTAAATTGGGTAAGTGTGCCTTTTTTCAACGTGAGGTGAACAGTGCCAGCAGAGTTTTGTTGAGTTGAAGGGTAGGCTGACTACCGCTCCAGTGCTTGCTTATGCCAATTTCTCCCAGCCCTTTATCTAAGAGGTGGACGCTAGTTATGGGTGGTTCAGGGGCGGTCTTATCCCAGGAGCAAGGAGGTAAGGTGCGACCCATTGCGTATGTTAGCCGCAGTCTACGGCCCACTGAGCGCAACATGTCCAACTACAGCTCCATGAAGTTGGAGTTCTTGGCACTCAAGTGGGCCATGACTGAGAAATTTAGAGAATATTTGTTAGGGCATAAGTGTATCATCTTTACGGACAATAACCCCCTTAGCCATTTTACCACTGCTAAGCTTGGGGCCACAGAGTAACGTTGGGCTGCCGAGCTTGCGGTCTTCGATTTTGATCTCAGGTATCAGTCAGGTAAAAGTAACAAAAATGCTGATGCATTGTCGAGACAGAACCCCTCTGCCCGCTTGAGGTAAGGGAATTGTTGCCTGGGACTGCGGTCCCAGCTGCTGTAAAGCAAACACTGGGGGCCGACAAACTTGCACCGGTGACTCAAGCTGTGGTTTCGGCCTTGCCTAGTTTTGCAGGTGATATGAGGGCCTTGCAGGAGGCGGACCTGGTAATTGGAGAGATTTTGGCTTTTTGGAAGCAGGGCATACGCCCTACATTTGAGGAGCGTAGACGACTGGCTAAGACTGCTTTGGTCCTACTTCGTCAGTGGGATCGGTTGTTGGAAAGGGAAGGGATTTTGTATCTGCAAATTTTCCGTCCAGATGGGGGTGAAGAGATCTTTCAACTGGTTATTCCATCTGCCTTGCATGGAGAGGTCCTGACACAAATGCATCAAGGACATGGGCACCAAGGTGTTGACCGTACCACTGAGTTGGTGCAGCAACGTTGTATATTGGCCGGGCTTGATATCAGATGTAGTTCAGTGGTGTCGAAACTGTGAGAGATGTCAGGCTCCAAAGATTCCCAGCCCATTGCTCAGAGTTTTATGGGCCATTTGTTAGCATCTAGGCGAATGAAATCTGGCCATTTACTTCACCCTACTTGAGCCTTCCCATTTGGGCTGGAGAACATCTTGGTGATGACTGATTTCTTCAAGTATACGTTGGCAGTTCCCACTTGGGATCAACGGGCAGAGACGGTGGCACAGGTTTTAGTGATTGAGTGGTTCTATGAGTTCGGTGTCCCTGCTCGTATTCATTCAGATCAAGGCCGCAATTTCGAGTCCTCCCTCATCCAGCAACTTTGCAGTCTTATCAGATTGAAAAGTCCCACACTACCCTTATCATCTTGTGGGTAAGGGGCAGTGTGAGCGTTTTAACAGAACCCTGCATGGTCTTTTGCGTACCCTACCAAATTCCCGAAAGGTAGATTGGCCTTCTGCGCTCCCTCAGTCACTCTTTTGTTACAACACTACCCCTCATCAAACCACTGGCGAGTCTCCTTACTTTTTAATGTTTGGCCAAGAACCTCGGCTCCTGTTGATTTTTTTTTTATTTTTTATTTTATTTATTTTTTTTTTAGGTAGGGGCAGGAGAGGGGATCCAGTGGTATAAATGAGTGGGTTTTGGAACATCAAACAAGGCTGCAAGTGGCCTTTGAAGGAGCTCGAGATCATTTGAGGGTAGCTGCAGATCGTCGTAAGGAGAAGCATGACTTGCGTGTTCGGGATGCACCACTGGGAGAGGGCCAGCTAGTTTATCTCCGCAATTATGGCGTGAGAGGTCGCCGTAAGATCCAGGACATCTGGAGCCCAGTGGTGTATCAGGTTGTGAGGGCACCTAAAACAGGAGGTTCTTTTATACCATCGCACCGGTGATGACTTGAGTAAGATGAAGCACGTCCATCGTTCTCAGTTAAAGATCAGAGTACGAAAAGATTCTCCTGCTTCTGGCGTATAGAAGTGGCAGCGGCAGTTGAGGCACCACCATTGGAGGAGTCCTCATCATTGGATGAAGTGGATTTGTGGGTCTCTGTACCTGAAACTCCCCAATTGGGTGGTAGGCCAGTAATGCAGGACCCTGCATCCTTGGGTCCTGCTGCACCACAGGATGTGGCTGAGGCTATTGAACCAGTTGCCGTGGGGCTTCTGGACCATCTGGTGTGAAGCCCGGTAATTTCATCAGTTGTAGAGCCTTTGCCAGTAGAGCAGTCTGGTTTTGGGAAGTTTCTGTGCGATGTACGGGGAGAGTTAATGCTGGTCAGCATTCAAATCATTACCATCTTCATGGGTGAAGTAGTAGTAGGGCCAGGGACAGGTGGTTCTGTATCGAATTCTGTTTCTGCCTGTTTAGGCCCTGGAATTGAGTTGTACGGTCTGTGGCTAAAGTCGTTTCATCGTCGGGGCAACGATTCAATAGCTAGGGGCAGATTGTGGCAGAGCGGTAAGTTCCCTTCCCTGTATTTAGAGTGTCAGCCAATCAGAACCGGGTACTGGTGATTTAAAGGCTGCGATTAGGCTACCTGGGATGCGTCATTGCTAGCTCTGCCCCTTGGTGCGTGTGGGTTTCCGCCTAAAAGGTATGTTTTTAGTTGTTTGGCTAACTTCGTTAGCAGGACGAATAAATTTTGTTGGGAGTGCTCCGTCTTGTGGGGGTTGGGGTGATCGCTCCTGCATAGAACAGGATTAAGATGGTGCTGCTGTTTGCTGTGTGTTTTTGTAATTTGCTTTGTTCTTTCCACACTGAAGCCTGGGGTTGTGGCAGTAGCTGTCCCGATTATCTCACTGCCGTATGTGTTGGGTTGTGTGCTCTGGCCTGCCCTCCAGTCATAGAATTACCGGCTTCGTGCAAGTGTGTTGATGTGATTTCCTTTATTGTTTGTGCCTTTAGTCTTTGTATTGGTCGTGCATTTGTATGATTTGTTTTGTTTATTGTATGTTTCATGCTTCATTTATTTTGTTTCTTGCTCAGTTTGATTCTGATTGCTTTGTCATTTTTCATCAACTCTCTACTTTGTTGCTTTCTCTTTCTATTAAGTGGCAATTGTTTTGTCAATTGTGTTTGTGTATTATTGAGCATCTGGAACTTGTCATCTCCAATCAGGCTCTAGTATAAGTTTATTTAGTTTATTTGTTGTGTGTGCGTGTTTTAGGTCCCGGAGTCGGGAGGCTAGCTGTCCTAGTACCCTGGTGGTGGTGTTTGGAGCACGGAGTGTGGATTGCCGTTTGTGATCACTCACCTCACGTGTGTGTGTGTGTGCGCGTGTGGTTTAAGAATAATCACTTTACAGCTAGCCTACCCTGCTACGGGTAAGCCTCAGTCATTCAGGTCATTTGTTTTTGTGTGGTGTACTGAGCCGTGGTAGTTTAGCTCATTTGAACTATATCCTTGGTCTTTGTGTTTTAAATGGTCTTAAGTGTTTTATTTGATTATTGTGAACTTAATAAATATTTTGTATACCGATACCTCTGTCTCTGCCCTTCATGATAATGAACCTGTATGTCTGATTTCTATAAAGTATTTCAGTTCCCCTCACTTTAAAGGGGTGGTGTAGTCAGCATTAATACCTTCTCTTAAGGTTTTGGCATTCAAAGTGTAATTTAATCCCTATTGCTACGCTACATAAGCATATTTCCAGTACACGCCTCAGGCTTGCACAGTATCATCAACTCGCTCATCAGAATCTTCGGTAATCCTCGGGAAAACTTCGACAGTTGGTTAAACCGGCTCATTCGGTTCTTTTTGAGTCGAACGTGCTACTTTGGCTGTGTGTCCTGCGTCATCAACACGGAACTAAAGTTCGATTCAGTTTGATTTGTGAACCGGCTTGACCGGTTACTTGCTGAGAACTGGCTCAAAAGAACGATTCGTTCAAGAACCGAACATCACTAATCAGAACAAATTTGGAGAGATTTAGCGTTACATCATATGCCCACCTGTGTATCCTCTGCAGTGAATGGGTACCGTTAGAATGAGAGTCCAAACAGCAGATGAAAAACATCACAATTATCCACAAGTAACCCACATGACTCCAATCCATCATCTAATGACTTGTGAAGTGAAAAGCTGGGTGTTTGTAATGCTGGTAAGATAATCGGGCTGATTTTGGGCCAATTTCTCCCCTTCCGACAATCCTAGGAGATGTCCCGATTATCCTGGTGGTTCTAAAGATGATCTTATCAGATTTTCATGTGGTGTGAGGTGTGCTAAGAGTGACTGAATCTGCTCGGAAGAACATCGGAGGCGCCCTGATATAATGCTTCCTCCAGTGAAATAGTCCTTGTTGTTAGAATCTCATATTAGAATCCACCAACATATTTGTTTAGAAATGTTTTGAATTTTTAAGCTTGTAAACAGGATATGTGCATATCTCTCTCCTGATTCAGACAAGATTACTTTTTCACTAGAGAAAGCAATATAATTTTTCAGCAAATTTTCATATCTGAGTGAACTACTTCTTTAACTGGTCCAAAATGTTGCAGGTTCACAACAGCCAAAATAATTTCATAATGTTCAGGAGATTCCACGAACTTCAGTTCCTAACAAATGTTTCCTTATATTTTGTAGTGATAATGTGAAATGCAGTGTTGAATGACTAACACCTTGTTCGCTGTAAAGTTAAAAAGAGAAAAGTCAGCGAATGAGAGGATATAAGTGTACGTGATAGGGGATTTCTACAGCTTTACAGCAGCCAATCTCAGATCCCTGGAAAACCGCTCAAATCCACAGGGAGAGCCAAGTGAAAAAAGTTTCAATTGCTGACAGAAATGGTTAAGCTCTTTTCCTGTGCCGCTGATCTCTGCAGAAACACTTCACGGTATCAGGTCTTTTCAATTTCAAGACAAAAGGTGAAATGTTAGAGGATGCGAGGTGTGAAAATGTCTTTGAAACACAGTGAACAGCTGGCCATAATTCATCCCAGGATATTCTCTCTCACTCGGGCTCTTTGTTTTGATTAGGCAATCATGAGAGGTGAATAATGAGCGCATGCAAATTAAGGCTTTTACAATGCCAGAATGAATTGTGTGGCTTTCATGGAAGAAGTGTGGTCGTCTTTACACAGATACAGCACCTCCTGGGGAAAAAACATACTAACTACAAAGCGGCTCCCACATACTCGAGGCCAAAACCATAAATCTCTTCCCTCTGGCTCTCTTCCAGTTTTCCAGTTCATGACTGCAGGTATTGCAGTTTGGAGACTTTTAAATGTAGGTTTCTCTAAAGTTGTATGTCCTCCAAAATGTGTATATTATCAATAGCATTAAATGTTTTAACATGATTTGCCATGGGACAACTATAACAGTGTACCATATTTCCTTATGCTTTGTAAGACTCACCCCTTCAAATCTCATTCCTAATCCTTCCACTCGAATCCTGAAGCTCTGTGAATGAAGCCTGCAATGACAGACAATGAATTTGATGAATTACAATAACCCAACTAAGTGGTTAAATAAATAAATAAAAATCACAATTTTATTAATTCATGACTAAAGTTGTGTAGGGAATCAGTAAACATGTTTAATATTTGATATAAAATATTTGATACATTAAATCACAAATAAGTCACATGATTCTTTTGAAATCACTTTAATGATTCTTTTGAAATCAGATTCTAATCTGATTTGGTGCTCAAGAAACATTTCTTATTAGTATTAATGAAAGAATGAGTTGGTTGTTGATAGCCTCTTTGATTTAGATTGCCAGTTAGATTTGAAACCCACCACAGGGTGTCTGGTAAGAGACTTGGTTAATAGATGTAGTCAACAGGCATCTTATATTTAACCCTTTTATTTGTCACTACAACAATCAGTTACTTGTCTGGTGTATAAAGGTGTATGTGTTTTTTTTTTTTTTTTTTCATTGACGCACAACACCCGTGAAAGTAATAAATATATAGTACGCGCAATGGCAGAAGTTTAGTGACCGCATCTGCGCAACTCAACTCTCAGCGCCGTGGGCAAGATGCTCGCCTGTGTGCGTAGATCGGCGAACTCTGATTGGCTGCCGCACGGGATGCTGCGCATCTGTCAATCTCAGCAGAAAAAAAAGAAGTGATCAGCACTCAGATAATTCTAACAAATTAATGGCCTTTTTAACAGCCGCCCCCAGATTCTCGGAAGAGAATATGTGCAATTACAAAAGGCCAATATATTACAGATAAATGTACAGTAGTCTTACGTTACTCGTTACTTACTTGGGTAACTGTATGAGGCGTGCTACTGGATGTGTGTATGTCTTTATGCCCACCTTGATATTAGCCGTCCTCATTCGGCCATCGGCCCCCGGGAAAACCTCTGACACTCACCACATTGGCCAAAGCGTTCAGGGTAACTGTGGGTCGACGATCATCACTTTAGTGCCAACTTGAATGTCTGATGTGTTGTCTTGCCACTTCTGATGAGTCTGAAGGCCAGGAAGGTAAAACTTCAAGAAGTGCTGCCAGAAGTGGTCTGTGAGGACTTGGCTGTGACGCTACCCGCCACCTGCTTATGATCTCTGACTCTGGGTATACCACTGGAGGTAGGGAGGAATCTGGCCGCCCCATCAAGAGGGAGTTTGGAGTGATGGGGTCTGGGTCCACAATGTCAGAGGAAGTATAACCCAAGAGCTTAGAATTTAGAATTCCCTCAATCTCCAATAACACAGTTTGTAACACTTCAAAGGTAACTGACTGAGCTCCGATAGTTGCAGTCAGTGCTTGTTTGAGGGAGCGGATTTCTCGTTCCCAGCAACCTCCAAAGTGAGGTTAGCTTGGGGGTTAAACTGGAATTGGATCTGTTGTCTGGCCAGCTGTCTCTGAAGTTCAGGGGCAAGAGCTGCAAATGCTTTTTGAGTTCCCTTTCTCCTCCCTTAAAATTGGTGCCCTGATCTGAGATGAGTTCAAAAGGGGCTCCGCGTCTAGCTGTAAAGCATCTGAGAGCCATGAGGAAAGAATCGGCATGAAGGTTATGCAGGAGATCAATATACACTGCTCAAGTGGTTAAACATTCGAAAATTATACCCCATTTTTTTTCGGTTCTTCTACCAACCTTGACAGCAATAAGGGCCAAAGCAGTCCATACCTGTAGAATAAAATGCAGGCCAGAATAAGCATAGTCTGGCTGAAGGGAGGTCAGCCATTTTGGGAATTTCTGTATTCTTTCTCCATTTTTGGCACTCTACACAGCATTGTTGCCACCGCTTAACAGCTTCCCTGCCATGAAGAATCCAGTACTTGCGGCGAAGTTCAGCAAATACTCTCTCATATCCTGGATGATGGAGTTTGGCATCATAGATTTGTATGATAAGCTGTGTGATCGGGTGTTTTGGATCAAGCACGATGGGGTGTATAGCATCTTGCTCAAGGTAAGGACTGTGACACAGTCGACCACCAACTTGAATCAGCTGGGTCTCAATGTCAAGTTCGGGTGCTAATGCTTTTAAGTGAGTGCTATGAGTGAGAGGTTTACCAGCTCTTAATTGTTCAAGATCTAGGGGGAAAGACACTTTCTGTGACTGTTGTAAAAGAGTGACCTCAGCCACTCTGTAGTCATCAGCTGTCAGGCTGCCAGCAGCCGCCCCTTGAGAAGCCGTGGACTCTATCAGCTCTTGAAAGGTCTTATGATGATCAGTGTTAGGGATTGAGGAGCTGGTGAAATATGCAAGTGTGCACACACCTGTTTTGCGCAGCTCATCTCCTTCTATTTCCACCATATGCATTTCAGGCCACGAGCTTGGAGCTTCTTTTAAGAATGAAGGTCCCTGATACCAACGGCTGTCTGGACCAAGCTCAGTTAGAGTTCGTCCTCTTGTGATGTCATCAGCCGGATTGTTGCAAGATGTCACAAACCTCCAGGTGTGCTGATCTGTGAGGTCTTGAATCTCTGCTACTCGGGTGCCGACAAAGACCTTGAATCTACAAGACTCAGATTTAAGCCAAGTAAGGACTGTGGTTGAGTCAGTCCACAAGGTAATATGATGAATGGGCAAGGTTAACTCAGTTCTTACCACTTTGGCCAGTTGAGCACCAGTTAGCACCACAGAGAGCTCTAGGCGGGAAAGGACTGCTGTTTTTTGGGTGCTACTTTTGATCTTGCTGTAAGAAACGAGATTTCCACATCTCCCTGCTGGTCTTCTGTCCTTAGATAGGCCACTGAGCCATATGCTTGCTCAGAGGCATCACAAAAGATGTGTATGTCTCGATGGCTTGTTTCTTTGTCTTTCTCCACACTGGTGTAACACCTTGGAAGGGAAATGCCTGGTAGTGAAGGTAATTCTGCCTCCCACTCCATCCAAGTCTGTGAAAGATCAGGGGGAAGATGTGGGTCATCCCAGTCCCTTTTTTTGTCCCACAAGCGCTGGACTATGAGCTTTGCCCTGATGGTGTATGGAATGAGGTAACCCAGGGGGTCATATTGACTCGCCAGGATTCTGTAGATGTTATGGATAGCGGTCTCAGTGCTCTCTATGGGACGATACCTGTAGGAAATGGTGTCTCTTTGGAGGTTCCAAAGCAAGTCCCAGAGCAGATTCTTGTGTATCTGTTTGTCCGTGAGAAATCCAGAACTCAGTACTGGCTGATTTCAACTCTGAGGGTAGATGGTTTATGGTTGATTGCTGATTACTGGACCAGTGTCTTTATTTGAACCCCCCATCTGCCAGTAGGGTTCTGAGTTTGTCGACGAAAGCCTTTGTTTCTTCTGTCGTGGTGAAGCTTTGCAACATAAAAGGACTTCATGACAGAATGTCTAACATCTTCTCCAGGTTCACTGTGATCCAAACATGCTTTTAAAGGGCATACACCGCACAACAGGGACTGCATGTGGTCCCAAAGGGAAGGACTTGCCACTCAAAAACACTGGGTTGTTCATTTATCTTGAGATCTCTCTACAGAAAATTGCAGAAGTGGTCTGGTCTTCTGGGAGCAACCTGATCTGGTGGAACGTCCCCCGTATTCACTGCTGACTGCTGATGGAGTGTTCCCGGAATCGGAGCAGAACAGCGAGTAGAGATGGTCCCAATACCGTCCAGGGAGCAAGAGCTCATTCAGATTTTGGCCCCCATATTGGAATGAGCAATTAAAAACTACTCTGTTTTTCCAATTGTGGTGGACCATATGGTGTGGATGTACCACGAGTTAGCAGAGTCCTTTTCGGCATGTTGATCCAGCTTAACGGCATAGCCTGCTTGTTCCAGTTTATGAATCTCTGTGTGTATGCAACTGCTTGGTCTGGATTTTTAGCCAGTCTCTTTTCAGTAGCTCTCAGCTGTGAGATCACTACCTCTTTGGGAGCTTTGAGCTGCGGCATGTTTTTGACCCACAAAAGAGGAGTGGCATATCTTTCGGCCCCGTCTACCTCGACCCTGACTGCAGGGCCGTTTCTAGCCATTTTGACACCCTAGGCGAAATCCCTATTGCCCCCCCCCCCCCCCCCCCCCCCCCATCCAACTCCAGCACCCAAACAAGATAATTAATATTACATACAAAATAACATAAAACTGATTATGTAAACCCACTTCTTAAATAACATTGATACATTTACAAATTATATTTGTATATAGGTTTTATATAATAATTTATTTTTCAGACATCAGTTTCTTGTCACATTTAAATTGGTTGTCATAGTAATCACACTAATTTGTGGAAATTCAGCGCATTGTGAGTTTCACAAATCTAAACGCATTAGGCCTATTTGTAAATTGACTGTTAAGATAAAACATTTTGCACAGTTTATCATCTGTGATACCATTATAGCCACTGAATGCCTGTATAGCTCTATGTAACAATCCCTAGTTGCTAAGAAATTGTCATCACACATAAATTAATTTTATTACATTTGGATTTGGATACATGCTTAGATATTATCAATGGCTACTTTTTTGACTTTATTTTTTTTTTTTTTGTTCAATTGTTTTGTTGTTGTTGTGTCAGTTATTGCATTATTATTTCAGTCAAACCTATAAAACCCTTTGTTACCCCAAACTACATAGGCCTATAAAGCCTGATCAGTGACATAAAAGTAATCAGAATGCAGCTACTTGTTCTTTTATTACTCATTGACGGGTGAACTTCCCCTTTAAATAACGTGACGCTCTGCCCTCTATATGTATGACGCTGCTCCCTTTAAACGCTGTTGGAAGCGAATTGATTGATTCAGCATTTCCACACTTCCGTAAGGGTGCCTTCAATTTGACAAAGCAGTTTAATAAAGTATGTATTGATCTTGTGAATTAGCAAATTTTACTGCACCAATATTTTTAATTGCCTGTAAAAGTTTTATATAGGAATATTACACGACACACTGAACCTTTAACAATGCCATTGGCGCAAAACGCACACCTTTTAGAACAGTTTCACATGAACGTGATTTCTCGACTGCTACAAATACTGCCTAAACAAAATACTGATTTTGTGCACTTTTATGTACCAATATTTTAATTGGCCTTTGAACTTGCATGACAAAAAAAAAGCCTTACCTTGCCAAAACACGGACAAACCCATTGATCTAATGGCATTGTTGAGCGATCCAAATCCAAATGCAAACTTTTGCATGCAACAATCAGAGGCAGCAATTGACAGCGCTCTGATCCAATGGCATACAGCATCGTCAGAATGACAGTACTCTAGCCCAATGATGTTGGGGGATCCAGTGGGGGTGGCAGTCATATTTCAGGGTGTCTGTGCCACTCTTGATCACAACCCTGCTAAAATGTAGTGGCAGTACGTGTGCTCATTGGCGCCCCCTCCAGCTGGTGGCGCTCTAGGCAAACCGCCTAGCTTGCCTATGCCTAGAAACGGTACTGCCTGACTGTCTTGTTGTCAAGGAACTTTATAGCCTCATTGTCTTGTTTGGATCTGGTGCTGATCTTTTCTCTGCGCCAAGGCAGCACAATCCATTTGCCACAGTCTTTCCACGTGCTTGTAGAGATTGTCTCGGGAGATGAAACTGAGGTGAAGAAACAGTGCTGTTCATTCATGTCCAACTGGAGGTGCTGCACAGGCCCCTGTAATGTCCAGCCAAGGTGTGTCTGATGGCAGCAGGCCCCCTGGTGGTCCAAGATGGACTGGCTCCACTGGAGTAATGAGATGGGGGTAGTCAGAACCAATGAGCAGCACAGGATGGACAGTCTCTAGATGCCGTAGTGGAAGCCCCCTCAGGTGGTGATATTTCTCCTTCAGAGCTTTGATGGGATAGGTATGTTCAACCAGGCTTAGTTGCTGGGCCGTAAACTCACCTTTAATGTGGAACACCTTCTTGGGCTGCCACAGTGGAGAGATGGAGTACGACACCGCTGCACCACTGAGCTTGGAGCTCTTGCCTGACTGTGCGGAGCGGTAGGTCTTCTGATTTACCTTGAGGCCAAGTTGCTGAGCAGCACTGTGCAGGAGTATGGTTCTTTCTGAACCATCATCTTGGATGGCATAGGCAGTCATGTGTGTTTCCCATTCCTCAGGATTACCTTGCTGGTCTTCAGTAGGACTTTTTCGGACTTTTGACATCAGCACTTTTCACTGTAGTGTCATGAAAGACTAGTAAATGTTGGCTGTTACACTGCTTGCAGCGCATTTTCAGGCTGCATTCCGCTGCTTGGTGGCTTCTGCCACAGCGCCAACTCCGACTGTTCTCCTTGACCCAGCTGCGCTTCTGTCTTATAGTGAGTTGCTTTAAATTTGAACAGTTGCTCAGAGAATACTTAGAGTGATCACAGTAGGGGCAATAAGGTTTGGGTGTAGCTTTCACGATAGGAGATGAGGTTATTGTGTCAGGTAGGGCTTTCTCTGTGTTGAGAAGAATGTTAGCATTCTTATTAAAAGACTTGAGGTCTTTGATCACCTCTCGTGCCCGTGCGGTAGGCCCTCTGCGTTGACTCGTTATGAACCTCGAAGTGTCCTCCTGTACCTGGATCTCATACTCAAACCATTCAGACAGATCCAAAGGGGTTGGAATGATGGTTGCGACCATCATAATTGTGAAGGGGTATTGAGAGTGACTGTATGAATCAGCAATGAGCAATGTCTCCTCTAGTTTGAGGTGGTCAGTGAGGATCTGAAATTTAAACCTTTCAGTGGCATTAGCAGAAAGTATGTTCTCCAAGGCGATCTTCAGCCATGAAAACTCTCTCGGATTTGGATGTACAAAGTCTGGTATAGTGGGAGTAGGGCCTCTGTACATCGGCTCTTGTTCAAGCTGGTGTGCTCCACTCTGTGAACTATGGGCCATTTGGTGGAGCCAGGCAGAATCATAAGGGGTGGAAGTTGCATACTCCTGGTCATATGGAGGAGGATAATCCTGACTGACTTGAATCTGAAGCTGCTGCATCTGCCGCTTAAGTTGAGAGAGCTCTTGAGCATACTGCTGATTTGTCTGCTGCAAAGCATCTCTTTCCTGCTGAATCATCTTCACAGTCTGAAGCATGTTCTCATTTGCATGGCGGAGAATCCTGTTCCGTTCCTTAAGTGAGGCATTGTCAGACCTGCCAGGGTCAGGGTCTGACCACTCTTCTGAACTTTGTGGCTCATCACCTGGAATCTGCAGAAGATTGAATGCAGTCGCACCTTCCTGTTGGTCTTCACCTTCTGACACATTGGAGGGTAACTGAGTGTGTAGTGACTTAGGCAGGGTATAGCCAGTGAGATCATAATCTTCAGAGCGGGGGGGAAGGGCAGTCTTCCTTCTGACGCCCTGTTCTTCTGAATGTGTTGACATCTTATAAGCCTGCAGTAAGTCTCACTATCCGGCTCGAAGGACCATGAAAGAATGAGTTGGCTGTTGATAGCCTCTTTGATTTAGATTGCCTGTTAGATTTGAAACCCCCCACAGGGTGTCTGGTAAGAGACTTGGTTAATAGATGTAGTCAACAGGCATCTTATATCTGGGAGTAACCCTTTTATTTGTCAACACAACATTGTTACTTGTCGGGTGTATAAAGGTGTATGTGTTTTTTTTTTTTTCATTGACGCACAACACCTGTGAAAGTAATAAATATATAGTACGCGCAACGGCAGAAGTTTAGTGACCGCATCAGCGCAACTCAACTCTCAGCGCCGTGGGCGGGATGCTCGCCTGTGTGTAGATCGGCGAACTCTGATTGGCTGCCGCACGGGATGCTGCGCATCTGTCAATCTCAGCAGAAAAAAAAGACGTGATCAGCACTCAGATAATTCTAACAAATTAATGGCCTTTTTTTAACAATTAATTTTGAAAACATTTTTTTAAATAACCATATTTTTTTTAAAATAACCATTACCATTTTGGTAAGCAAGATTTTAAATAATAAAAATAATAATAATAATAAACTTTTATCCAACTGACGCATTTCTATTGATTAACAGTAAAGACATTTACAATGTTACAAAAGATTTATATTTTAAATAAATACAGTTTTTTTTTTTATTTCAATTCAAATAATTGTATGGTTTGGTTTCCACAAACATATTAAGCAGCAAAACATTTTTTTTCAACATTTATAATAATTATAACCATTATTAATAACTGAGCACCAATAATAACTGATAATAACTAAGCACCAAATCTGAAGGATCATGTGAACTGAAGACTGAGTAATGACTGCTGACAATTTAGACTTGCCACCGCAAGGCTCTATTTTACTCTATATTTTAATCAAATAAATGCAGCTTTGGTAAGCATAAAAGATGTCTTTCAAAAACATTCAAATATCTTAATTATTCTAAACTTTTGACTGATAGTGTGTCAAAATGTCTTACAAACATTTCTTTCAACCCTAAAACATTAGAGCTATTGGTGCATCTATCTATGTCTGTCTGTCTGTCTGTCTATCTACACGTACAGACGTCCTCACTTTACAGATGTTCTTACCAAACATTCAGATGCAACAGCATCCAGTTATTTTATTACTAGAAATTAACCCTTCCAGTATGTATGTACCTGTATATACAGGTTTCTTTGTTGAAAAGATGATTCTGAAGGAGAGAAGAAAACTGGGGCAGGCTAGAAGTTAACTGAGGACTTGAGTGATCCTGGAGAGATGCTGTTCTCAGGACGGTTCCTACAGGCCACTTTGACAGAAATGACAGACCAGTGCAAATAATAGCTCAGGACAAAAAGGGCGAATGTTACTTCTCCAATTGATAGAATGGGTCTGCAACAATTATTGCCAAATGAAAGGAGGACAATGAAACGATATATTTCTGTAAAACGGCTATTCATCACGTTGCAACAGCTTCTGCCCTGTCTGTCTCAGTACACACTTGATTGAGCAGTTAATGGTCCGTTCCTTCATTTATCCAGTCAAACTCAGTGTAAAAGATGAGAATTAGTAAGTGGAGACATACTTAGCATCGGCCCATTAATGCCTCTGGCTTGTTGCCCATGTGAAGTAAATGGACAGGACAAATGTATGCCAAAAAGAGGTTCAGACGGCAGTGAACAGGCGACAGGGCTGTGCATTTTTTAAGAAAAACCTTTCATCCCCAACAGAACATTGTGTACATCAGCTACAAAGTATTGTGAACTCTTTCTTTTTTTAATAAGATTTTTTAAAAATCCCATTGATCGCAGAGACAAAGAAGCTGCTGGTGGAGAAAATGTGGGTCCACACGTGCTGACCCAAGTGCAAGGGTTGACAGGGGTGGTCACACAGTTCAGCCACTGCAGAATTAATTTGGGACATGTCAGTTTGGTTAATTAGTGCCCCTGGACGTTCCCCAAAAGGGGCTCAGACGCCAATGTTCTCAATGTGTCCTTTAATTGCTTTCTTTGTGAATGTATAAGTCTATAAGTTTGTCTGTGTATTTTATATTTCTTAAAAGACCAACAGTTTGGGAAATTCAGACATTTATGATATACATAACACCAGATTTAAGTCACTTCAGCTATAAGTGTCGGCTAAATGAATATTCTTCAGTCACATGTTGCAGATAAGCAATAAAGCATTCATTTTGCTTTTCATGAATGCACTTTCATACCGTTCAGCCATTGTAAAGACTGCTTTGCGAAAGTATTTGAATACAAGTTTCTACAATTTACCTGCCTATGAAATGAATGAAGCTTGATAAGACGAGAGCAAACAGCTGCATGTATTAGCCTGTTTATCACTTCATGTCTAAGCAACGCATATTTATTTCTGAGCCTATTTTTGCCACACATATCATGCTGAACACTGCATAAATAAATGTACTATAAATACATTCATTACCATTACTAAGCAATATAAAAAACTGGATTGAACTTTTCACCCACTGTTTAAAAGGAGACATCAGCAAGTTCTACATGCAGTGGCAAACACACAAACAACTTGCTATTCAATAAATCTGACTGAATCCAGATAGTTCATAGGTAGTTCATATTCACTATTTGGATGTAAATACAATCCACTCCCTTATGTAGACTGCCATATAACTTCACAAGCAAGTTCTGTCTACAAAAACATTTTATAATTATTTCTCTAATGCTTGCTGTTTGACCTGACAATCATCATCATGATCCTGTCCTCTCATTAATCTCTGGGAGTATCGCTCACTCTAAATTGCTGTCATGAACTAATAACAAGGGAGTGTCCACTGTCTGGAGAACCTCATTAAATGTTCATTCTGAATCTGCATCTGTGGGACAGTAACGCTTTAGACATTTGAGATGACCTGTGCTGTGTGATAGACGACGCACAGGATGCATTAATCAACAGTTGTGTCTCTGTAGTGTCATTCACACGGCTGTACCTGAAGGGCAGGTCTTCACAAACCACACCAGCACTCATTATGCACTGAACTCTCACAAGGACCTACATTTGGAGCAACGTTGCACTCAGTTTAGTTAAATGAACTAAAGTCAGTTAATAAATGATTTTTTCCCTAATTGTTATGCGTGCAACTCTCATCTCTCATTCTGACCTTTCTACCTCACATTACACTGACTCAGTCAGATGCCTTAATGTGAATAGCCATTCATTATCAGAAGCTGATTCTTTAGAAAACTGGGAAACTATTCCCCAATTTCATGTTTCTCCAGCTGCATATAAGCTTAACATGATAGATGAAGGTTCAGCTTTAGGAAATAGTAATGATCATCTATTACACTCTTAAAACTGTTCAGCTCCCTATACACACATAATTAGATATCCATAAAAAATGTTTGCAGATGAATTAATACAGTATGTTATGAAGTTTGGGGCCAGTGTCAGTCAGTTTAAAAAATTAAAACTTATTTAGCATTAAATTGATCAATTTAATAAAAAAATAAAAAATAAAATTTAAAAAATTTGAACATCTATTCATCAAATAAAAAAAAAGGATCATGGTTTCCACAATAACATTAAGTAGCACAACTATTTTTAACATTGGTAATAAAAAGGAATGTTTATTGAGCTCCAAATCAGCATAACAATGATTTCTGAAGGATCATGTGATACTGAAGACTGGAGTAATAGCTGCAGAAAATTCAGCTTTTTTACAATACAATTTACAATATTAATATTTAATATTTCTAAATTTAATATTTTTTACCGCATGTGCAGGAAATAATTAACCACCACATAAGCACTACAGCACTAAGAATTTATCTTTAGAAATCAATCAATTGATCAATTTTAAATTCTCCACGATCAATTGTATAGAAAACCCCTGAAGAAATGTGGAAAATGCCTAGACTTTGTGCATCTGTCCATCCAAAAGTAGCAAGTACATATTATTTTACAGACATACCAAGTGCCATCAAACACTACCTCTGTCAATGCAGGAAAAAGGAGTTGCCTTCTTCTTTATCAGAAATATCAACAACTCTTGTCCAAGGTAAATTGGGTGTGCATGAATATAAACTTCCACAGGAGGCGTGTTAGTGTTGTTCTTAGCTTGCACATTGGTTTGGAATGGCAAAATCCTCACATTATCACCAAACAGAAACGCCTTTTGATTGTCATGCCAGGAGCAGGAGAAAAGTGCATGTCTGACTACAGGATAAGTCCATCAAACATGGTTACACCATCAAAAGAAAGATAAAATAGAAAAACTATGTATTCTGTTCAATAACTTTTCATTCATTTGTTCAATTTTCATCACGATAGAGTTGATTTTGCTTTAAATAAGGCCGTTATGATATCAAAATTTTTGATACCATAGAAATTTAATAATTCTTGTCAACAGTGTCAATATCACAAAAACTAACTAGCCTAAATTTAAAAAAAACAAAAAAAAAAAAACAAATCAAGCCCTCTGAAGACAAGCAAACAGTCAGTGATTAAATAAGACAAAGAAACTAATTACAAGCAATAGCACAAAAAACTACAGTAGAACAAATGAATAAGAAATACTACATTCATTGTGTAATCAAATTTATAAAAAAAAAAATTGTATATTCTTCATGTTAATTATATAGGCCTATATATTTCCTCTTATTAAAGTTACAAAAGTGTTTCAGTTAAGAGCAGTGAGAGATTTTCTCTCTTTTGTTGTTTGATTGACATGAATGACCGACAGCAGGAATTTTATACTGCTGTCACTTTAAGAGCTGCCAGTTCCAATATACTGTTACACATGTGTTTTCTTTTTCAGCTGTTTGCTTTCAGTTAAGACCTAAATGACTTTTTTTACAAGGATACTTGCAAAGGCAAGCATTTTGACACATACAAGTGTGTGTATTTAACCGTTCAAGGCCTATAAAGTGGCAAAAATAACTCCATTCAATACTCCTGCGCTCCATGAGCACAGTCTTCATGTGTACACGCCTCTCTGACAGCACGAACATATAGCAAAATTAATTGTTTTTCACTGCTGATTGTGTTTCAACGGCTTAAAATCACTTGCTTTTAAACCACAATGCTTAAAAATGCATAGCACAGCAACATCACATGACCATGTAACCGCGATAGAGGCGATAGTCCAAAATCACTACCTGTTGACAAATTTCTACCAATATATCGCCCACCCCTAACTGGTACATGTGATCGTCATAGATAAAATATTGCCTTAAAAATGCCTTCATTCCTCAATATCTGCTGGATTAAATTAAGTGTGTTATTGACCTCCTCATATTTCATTTAATACACTCATTAAAATCCCTTTGTTCCATTTATGGCCTTTACAAGCTATATAAATACATTCTGCATACTAATAAAACACACCTTACAGAGTTATTGTTTCTTCTAAGTAAAATGTGTCCACAAGTGTACCACATAAAACAGTGTTTGTTAGTATTACATTGTAGGCCGTGCTAAATTAATCAAGATGTGAAATGTTGTTGATAACAGGACAAAGTAGACAGGCCACCAGTATTATATAATACCAGAGCCATTATACGCAACTTTGGGCATTTCTCTGGCAGCCATATTAAGATCCCAAACTATCTTATGTAATATTTACTAAACTATTATTTGATCTGCAGCAATCCAACTATTTTCTTTTGTTTGGAAAAATTCCTGCATGACCCCATCTCTCGTTTGCCACACAGATGTCAACGGATGTGTTTCGAAGCTGAGCACGTTTTCCGCAGCTATTCACATAACCGATTGCTACCTCCCATCCAGACTTGGCAGGAAGGGCGAACCGGCATCTATTTTGGCTCGAGTCCTAATTGGTCTAAAAATACATGTATTGTCATCAATCAATTAATCTGTTAACACATACATTCTTTCTTTTCACAACTGTGTTTATGAAACAGTATTACCCATCAAAAGGATGGCATTTCAAGGGTGCATTGTTTAATCTGAGAATAAAGGTTTGCTTGTGAAGTGAAAAAAGGAAGTTACATATCTCAGTCACGAGTTTGGGATTTCATCCCAGCCCTCATGAAGGACAGCATAAAGTTGTTCAAGAAACTTTTTCAATTGTGTCACCCACACCTGCAGAAATCCGTCTGGATGTGCTCAGAAAACAAATTAGTGAAATATCCTCATAATACCCTAAAGCTCAAACAGGTGTGTTAGATCAATCCTCTTACGACTGGTATAAAAAACAACCAGCTGTTTTTTATGTTGTGAGAGATCAGACAAAGGAAGATGATAATTCCACTCTAAGGAATATTCAGGTCATTATCTTAATCAGTCTGCTGCACTCTTCCCAGAATTCAAATCTCAGGTATTTATCTGATATCACAAGGATGCTGTTACTTCACATACATGTTCGTAAGAATGTAAAGTAAATGTGGGTGGAAATTCAGGTGCTATCTGGCAGAACGATGATTGACGCTAGCATGACGTGTTATGAGACCATGTTGAATGATTGAAGGAAACAAGAAGATTTAACTCTCTCACGGCATCTGTGAAAAGTTCTCCAGGGTCAAATAAAAAAATTAGAGGCTCTGCACAGCTGCCAAAAAGGAAAAAAAATATGTGACGACAAAGCCTAGAAGTGGATTAACTCAAAAAAGTTTCAGTCTGCTGAACTTTTGAAGGATGCAGGTGCAACCTACTGCACACCTGAGATCTGTCACTGCCTTGAACTCCTCCAATTCCTGTAACAGATTCCCAGAGCTCCCAAATTCCATTAAGAATCCACAAACAACAGCACCATTCATCATGATTTCTTAGTTTCCTCTGAAACTAAGATGAATGAGCATGTTACACATGTAATTAAGTACACTGCACCATTTTCCCATTCACCAAATTCTAAGAAAAATTATATCAAAGACTGTGAAATAGTTTAGAGATTGAGAGGGCTCTTAATTTCCATGCCAATCAGTCTTTAATTGTTCATAGTGTCCCAAACAGTTCAAACAACAAAGTTTGAAGTGCCATAAAGAATCACAATGAAGCACCCAGAGAGAAGTGGGTGCGAATAGCATGTGACCAACAAAGCATGAAGCCAGATGACAAGATTTGATTATTAGAGCATGAGTATACCAATATTGAGAGATTCTGAACTCTAGATACCTCTGCGTTGAGTTGCTGCTCGGCCCTTTGATATACCGAGGCCAATGCCAAGTCCCAACATGGAACAAGTCATTCTCTCTAACACATTCCCAAACAACTGACCTCAAGTTTGGTCCATGAACTAGTGTCAATATATTCCAAAAAAAAAATAATAATACTTAATGAACAAAAGGTCTGACATGGCTTTAATAATAGAATATAATTAGGAAAAAGATATGGGACATGATCACTTGAACAGGTAGCAGGTATCTTCTCCATGATGTGCCAAATGCCAAGAGCAAGATTTTCATGGTTCTTACTGAGAGTTGGAAAGGATCTTCACTATTGCAGCTGACTTGTAGTTTGGGATCTAAAGACATTAACAAATTCCAAACTGACGGAGGGTAGACTCTGGTCCAGTAAAACAGATTGTTTTTCTTTAGCACATCTAAAGCAAAGATGACCTCTAGAGACTCAGAAGCAAAGTACACATGAGAGGCTCCATAATATATTTTTTGTAAACTAGTAAAATATGTATTTAAGCAGCATGTGATTTTTTTTATACAACAAATCAACAAACAAGTCAATATGAAATGTAACTTTTTACACAATATTGAAAGTTATTTTGTCTGTTTTTGCTCTGCCAATGAGACTAGATCCAAACAAACTCACAGAAGAATAACTGAACGAATCGTTTTAGGGGTGTCCCCAACTAAGGATTTTCATAGTCGAATCGGAACTTTCGAATCATGCCGATAGTCGACTGATAATCGAATCATATGTTTGAGGGCAGGGCCAAAATATATTGCCAAGAATCAAGTCAGACATTCAACAGTCATAAATACACAGAGAAAATGTGTAACGGACGCCTCGCAGATACAAACGGGGTAAATAATATTTTATGTTTTGATTAAAAGATAGTTAACTTTAAACGTCAGCGAAACCCTTAAGAATTCACTACATTTTTTTATAATAGTGCTCTCATTATAACGTTATGTATATGATCGTAGTTATAACCTTCTGCATTTCTGTTTTGAGCTGCGCGCGCTGAAGATGACCAGTAGAATGAAGCATGATAGCAGGTTTTTAATCAATGGGATTTAACTCATTTATCTCACATAGAATACGCTCCGTTATTTATATAACGTAACGTTAATATTACGACTTATAGGCTATCTGCACAAAATGCCCCGAATGCACATGAACGTGTCTGCGCGGCTCTGAATTAACTCCTTTTGTGGACACGTTCTTCACGCAATAACATGCAGAAACACAACTAAACACTAAAAAATCACAGCGTTTTATTATAATAGTGTTCTCATTATAATGTTATGTATATGACAGTGCCAGTCATAGTTATTAATATTCTGCATTGTTGTCCTGCTTGCACCGTGCGCTGAAGAGATAATCACTGTATAGTACTACAATGAAGCGCTTTACTGTAGCATAACTCAACCAAATGCATCTTATACGAGATAAATAATATATAAACGATATAAATAAACCGACTGAAACGTTTTGAAATCACTTGTTGTATCCTACCTGATCGAAAAAAAACGAAGTATTCCACTCTGCGAAATCAGACACTGAGCACCCCCATATAGCCAAATTGGCATGATCATAACACCCCGCGAATATTCGACTGTGAGATTGGGAGTCGAATCAGGCTCCTCGAATCGAAGCATGGAATCGTCGACTATTCGGGGACACCCCTAAATCGTTTGAGTGAACCATTCAATGACTGACTATAAAAGGCTATATCAGAATATGCATACTTCCCTATATTCGTCAAGATACTACTTAAGAGCACACCCAAAGGACACTTTGGACACAGCTGGTAGGTTACGTAACAATTACAAGAAGACAAATTTAGTAAGTCTAGATTAAATTTACACTATAGAACATACTTTTTAATGGTCGGGAAGTAGGCCTAATTACATATTCAAAAGACGTACCTACTCAGTGAAGTGTTTTCCGACGCAGCCAGTAACTTCTTGAATAAATTTTGCTATTTTCAGTGTTGCCAACTAATTTTCAGGGGAAGTTGCTAAGGGAAGGTCAATTTGTTGCTAAAAGTTGCTAAATGACGTTGCGATGTGCAATGACGTCATCACGG
Organism: Spinibarbus caldwelli; assembly: GCA_039654775.1. Classification (NCBI taxonomy): domain Eukaryota; kingdom Metazoa; phylum Chordata; class Actinopteri; order Cypriniformes; family Cyprinidae; genus Spinibarbus; species Spinibarbus caldwelli. The sequence goes on along the minus strand of CM077235.1, from coordinate 17,314,592 downwards.
CACAAAATTGTGTCACTGCATCAAAACTCAGCAACAAATATATTTTAGATATGTTCATTTAGATTTGCTCGTAAAATAATAGAAATGCATGATATGATATTAACATTTACATTTAGTCATTTAGCAGACGCTTTTATAAACGACTTACAAATATAAATGTTTTTAAGTACAACACTGAATTATTGAACACTTACACATTTTTTTATTAGCTAGTAAACTATATTCTCAACAATTATAAGCAGTGTATTAGTAGTTAGAATGCTACACTCTAAGAAGAGTCTGTAAACATAGGGCACAATATGAAAGAATTTTCCGCATTGATTTTTCACGGGTTTTTTACCTGCATTTTTAATTATGCATTGTATTTTGTGTTTTCGGGTTACAGGGTTACAACGGATAATGGATAACGGATAATGTCCTGGAAAATTACTAGTGCCTTATCCATTTTTCTGGATATTTTTCTTACATGTACTAACTGATCAACAATCACAGGTAGAAGCTACTAACAAGGTGTATCATAAATAATTAATTCAATTATTACTATTAAACTGAACAACTGTAAATAGCACCTAACTTAATTCAAGTGATATGTGTACTGCAAGACATCTTTGGTTTCCTCTTTTTATGTGATTCAGATGGAAAATTTGTGCCTTTTTATTGTTTGTGTCAATTATCAAAAGTTGCTAAAGGTAGCCAAATAAATTATAAAAATAGCTAAATTTGTTGCTAGGTGCTGTGGTAAGAAAAAGTTGCTAGGGTAGTCTGAAAAGTTGCTAAATTTAGCAATAAAATTGCTAAGTTGGCAACACTGGCTATTTTAGACACCCAGTATTTCCTGAATGAATCAGCGTTTTGAAAGAATCGGTTGAATGAATGATTCACTTGTAAAGATGGTCACGTGTCACCACACCACTCTTAGAAGAAAAGGTTCAAAAATGAACCTTTTGAGGTTCCTGGAGATTGCAACTGTGGGGGAACCTTAAATGTTCATTTTTGAACCTTTTTGAAAAGGTTTTAATTGGAACCTTCACTTAAAGGTGCATTAATGACCCTCATGGGTTCCTTTTTGAACCTTTTTCTAGATGACAGTAACATTATTATTATTATTGTTGTTGTTGTTGTTGTTGTTGTTGTTATTGTTATTATACATTACTAATCCAATTTCACTATATAGACAGAGCACCATAATTGTCCATAAACTGTTTAATACATAAATATGTATTACAAACATACCAACAAACACACAAATAAATAAACAACAATCAAACATAAATATGTATTACAAACAAACCAACAAACACATAAATAAACAACAATCAACATCATGCATTTATATACATATACATTCATTTAATCAAAAAACTAGCCATTGTGGGTGGCATATTGGTTTTGGCATTATGATACATTAAACAGTTTTCAATGAATGTCAGGGTGTCTCTCAACTCTGAAGCATATTCAGTGTTGAAGATGAAGTGCAGAGCTGTGTTCACATCGTCTACTTCACAGACCTCCTCCTCCCCTTCCATCATTATTTCTAAAAGAGTCTCTGCATCCAAGGCACGTCAGCACAGCACAGGGTTGGGTGTATGTAGTTCCTAAAGAGAAAATAATGTTATACTATAACAATATTTAGAAGTTAAAGTGAAATCTATTTTTTTTTTTGTTGTTGTTGTTGTTGTTGTTGTTGTTGTTTAATTAAGATTCAAAAAAATGAGTCAGCAATAAATCTTTGACTTTTTTTGAACCTGTCATAATAGAGGCTTTGAAAAAAAAGATGAGGCAGTGTAAACTATATTATCAATATAATAAAGATAATAGATAGAGTGGCAATTGAATAAACAGCAGGACAGCAGCAACCACTGAGACCTTAAATATAAAATTTGTTAAATTGAATATGGCGTACTATGTTTCTGATCATTGTGATTCTTAGCTTTACTGTTAAAGCAAATCAGGGATTTATTACCTTTGTGTGCCAAATCAACACAGATTTGTTTTTCTTCATCCAACTCAGTAACGATATCTACACCAACTGCTCTTCTTTGGTACTCATTGATCACTGTTTGTGCCACCAGACTCTATCTGTGACACTTACCCCGACTGACCTTGGCCTCTTTTGGTACAAATCTTAGCCAGATAGATCCTCCATCTACAAAATAAATAAATAAATAAACATATACATGAAACATTCTCACAGGATAATAGAAATGTAAGTATTGATGTGCCACTTTATTTTAGCAAACCTACCACAATGGCTGCCATATTTTTGATGGACTCCTGGTAAAATGATCTGTTTTCTTACTTTGCATAACCTGCAACAAATTCCATTTATTTCTTCAACATTAATCAAAGGTGATCTTTCTTTTTTTGAATTTGTTTTTAATCACATCCTCTGCCAGGCTTTTCTCTCAAGAACTGGTATTTGGTAACAAGGGCTGAAGACACCTTGTTTTGTTTGCCTGTTGTATACCTGAAAATAGAGAAAAACATTTTTACCCTCATCATTCTCTACAATTATAAACATTTACATTTACATTTACATTTACATTTAGTCATTTAACAGATGCTTTTATCCAAAGTGACTTACAAATGACGACAATAGAAGCAATCAAAACCAACAAAAGAGCAACAACATGCAAGCGATATGACAAGTCTCGGTTAGCCTAACGCAGTACACGTAGCAAGGTTTTTTTTTTGGTTTTTTTTAAACAAGTAGATAGAATATAGAAAAGAAAGCTAGTGTTTTAGTTTTTTAAGAAAAGCTAGCAGTTAGAGAATAAATATGCAATTGATAGAGGGTCAAGTGTGTGTGTGTTTTTTTTTTTAATAAAAAGAAAGGAGATAGATAAAATACAATTAGAAAAGAGAATGCTAGAGTTAGAGGGTCAAATAAAGATGGAAGAGATGGGTTTTTAGCCGTTTCTTGAAGATGGCTAAGGATTCAGCTGCTCGGATTGAGTTGGGCAGGTCATTCCACCAGATGGGAACAGTTAATGAAAAAGTCAGAGAAAGTGATTTTGTGCCTCTTTGGGATGGCACAATAATGCGGCGTTCACTTGCAGAACGCAAGCTTCTAGAGGGCACATAGGTCTGAAGTACTGAATTTAGGTAAAGGGGTGCAGAGCCAAAGGTGGGTTTGTATGCAAACATTAATGCCTTGAATTTTATGCGAGCCGCTATTGGTAGCCAGTGCAAATTGATGAACAGAGGTGTGACTTGCGTTCTTTTCGGCTCATTAAAGATTAATCTTGCAGCGGCATTTTAGATTAATTGTAGAGATTTGATGGAATTGGCTGGAAGACCTGCCAAGAGATCATTGCAATAGTCAAGTCTGGACAGAACAAGAGCTTGAACAAGGAGTTGTGTTGCATATTCCAAAAGAAAGGGCCTGATCTTCCTAATATTATATAAAGCAGGACCGGGCAGTTTTAGCAATGTGGTCTGAGAAATTCAGCTTATCATCAATCACAACTCCAAGGTTTCTGGCTGTTTTTAAGGAGTAATGGTTGATGAGCCTAACTGGAAGGTGAAATTGTTATGAAGTGATGGGTTTGCTGAAACTACAAGCAGTTCTGTCTTAGCTAGGTTGAGTTGAAGGTGATGGTGCTTCATCCAGCAAGAAATGTCTGTTATACATGCTGAGATGCGAGCAGTTATCATCGGATCATCAGGATGGAATGAGAGGTAGAGTTGAGTGTCATCAGCATAGCAGTGATATGAAAAGCCATGTTTCTGAATGACAGAACCTAATGATACCATGTAGACAGAGAAGAGAAGTGGTCTAAGGACTGAGCCCTGAGGCACCCCAGTAGCTAGATGTTGCAACATGGATACTTAACCTCTCCAAGATACCTTTAAGGACCTATCTGAGAGGTAAGACTCAAACCACTGGAGTGCGGTTCCTGAGATGCCCTTTCTCAATAGGGTTGACAGGAGGATCTGGTGGTTGACCGTATCAAAAGCAGCGGATAGATCCAGCAAGATAAGTAATGAAGACTTGAAAACTGCTCTTGCAAGTCTTAGGGCTTCAACAACTGAGAGCAAGGCAGTTTCGGTCGAATGTCCACTTCTGAAGCCAGATTGGTTACTGTCCTGGAGGTTGTTCTGTGTGAGAAAGGCAGAGACTTGGTTAAACACAACTCGTTCAAGTGTTTTTGCAATGAAAGGTAGAAGGGAAACCGGTCTATAGTTCCCTAAAAGAGTTGGGTTAAGAGTGGGTTTCTTAAGAAATTGGGATATATGAGCCTGTTTAAATGCTGAGGGAAAATCTCCAGTGTGAAGGGATGTGTTAATGATGTGAGTGAGTGCAGGTGCAACTGCAGGAGAAATGGCTTGAAGGAGATGGGATGGAATAGGATCAAGCGGACAAGTAGTAGGATGATTGGAAAGGATGAGTTTAGAGACTTCTGCCTCAGAGAGTGGAGAGAAGGATGTGAACGAGTGTATGTTTGATGGTACGATGTGTTTCACAGTTTGTGGTGTGGAGAATTGTGCAGTGAGGTTAGTAATTTTATTAATGAAGAATGTGGCAAAGTCGTCAGCTGTTAGAGTTGATGAAGGAGAGGGAGGAGGAGGACAAAGGAGGGAGGAGAATGTTTTAAAGAACATGCGAGAATTAGGCGAATTGTTAATTTTGTTGTGATAGTATGTTCTTTTAGCAGTAGAGACATTAGCAGAAAAGTCAGAGAGGAGTGATCGATATAAATTAAGGTCAGTAGGATTTTGTGATTTGCGCCATATCCTCTCTGTAGCCCTGAGCTTAGAACGATGTTCGCGGAGAACGTCAGATAGCCAAGGGGCAGAAGGGGTGGTACGGGATGGCCTGGAAGATAAGGGCCAGAAAGTATCTAAACAAGATGTCAGAGTGGAACAGAAAGTATCAGTAGCACTGTTATTAGCATCAAGAGATGATAACTGTATAGAGGGAGGAAGCGAAGATGAAACCATAGCAGATAACTGGGAGGGTGAGAGTGAGCGTAAGTTATGTCGAAAAGTGACATGTGGAGGGGTATGTGTTGTGTCAGGAATCATGTTGAGGTTAAGAGTGAGGAGGAAGTGATCCGAGGTGTGCAGTGGAGTAACCAGCACATGATCAGTGGAGCAGTGTCGTGTGTAAATAAGGTCCAGTTGGTTGCCTGATTTGTGAGTAGCTGTAGTTAACACTCTCTTGAGATCAAAAGAGGCAAGCAGAGTGTGGAAGTCTGCAGCTTGAGGTTTATCGAGGTGGATGTTGAAGTCTCCAAGTATAACTAAGGGAGTACCATCCTCAGGAAAGGTTGAGAGCAACACATCTAATTCTTCCACGAAGTTACCTAGTGGTCCTGGAGGTCGATAAACAACTACAAAATGGATTTTTAGAGGGTAGGTAATAGCAAAGTCTCTTTAAGACAAGTTTAAATTAAATTACATATTTCAAATCAGCAACAAAATCTGAAATGAACTGCTCCATGAATGTTGTTTCTTATGCTCAAATAGCGTTTAAAAAGCTTATGTTTCAGGCTAGACCAGCCAATGCGCATGTGTAGTTCCAATGCGCTTATGACTACACAATATCAAAGTCTCTTTAAGACAAGTCATGTCACTCGGCGGCCATCTTTTAAACGCCTCTCGGGCATCCAAGTGCAGCTCCTATTACTTTGTATGGGGAAACATCAAATTCTCCCAAACTGTTCACTAAGCTTACGATTAAATTTCATATTTGAAATCACCAATGAAATCTGACAACAACTGTGTCATAAATGTTTTTTTTTTTTCTTTTGCTCAAATAGCATTATAAAAAGCTTGTTTTTCAGGCTAGATCAGCCAGTGCGCATGCGCAGTCCTAGGCGCACGTCTCAGAATGCTGACTGTTTCTATAGCAACCGGGACTTCTAACGGCAGCTGCAGTGACGCGCTGACTTTCCCGAATAGCGATTGGCTCTTTTGCTCAGAAGGCGGGGCTTCGTTCGATTGAGCGGCCATGTTAAGCGTTGCATTTTTCCCCATTCAAAACTATACGAGTGACATGTCTTGGGTATTCTATAGTTTTTGGCAATATGCGCATGCGCATCGGCTGCTGTAGCCTCCAGTTTCTATGGGAACCGGAGCTTCTAAAGGCCGCTGTAGTGACGCAATGAATTTACCAGTCAGCGATTGGCTCTTTCATTTAGAAGGCGGGCCTATCCCGCCATATTGCGCGTTGCAGTTTCTCCCATTCATAAGTATAGGAGTGAACCGTCTTTGTATTTCTATAATCTTTGCCCATACCTACTTGCCCTGCTGTCGTCCAGGTTCAGTTCTTCATGAATGAAGTAGCGGCACGTGACCAAGCAATCAATGTAGCTCGCAGCGCCCTCTGTTGGTGAAAATAATCAATACACGAGTGCTCTGGTAACAAGCAGGCTAAAATCTAAAAAAAAAAATCTTGATTTAAAACATCTGAGAAAATATCTTCAGGTGTAGTAACCATGGTATACGTGGAATTATTAACTCTGGACCGGTAAACTGACTTAATATTGTGACCACATTAACATCGTGTGTGCTTAATTTTTCTACAATTCTGTGGCCCGTCCTCATCTATTCATTATGAAACACAATTATGACATTACCTAGGTGTTATTTTCATAGCTTTTCAAAAAGGTCATAGTTTATTTGAAAGGTTTTGTTGTCTTTCCTCTCGTGCTGCTCCACTCAGTGCCGCTGCTTGCGCTTGAATGTTTGTAACGGTTTTTCCGCGCGACCACTGATCTTGCGCGAAACAATGCGTTGCGTTGCGTTACGCAACTTGGATACCAAACCCAGAAACCCTCGGCCTGGTTTAAATGTTTTTGTTTTGTTTGTTTTTATTCTCAAAATCGAAACAATATAATCATACTACTACTACTAATAATAGTAATTATAATAATGATGATAACAACAACAACAAAAACAACAACAACAATAACAGTAATAGTAAAACTACCAAGAAAGAAAGAAAGAAAGAAAGAAAAATAATCTTGCTGATGAAACCTTACACAACACATAGATATGCTTCACATTTGAAGGAGTGTTACAGAATGACATAATGGTGTTCCTCAATAATATAAACATGTGCCCAACCTGATCATGTCTAAAAGGTGTTTGCCATCCAGATTCATTTAAAATAATTCGCTTTAGTCACTTGTCATGTTCTGAGCTGAATTAGTCTGAGATTATTTAGATTATTTATATAGTCTGAATTATCTGAGATTTGAAGGTTGAATATGGAATGGGGAAATTTTAAAGTATGTACAGCTGTAAAATATGAAGATAGCCTAATGAATAAAGTTTATTTTTAGGGGTAAGAATTTCACCCTATCAGTTTAACACAGAATAGTTTCTTGTTCATTTACAAACATAAAACTGAACTTTGATTTTTGTGATTTTTAATTTGTGTTCTAAAAATTGACAACAACATGGTGCCTATGGGTTATTGTGCAATTTAGAGATATGTGAGGTGGTCATGGGTACAGACGAAACACATTGTATCAACTCAAGGCCTAAACATTTTGGTTAAACTGATGGAGGCCACAACTGCATCTGACATCACAATTAGTAACTGAATAAGAGTAAATTCATTAATACTGACTATGTGAATTAGTAAATTACTAATGTAACAAGCAGATGGTGCTTGACTGTACTCAGTCTAGTCTTTATAGTAAATCTTACAAAAGGTTCATGAAAGAATCTTAACTATGCTAGGTTCTAATATGAACCTTTTACCACAACAAAGGTCCTAAAAATAACTGCCAAATAACCAGTGGATCATTATAGAACCTTTAAGTTCAACTTTGAATCTTTTTTTTAGCTAGAAGTTCATATTTGCACTTTAAAGTTCTTTTTTGAACGCTAAAGTTTCAATCTCTTCTAAGAGTGTACTGGATGGACTGTATAACAGCACTCATGGAATGCTGCTGAGCATTAAAATTCAGGGAGCAAAACTAAATGTGGTATAATGAAGAACAAAATAAAATGTTTTTTTTTTCACACACATTTTTTAGGACAGTATTTTTTAGGACAGTATTTTTAGGACAGCAACAATAACAGTAAACAAAGAAAACTGTAGAAGTGACCCGTCTTCAGTGAGTGGATGATGGAAGGGCATTTGAGGTGGGACAAAGTAAGTCTGGGAACTCAGTAAACATGGGAAGCGGAGGGCTAGAACATGAGCAAAATCTAGGGTGTGAGGAAATAGGTCACTTGCCTGGGAGACTTAAGTGGGAACACGGTTCATCTGAGTGCCACATTGTTTCTCAGTGAAATGGCCTATGCCTTCAGTGACACAGTTTTGTCCCATAAAACATTTTGTTCATCACGTTTTGTAGACAAAAGCATGCCTCATGTGCTAGTCTGCATTTTTTGTGTGCATGTACTTGCTTGTTAATTTCAGACTCAATTTTCAGGCCATTCCAGTCAAGCCTGCATCTGATCTTTAGCCCACTAATGATCATCATTGTCTTTCTCAGGCAGGACAGCAAAACACTGCAGTTGGTCTGCCAACCTAATATCTGAGTTGAGAAATTTCTAACACTGAAAAACAATCTAAAAACAGCATCCAAATGAACTAACAACATGATTTGCAACTTATATTATTTTCCTAAATTACTCAGAAGTGACAATTGGAAAATTCTAGAGCCTTTGTATTCTCACTGCAGCCGTTAGTCCTGGTGGAAGTTTCCAAACAAAATGTCTCAAGCTTTAGATTGCCTTTTAAGGCCACATTTTCTCTGTACGCTGATTTCCAAATTAAATAATAGCAAACCAAACACTGCTCCACTGATGAAACTTTGACACAAGAGCTTTGAAATGAACAAAATAATGTATTAAAAGAAAACACGCTTGAGAACTCAGTCCATCAGCAGTCCTGAATCAGAACTCTAGTGCTGTGGGAAAGCATAATTTCTCCTCACTGTAAACCTCTTATCCTCTCAGCATAAAACTTAGTCTTTCTTGAATTATGATCTGTTTTCAAGAGCACAGCTAATAAAACAGGGACGTGACCTCAGCAGAGGACTATTCACAAAGAGTGTAGGGATTTTTTTTATTTTTTTATGTTAACTATGCTTTGCTATTTATTTAGTGCACAGATTCGTTACACACATTAATCTGCTCATTGCTTTATCTTCTAATAGGACTGTGTAAAAACAAATGGTTAGACTGACCTCTACTGACAGCTGAAGAGAAACAACCATTTAGTTTCCAATGTACACTAAAAAAAAGAGAGGAAAAAAACGTAGGATTTACTTTCAAATAATTTTCACTCAAAAATTGCTAGTAAATTTCACAAATACTTAAAATGGAAAGTACACATGGCATTTATAACTTTTCTTGTAAAACATACTCTAATAATCTTTTGTTTTATTTACAACTTTGAAACACTGCTTTCAATAAAATATAATTTAAAATAATATTTTAAATTAAAAAAATTGAAATTGTGCATGAGTTCTTAATTTTACATTTAGACAACTATTAAATACAAAGCCTGTGTTATTTTATACTGCACTTCAATTGATTTGTTGGTATGCAGAATAGGGAGAAAAAAAAAGAGAGAAAATGTAGTTGTTCATGTCTACATGTAAGGAGGCTCTAACATTTACACATTTGTCTCCAAGGTGGGCTATAAAACACCCAGCTGAAAAGTCCAACATGAATTTCCATGCTGGTTTGGTGCTGATGGACCAGTCAAGTGGTTCATGAACAAAAAAAGACCTCTCTGGGGTTGATCCACAGGGAATGTATAAACTGATACAAAAGTAGGCTATATCTTTAATGAAATTTAATTCAGATGAGATGTGTTTGTTCGAAGTAAAGCTGGTCGCCCAAAGGAAAACTACCAGCATCCAAAACATAAACTGTAAAATAAATACAAAAAAAAATTGATTGAAATTACTAAATTACTAAAAAAAAGTGTTTGCCGATTTTTTTTTCTTTTAGAAATACTTGAGGCAACGAGTCTGAACAACACTGAAACATTTCTTAAATGGTGTTTAATGGTACTTCTAATGATTAAACGCATGTATGGGCACTTAACGCGCCATGAGAATAGGCGGCAGTACCGAGTCTTTCACGGACTTTCTATTCAAATGATAATCATCGAGAGACGGTTCTTGTTCCGGGTTTTCTGTTTTGTTATGCTAAGTGAAAAACAGGTTTAAGAGCCTCACGTTATAAACACACTCGTCTTCTGAGGTTTGGGAAACAGAGTGGGAAAATACCAAGACGCGATGCAAAGACCACAGTTTCGCCATCCCCGCCAGGGCTCTGGTCCACGGCCAGCAGGCTTCCGCAGCCCGCCTCCAGCCTTCGACAGGACAGGGAGTATGTTTCCATCGCCTCCGTGGGCATTTTCAACCCCACCGCCGCCGTTTGGACCTAGATTTGGACAGTGTTCTCCCAATACCCCACCGAGAGAGTTTGGTGGTAATAGAGGCGGCGGCGGCGGTGGGAAATATTTTAACGCTCAGTCTCCGGCTCACACACCGCGCAGATCGAGCCCCAGTCCCCGCGGCGCACCGTTCAGACGCTCGCCGTATGAGAGTCCCGGACGACACTCTGGATATCAGGTAGTTCACTCGCGTTCAGGTCCAAATTAAAATACTAATGCGCAATTTGAGTTTTTTGAACATTTTTGTGCTGTAATTTCGCTTCTTTGCAGTATTTTGCTGCTCTAATCCGAATTAATGTCTGCGAACTTTGTGCGTTTGTTTTGTTGTTGTTGTTGGTTAGGACACTACTATACAATCTCTGAGTAACTGGTCGTTTTAACGTCTTTTTGCATGACAATTTTTTTCCTTAAGGGTTCACCACGGACATCCACACCGTTTGGGTCAGCGCATGGCAGGGAGAGAGGGACAAATGATATGGAAAAATATTACAAACCATCAATGCTCCAAGATCCCTGGGCTGACCTACAGCCCATCTCAGTTACACAAACTCAGTCTAAATGCAACTTCAAACAAACCAATACGAGCAGACAAGGGAGGTACTACAATTAAAACTTTATCTAACTTCAGTGAAAGGGAAAAGTCACTGAACAGTCCTTTTTATTTAGTGCACCTGTAGTGCACTAATTTTTTAAAGTCAAACGGAGCCAGCCGAACACATGGATCTGAGGCAGGATTCACCAGCAATAATTCTTGAGAAACTGACTTCACAACATTTTCTAAAATCATATGTACTTGCTTGTATAAAGAGACACTCTTTTACTTTTATATCTGCACCTCAACGACAGGATCATAAAAATGGGGTGCTATTGTAACTGGCAGCCTATTCAAAGTAGTTTGCCATCTCTGGCCTTCATTGAATCCTTCACAGAATTCAGAGGAATATGTCTTCAAGCTCAAAATGCAGTCTAACAAAAGATGTCTGATCAACACATCCATCTACCTCTCAATATTGACTGTGTGCTGTTAACTAGAACAGGTCAGGTCAAGTATTTGTAAGTTTGGCTCCTTAACTAATTTTCTATGGACTGTTTTTATTTTTTTGACTTTTTTTTTTTTTTTTTTGGTTTTATCACAGTCTATGATCATTTCTTTTTTGTATATATATAAAAACAGACTGGCAACAGGCATTGTAATCATAAACAGCCCACAAAGAACTATTGTTGAATTATAAGCCAAATATAATTAAAAGTTGTAATGCAATACAGTCCTTGTCAAAAAAAAACAAAAAAAACATTGCAAATTGAAATCTGTTATGTTTTATTTACTAAAACCATGTTTAATATCTTCAAAATTATCATCTTACCATGGATAATGTAGATAAAACACAGTAACATTACTACACATCTCTGCAAGTTGTAATTCAGTCTTTTTTTGTAGGTATTATATTTTTGCTGTACAATATACCATATGAATCTCAAATTGGAAGTCTACAAAAATAGATTTTATTAATGTAACAGAAACATTTTACATTTTTAAGTTCAGTATGCTTAAATGTTCACATTTCATTTTCATTCAACATTCATATCACCATAATTACTGTTGTAATATCACATTACATCAGTGCTGTCAGTTTTCTTTGTATTGGTTGTCAGTTAGTTCTTTTGATAAAGCTTATAATTTGCCCATACCCTATTTTGAATTCAGATTTCTTTATGTTCAGCGTTTTGCCAAGAGACGCCCAAAATATAGAGTGAAAGTGTATCTAAGTGTATAAGAAAGACTCGAACAATAGAGGCTTATATTAAAATATCTTGTATTGTAAACTTTCTTTTTTTGCACTCAAAGATAGTCACTCTTTAAAATAATAAGGGGTCTCTTGAGGCATCAACTGTTGATATGTCAGCATCATTGCCACATTTCACACTTACCGCATAAACAGACCAATCAAGAGCTTGTTGAGGGATATTACCCGCTATGACTGACTAAACTAAGGGAAAGAAAAACTTGCATATGCCACAGTACACACATAAAGATTTGGGTAAAGAGAGTCGCAGAGTTACCATTTAAAAGAAACAGTGTAGTTTTAGCTGCAAAAGAAAAAAAAAATTGGTAATGTGGAAATAAACTGTCAGCCTCACATTTATTTACACATGGATGTGCTTATTCAAAACCATTCATCAAAGGGTAATGATTCTTGTTTACTCCAGATCTGCGGGTGTCTGAAAAGCAGATTTTGTCCAGCCCTTAGAGTTTCTTAGTTTTAGTATGAGTGAGCATGATTTTCACAATATACTCTTCCCCGTAAAAGAACTAAAATTCAGAAAATTTAATTTACAATAGAAAATATAATTACACAGGATAAATGTAGCAAGAAATATTCAGTTGCATATAAGTTATAATAAAGTACACAATTCAGTCTGTGTAATAAAACATTCCAACCTGTTTTCACAGTAAAGTTAACTCGAGCTAGATGACGCTCTCATTTCTAAATCACAAAATCTATGTGTTATTTGGGACCCCAAGATAGCACAAAACAAACCTCTAAATCTGGTGCCACAGGGATGAGTGAATAAGCCCTTTTGACTACAAATATTTTATGTATGTGTGTTTAAGGAGAGACTGAGTTATGTTAAATCACATATTTGAACCGAGTTTGGTGCACTATTACACTTAGGATATTAAATTGAAATAAAGGACAGTGCCAACTTTTCTGAAATGCATGGGCTTTTACACTTTAAACTATTTAAATTCAAAGAAAGGTTCTGGTAAAAGAGCCAATTAAGAATAAACTCCATTGATTCCTGCATTTATTAGATATTTTTAATAATTTGTGCATTTGCTTGGGTAATATTTAGCATTGCCTATGTTAGGCAAAGATATATAGCTGTAATTTTCTTTTAGAAAATTACCTAAAAGCATTTATGCAGCTTGACACCCAACATTTTTGTATTTTTGTAACATTAAGGCTTTACTTTAGGAAGTAAACAGAATAGGAGGTTTAGATCCTCAAAACACACCATGAACTTGCTAACAAATAGTTCAGAGTAGTATCATTTTTCCTACAGTGTTAGTGTTTAGCACTCAATGTACTCACATTCAACTAAAAGCAACTAAACAGAATCTAGTTACAAGTTAAAAATGATTATAGTAGTCAGTTCTGGTGTTCTTGAGCTGAGAAATGTTTTTATCTGATTTGTCAGACCTTTGATACCGTTTGTCATTTTAATGTATATCTGATGTTCTGCCCTTTTATACCAATTGATAAACAACAACGAGAAGAAACAGACACAGGCTGTAGCCTAGATGTGTTTTTAGGAGATGATCTCCAGCATTTTTGCCTGGAGAGTGATGAAACCTGATGGATTTTTTTTTGGAAGCAGTGGAAGGGGTAGAGAAGAGATGTTAGTGTTATAGTGCAACCCAGTCGTTATAAAATGCAACATCTTTCTCGAATTCTCTTTGCCAAACTTTTCTTCTTCTTTTTTCCATTTTTCTCTTTGCCATCTTCCATTTTTCTGGCTCTGATTTCACGCATGAGATCAAAGAACACCTGGAGAGATTATGAAAGTTGTATGAATGTATCATTAGTACTGCTAATACTGACTGATTCATTCTGCTTACTGAAGGGATAGTTCACCCAAAAATGAAAATGTGTCATCATTTAATCACCCTCAAGTCATCCAAACCTGAACATTCTTCAAAATTTCTTCTTTCAAATTCCACAGAAGAAAAAGTCAGGCTTGAAACAACATGTGGGTGAATAAATGACCATTTTCATTTCTGGGTGAACTATCCCTTAAAGCAGTGTTTCCCAACCTTTTTTCTGCCACGGCACAGTTTTGACAAGTAAAAAATCCCACGGCACACCACTAAGCACTAAAAAAATTTTAAAAATAAAAAGATAGAAAGCGGGAAAGATGTTTTTTTTCCCCCAATAATTAAACAATGCGTCATCAGAGTTGGTATTTTGGATTTATATATGATCAGACACTTGCACTTAACATTGTCAGAAAATCATGCTCAAATGGATTTAACAAGCGAATGACAAAGGTTTTGTCCGTCATTAGAACAGCCGCATCTGAGGCAGTGAATGAATCATTTTCATCAATTTACAGGATATAAGGTTTATTGTAGCTATATGGGCGCTCATTTTTCCTCGTTTAATACATTTGGCCAAAATCTCATGACATAAAAGATGAACTGCTATGCACAGGAGGATATTTAAAACCTAAAAAAGTATATTGGCTACAACTATACGGCAAATGCTAAGATGTTTCTACGCTCTTCAAACGCACAAAAATATTAGCCTTTATAGACAGTGTTTCTTGAGTTAAGAAAATGTACTTATTCAAACATCAGTTCTTTATTTACACTTGCATTGCGAAGAAGTAGACGTCTGTCTTCAAAGTGTGGTTGTGGCTAGAAGGGATACAGCTCCGACCGGAAACGAACAATGAAATTTAATTTTCTACCTATTAGGTTGTGTTTTATTAATGTACTGGGACTGTACACCTACCTCAACCCTAAACCTACCCTTACAATAATGAAAAAATAGTAATTATTGTTGTAGATTGTGACAAATATTACGCTGTATTGATGTACGCATGCCCAGTAGCGCCATACATATCCCTTTTAGCTTTAACCTCAAACTGTCACGGCACTTCATTCTGAATGGTGGCGGGGTGGAGTAATGAGGTTTGACTGACAATTTGAGGATCCAATGGTGTTACGAGGTTTAGTCACAAGCTCTTTTGAATGCTTTTCATTGGTTAAATATTTGTAAAACCCAACATAACGATGACCAATAGCACTGATTTAAAATAATAATACCGAAATATAATAGAGATAGGAAGTTTTTGATAATTTTCCACAGCACAGTGGTTGGGAAACACTGCCTTAAAGTATCACATGTAATGGTTGCCAAACCAGTTTTTGTATGGCCTACCTTATCTACATTGGCACGGGTTTTGGCAGAAGTCTCGACATAGCTGACTGCCCACTGATCTGCTCTGGCCTTGGCCTCCTCCACCCCGACTTGCCGTCGGTCCTCCAAGTCTGACTTATTTCCCACAAGCAGGAAAGGTACGTTCTCCTCCTCCTTTACCCGAAGGATCTGTTCTCTGAAGTTTAGAGGTAAAATGAGAGAATTCTGGATATGTTTTACTGCATGAACATATTTCCTTGACTTGTATCCTGCAATGTTGTGTTAATCACCAATTTCAAAGTCATCTCTCTACCTGAAATCAGCAGTAGCAGCAAAGGATTCAGATTCTGTGATGGAGAACAGACAGAGAAATCCCTCTCCACTGCGGAAGTAGTTGTCCCGAATAGCAGCGTAGTCTTCCTGTCCCGCAGTGTCGAGGATGTCGATCTGGACCTCCTCTCCATCCAGAACCACCTTTTTTCTGTAGCTGTCAGCTTTGGTGGGCTCATAGTCTTCTACAAACTTGAAACAGATCAGCATAATTATACTTTGTGGTTAACCTCAATGTACACATGATGTGAAATTCCTAAATATTATGTCTTACCTCATCATACATGAATTGCAGTGTTAGTGCTGACTTGCCCACGCCACCGCTGCCCACCATTATCACTTTGTGAAGGGCCAAAGCGTTCCTGTTAGCAGCCATGGCTTCAGGCAACGAGAGATGGGTGGCAGTGCAGTGATGAAGTATTGAAAAATCAGAAGTAGATGGGTATTAAGGGAACCCTAGAAGGAAGAACTTGAAGAGAGCAGATGTTAAAGACTGGTGTTTTATGAACAGCAGTAACTATTTTAGTAATTCAGGAATCAGGAAAAATTACCAACATTCATTACTAATAATATACCTGCACCCTTTCAAGTGAGTCAAACATGTTTGGGGTGTTACTTGTGAATAATCAGCTTTGTCTGGTTCCCATCATTCACCCTGCTTATGATGATAACACAGGCCTACTTTCTTTTCTGTCCCCTGAGAAAATGCTAAAACAATGAAGCTTCTCATGAAAGCTAGCATGGCATTTGTTGGTTCCCTTCCTAACTGACACTGGCATCATTGCTCACTAGAGTGAAGCAAAAACCACATAAACTCATCAGTTATCTTAAAAAACTCCTGATGGTTTGCCCAAAAATGTAAGTTCTGTCATCATTTACTCACCCTCATGTTATATGGCTTTCTACAGTGGAACATAAAAGAAGATTTATTGAAGAATGTTGATAGCCAAACAGTTTTGGTGACCATTGACTTCCATTATATAGACAAAAAACCACTGGGATATTTCTCAAAATATCGTCTTTTATGTTCCATAGAAGAATAAAGTCATACAGGTTTGGAATCACATTAAATGGTGAGGAAATGATGACAAAACTTTCATTTTTTTTAAAAGTGAACCCTTTAAATCTTCCTATCAAAAGTAATCCATGTGGAATCAATGGCTTCAATATAGCCAAATAAATCCAAACACTTTAAAACACAAGATGTCCAGATTGTGAGACTATAGGTCATAGGTGTGATGTGATTATATGTAATGAGTATATATAAAAAAAAGAAGTTGAAAACCTGAAATCATGGACAGAGTCACTACACTATAATAGGATTACTGCTGTTGACTCAAGTGTAGACTGCTAACAACAGCAGTTGTTTTAGGTTTACTCAGTTTATACAGCTCATCTGTGGTGTATATGGAAAGGGTGTGGCTACATTATGCAGGATCATTGACTGCTTCTACATGATTGACGCCACATTAACAAGCTTGTTGGTACAAAGAGTGAGAAAAAAATTGAATGGAAAATTTAAATGAGCACTTGACTAATGGGGCATCACATTTCTATAAAGGTGCCTCAGTAGGCTTTTGTTTGTGGCCCTGGTTCATTTTAATAACACATGAGAATGTTACAGGGTTGCAATGTGGCATAAAGTGTTAATATTTAAGAACCGAGTTAATATTTCTGAACCTTTGGTTGATGATACACGGGGCAACATTTTGAGCAATTTTGCTGGGCAACTTTTTTTGAGCAATGTTGGTTGGGCACTTTCTCACTGAGAATGGGTAACAAATTTATATTTGGATACTTGTTATATTTGGATACTTATTTGCTCTGTGTCTCACCTGGTTTCCCATTGACAGCAACATTTTCCAAAGTTGCCCAGTGTATCATCAGCCAAAGACTATGGTTTTGAACTGGTTGGTCATGAAAGGGCCTTTTGTTAATTCATACAGACTGCAAGGTCAAAGGAAACAAGTGAGAGCACCTTTTCAAAAGATACTGTGTGCTTCAAAATTAACATTGTCTGTCAATATAGCAGTATATTTACTTATTAGCCTTTCAAAACAGCCAATCATTATGTCTGAGTATAATACATGCACATTATAATTAAGTGAAACATTTAGCTATCTAGATGGATGGATAGATAAAGCACAAAGTTGTCCATTTAAGGGAACTGCTTTTGTACTCCTAAAGATACAATATTCTGACACTGTATATTGTCTATTTTATTAATAGATACACAGGTTCTAACTGCATCATTTAAAATCTAAAATATGTAAAATAGTGAGATTCACTATAATGTAACTGTATATGCAAATATCTTTTACGAACAGGGTGCGGACTGCAGAGGACTTATTTCTATGACAAACAAATAAACAAACTAACTTAGGCTATGCGCGTGATATTTGACACCTGTCCCGTTCTCACCTGAAAACAAGACTGGCGTGAATTGTATTAATTCACTCAATAGCCACTAGAGAGGGAATTATTCTAATGCTAATGAAAGGGATCCAGACCACACTGAATCAGAAAGTGCTCACTGATACAGCTATAATGACTGCTGCTGAGCTAGCAGGCTAACTCAGTTGTGTCGAAATGAGAAGCACGAGGTGCAGCTGTAGTTCAGGAGCACTTAAGAATGAAATCACGAGTGATTTTCCTGCTATATTTAAATACTGATAGCGCGCTAATTGCCACTTATGTGTTTAAGGGAGGATTTGGTTTTAGCACTCCACAGCTAATAGGAACTACTATTAGCTGCTTGAGAACTTAGCACGTGGTGGTATATCAAACCATCTATTAAAATAAACGAACGGCAGTGTGTTATTACAATAAAAGCTATAGAAAAAGTGTGTGCAAATGAGATACTTACCAAATGACCGGGCACTTGCGTGTTGTTAGCTTTGCTGCTACCAGCAGATTTGTTTCGCTTCAACGCATGACTCAGAAGGGAGCAGCACTGCTGACAGCTTCGGCTGGCTGGGCTTGGTCTTCACACAGACTAAAGTTACCAGTTTACTTGTGAATAGAAAGAAAATAATGTTCGTATATGCTAAGACCTGAACGTGCTAAATAATGGCACATATTACGTCTCCGTCATAGATTTCTTTCTCAACTACAAATAGTTTTAGTGTTGTTTTAAAACTTTCTGTAATTCTAGTGTCTTCTTGGCGATGATATCTAGTATCTGGTGTACAGTAGAGACTCAGACTGTTATGTTTTGCGACGTCAATACCACAAGAAAATTGTCCGCCTAGAGGTCTCCTGGATAACTGTACAGCACCGCCAGCAAGACCAGTAGAAAATGCATGTGCTTTTTAATTGGCATGAGTAGCCTTCAATGAAATAGCAATTGCCCACGTTATTATAGTAGTTCAACCCCAAAAAAATCTAACCACTAAAACTGCTATGTGATTATGAAGCTGACAAATTACATACAGATCTCATACTGAAGCCCATAGTGATGGTGAGCTGGACTGTCATATCAGTCACTTTCTAGTTCCATAACTAATAGAATTAAGAATTACCAGTAAGTTATTTTTTTTTATCTCAATCTGAATTTCATTACATTAGCTGCAACATATCATAATGATGCAGAGCCAACTTTACTTTTTTGAGGCACTTTTTTCAATTATTTTTAATCACTTGGTCTCTTGATCTATGAAGTTAGTTCTCAGGTTTACACAGGTGTCCTAGAAGAATAACCACCGTGTAGTTCATATTAAAAATAGACATCTTTCACCACCAGTCTCTTATTCTTTATAAATGAATTTTAAGCAAAGTGTGCTGTCTTAAAATAAAAGTCACTTGTTTTGATATTAATAAATATAATTGTATTTGATCAAAAATACAAGAACTGAAATATATTTTAAAATAACTGTTTTCTTTTTAAATATATTTTAAAATCTAATTTCTGTGATTGCAAAGCTAAATTTTCAGCAGCCCTTCAATGTCACGATTGTTCACAAATCATTCTGATTGGTGCTCAAGAAATATTATCATTATCAATGTTGATAACTGCTGCTCAGTATTTTTGTGGAAACCATGATACATTTCTTTCATGATTCTTAAATGAATGGAAGGTTCAAAAGAACAGCATTTATTTGGAATATATATACTATAAATGTATTTTTATTGCAAGCATTTTACAGTTATACCACAACATAACTTGTCTTCAGTGAATCACAAGGAGATAGTCTTCATGAGGTAAAGCCATTTGAAGAGCGTTTATTTGGTACTCTGATGAAAATGGATGTGACAAGTTGACTAAGAAAAATCAGGTATGTTAAAAAGAAATTAAATTGAAAAGAAAAATAACCCTGAGGCATGTAGTCGAGAGCTTTGAAAAGAAAGTATATGCCTCTGTTTAAACACTGTTTTGACACTATATTTTTGATATCTTACATTTGGTTAATCTGACATCTCTGCTGGCTTTGCATTGAAATGCTGCATTCGAGGCACTGAGCTCACTGAGTTTACATAAAGAGTGCTGAGTGTCTGTATCCAACCATCTGTGCAATTTATTTGCGACTATACAGTAGTGCCTCTCACAAGTGTCTGGTTTTAAGCATCATATATAACTCTAACCAGCTCTCATACAATATATCTCTGCCAATATCTTATACAATAATCTCCTGACATGTCATTTACAGCGCTTCAGTCATATTGGAGTTGCTCTCCATTCTTTCCCCTCAGTAAGTGCGCGAGGTTGGTGGATTAAAACGCTGTATCGCACACCCTGGTTAGCAGCAGCGCGAACGAATCCACTATTCGCAGTCATAGTGATGGCCCGCAGGGTGTCCCCTGTCCCAAAGATCATCAGTGATCTACGGTTCACCTTTGAGCTCATAACCAAGCGTTGCGTGCGCTCAGACGGCTGATCCGGAACTACTTTGAGCCTGGCTAGCAGCTCCTCAGCTCGGGATTTTTCTCCTGGGCCTCCTAACGTATCCAAGATCACTCGGAAATCCTCAACCGCAGAATGGCAAGCAAACAGCTCTTTTCCCTTCATGAACTCCTCCAGCCGGGGCAGGACCTTCTCTTGCCGTTCCTGTGCAGCCTGCTCCGTCAGCACCACTTCCTTAAAAGTGAAATGACAGTTGCCGTGGCTGAGGGACGACACGTATGTTATCAAAGTGGTGATGTCAAGGTTCACCCTGTTGCACACGTCCACCTTCACCTCAGTGGGGAAGGCAAGGCTGGCCACAATGGTGTCTCGATCAACACGGGTGTGCATTAGGTCTGTATCATCACTGTCGTCTTCATCATCATCATCCTCTTCTTCCTCAACCAAAGCTTCATTCTCTCCCTCCTGGTCCTCTTCCACACAACCATGTTTGTCTTCACTGTCTTCTTCCTCTTCATCCTCTCCAACTTCGATTATTGTATTAACAGCAACAATGTCACCTCTCACAGAAATGCCCATCTCTTTGAGCTTGTCTGCCATTGGGCTGGATACCCCATTGTAGAAGGCAAATATAATGTGAGGGTTGCTGTACTGCACAGGCTGCTGCCGACTGGCCTCAAGGAAATCTTCTGCTTGTCGTATCACGCTTTTATCCCCGTACTGGCCACGGCCTTGCCAGATGTTGTGCAGTGCCTCCGCCTTGCGCCCGATGGCTTTCACCCAAGTGTGTCCACCGTTCGCCACTACGTCGACCACCAACGTCTGTTTCTGGCCATCAGGTCCCTCATAGGCGAACACGTGCAGGACGCTCACCACATTCTCTAGATTCTCAGCTGATTCGACGATGGCACTCAGATGAGTGAGATTGGTACTTTGCAGGTGGGACTCCTTGATGACAACCTTTCCGGCCTCAACCTTCAGCAGGAACTTGAGCTCGGCCCGCAGCTTACTGCAGAGTTTAGCACGTCCCTCAACCTCACGGCCTTGTCGACTGCAGATTTTGTCCACTCGCTCAAGCAGCTCCTTGGCTACTTTGATCTGGTCCTGCAGCGTGTTGTAAGTAGCCATTGCTGTAGAACATTATTCCTACAGAATGAGAAAGAAAAAGACTTAAATAATGACCACAGAGCTGTGCGACAACGTGTATGTTGTCTACTACATTTTTGAATAATAGCTAATGCTTAGAATTCCTAAAAAGTCATTTTTACATAGAAAATTACAATTGAAGGAATAGATAAACCAAAAAATTTAATTGGCTGAAAATGTACTCACCCTCAGGACATTTAAGATATAGATGTTAAAATTAAAACACATTCATGATGGATTTGTTTTTTTACAAACATTCAGCTTTTCACTTCAGAAGATATTAATAGATGGACTGGAGTCCTACTACAGAGTGATGTAATGCTAAATTTCTCCAACTCTGTTCAGATGAAAAAACAAACTCATCTACAGTTTGGCTGGCCTGAGGGTGAGTGCAGCAAATTTTCATTTTGGGTGAACTATTCCTTTAAATCATCATCATAGGCGTTTGTAATCTAGAATGTTCTGGGTCTCGACTCTTGTATGATTTAAGCAGAAAATAGAACGGAAATGCACAAGATTTCCCGCGATTTCGTTTTTTAAAACAAACCATTAATGGCAGCAAAAGCAAGATACTGGAATAGTTTAAGTAGTTGAATAAACGAAAACCATAGTACTGAAATGAGAAGAAAGAAGGTCTATAAATATGAATAAGTTCGCTGAGGCGTAGTTTTAGCGGAAAACTATTGGATAATACATATATAAATATAAAGCCTTCTACATATTCTTAAGAAAATATCAATCAGTGCCCAGATTATCACGTTGTTTTTACACACCGGCTCATAAATACGTGAGCTTATCAGCTTGCTTGGTTAAAGCCATGGTTTTCTACATACCAGTGACATTTCTTCCTGTTTGCTTTAAATATGAGAAGGATAACAACTGACTGTTTAAGTGAAGAAAAGCGAAGTTATCCGGAAACTGTGAAACACTTACAGCATACATACAGGTTCAAGTTCTGCCTCTTCTGTTTTGGGTTGACGCTTTTCATCCACGAAGTAGAGGAAAGTAGTAGTGCTGTCATAATGAGTTTGTGTCGCCACCTAGCTTGGAGGTTATGAATTGCATGAGTTGTTAGTGAGTTATGTACAAATTATTGTTCAGTTCCACAAGTGACAAATTAGAAACTAACGTAATAAATTGATATTGTGGAATTTTATGTTTTTAAGATGCATTTTACATTGTATACAAAATTCCAGATTCTTATTAGTCTATTAATCGATTTTCTTCACATATTCCTCCAAGCATTGATTTCATTAGACATTTTACATGGTATAAAAATAACCACTATGGCAAACCGTTTTAACATTTATTCTTTTAAAATTACTAGCATCTATTTCTATGTTAGTACTACTACTACTATTATTTTACTAATAAGCAGTTCAGTCGGCTATATTTTTTAGTTTCTTATCTCATGACAAGTAAATAATAATTTAATGACTAATCAGAATAAGTATTTTATTGTTCAATCGAAATCTTACTAGAGAGATTAAATTTGTTGTAACAACTGGAATATACATTACTGCCTAATATGTTCTAGTTTTTAATAAATAATGTAAAATGATAGATATGAACTATTTTTATATATCTAAGAAATAAATAGGCCTACTAATAAATAGTTACTAGTACAACTAAAATAGATTTGAGCAATATTAGCCAGATATGAATAAAAAAATTGAAATTTGTAGTAGCAATGGAATATTTAGTAGTCACTATTGAGATAAGTATAGTGACTAATGGAATATAAAATTCTTATGTAACTTTTAGAAATATAATTACTATTATATAAAGCCGTTTGAATTAACATTGTGTATAAAATTCATTGTGTATATAAATATATATATATATATATAAACTTGCCATACCCAGGCTACTACGAACAGCTATAGTAAAATCGAAAAAAAATAGTAGTTACTAAGTATTATTTAAAAATAGGAACTATTAATATAAAAATGGTTTCCATTCAACAATGCATGTAAAAACGGCTTGCCATAACATTAGACATCGTGGCTTTAAAAGCATTGCGTTACTGTACAGGAAAGAGGGAGGGTATTAGGTTAAAGTGACTCGCGCTCGCAGCAGACGCTCTTGTACTCATGGTAACAGATTCTGCAAGAGCGTATGCGTGCTCCTGACGCAACAAGTATCTGGTTTCCAGTCTCTCCTTTGGATGACTACACGCTGTCTGGAGACGAAGAGCTTTTAACATTAAGAAAATGCATAGCCAACACTGTATCTGAAGTAATACAGTTTTAAAACTGTCGTTTGTGGAACTGCGTTGAGTTTTAATCGATTGCATTATAGTTGCTCAGACTTTTGCCGTTATTTCTTCTTTTCTAGTTGCATTACAGGATCAAACTGTATCTGAAAGCGGATTTTCATCACATCTTTTATGTAATCGTATGTGTTTTACGCATATGGATACTTTTCCGGAGCGCAGACGGTAGATTATGCATTCCACAGGATGGGTGCGAACAATGGGAAACAGAGCGGGAGTGAAGGTGAGTGCCAGAATCAAACTTTCACAGCCAGCCACAATGCTGCTTTTCCACTGTTAAATCTCGGTGTACAGCAGCCATAGTTGTGGCAACGTCACTATCCCCTCTTATTCTTTGTGGGCAACAGCAGCCTTGCAGAAATCTCTTGTATCAACTATATTTTAGAGCATACTTGTCATTTTCTGTTATAGATTTTGATACATTTTTAAAGGGACTCTTTAAACGTGCAGTTAAAAGACTTTCTGATGTTTCTGGCGTTGGGCCATTATAAATATATCACATGTATATATATAGTATAAATATATATTATGTCAGCATAATTATAATTCCTGAACTGAATTTTGCTAGATCGAATCGAGGAAATCCCTGGTGCATAAAGAGTTAATTTTCTGCATAGGAATATAGAATTCATACATTAGAATGTCATCATTACTTAAAGCATGCCTAAAACAAATGTAAATGTAACATTATTCATTGTTTATAGTGTTTGACAATTTTGGTGTTTATGCTTAACAGTCCAACTTTATATATTATAACATATTTAGTGTCTTACATTTATTTATTCATTTATTTTTTGTCCAAGTTGTTAAGTATAAATGCACATGAAAGGACTGATATCTTTAAGATTTTGTGCTTCTTAAAGCAGCTTTATGAGAACTTTAGAGCTTTGGGTTTGGAACTAATAAGAAACGAGTGTTTGCCATCATCAGAGTGCACAATGCAATGGTTTTACTAAAGTAACCATCAACGGAGGGTGTGTGTACTTTAATAAGCTGTGAATTATGGCCTAACACATACTATCATCTTAGCTTGTGGCCAGATTTCTGCATTTTTTCACAACATATAGGTATATGACAGTGATTAGAGGTCAAAGCAGAGGCTGTCTATTACAATATGAATGTTGAATGTTGCTGCTGATCATGTCCTAATAACCATGAGCATTCATGCCAGAGATTTTGCTCTCACAGAGTGGGTTTTTGGCTGCGTGAGAGACTTGTGGTCTTTTAAAGCACACCAGATTTCTCTGGCAGGTCAAGGTTTGGCCCTCAAGACTGGCATTCAGTGAGAAAACCAAGAACTCCCCACACACAGCTCTCCAATTTACATATTTCACATATCACAATCTTTTGCAATGTTTGCTGTATCTTTCACCTTTGAGGTCCTTACAAAATTGATGTTGTCTACTGATTAGATCACTTACTGATTAGATTAGTTTTTTCTACTTAGGACCTCCCTTGATTTAATTAAGCATAGTAGCACAAGATGATGTCTGTGTTGCATTCAAATGCACTACATTAAAAACTGCAATTTGCATACCAACAAATAGTAAATGTGCACTTTTCCATGTCAAGCAGTGTTTAAGTGCCTTCAATGCATTAAATACTTACTGTTATTCTAGTCCAACTTGTGAGATGTTTTTAAAGAGTACCAGTTTTTCTTTTCGGCATTGGTTTTACAAACAGTACAGTATAAGCATTTAATTCATCATGGATGCTTTAAAGCAAATGTTTGTTCATGTTTAATATGAACCTTAAACAGAGGGAGTCTCAGTCAAAGATCATATTTTCTTCCTCAAAATAAAATCAGGATGTCCTGGATCTATTCCAGTGCAACCATTTTTTAACCCAAATAAGTTATTCAAAGGAAACCAGTCAAATATATGGTGAATAATATCAAAATAAATTAAGCCTATGCACCTAATAACCTCTTTGTTTAATATCTTAAGGATGCTAATAACAATAGCTTTGCAGAATTCCATCAATGCAATGTTTGTTCAGTCAATTAATCTCATCACAATGAACAATAAACAATGCATGTGATGTAACCAGACGTTGCAATCAAGGTTAGTGTCTGAGCAGATTCCACTTTGGTTCACTAATTTCACTGATCATTTAAAAAAAACTGGCCTGAAATGTCTTTAGTGATATCACTGGGAGACTATTTAGTGAAAAACAGGTTTGTTTACAGAGCAAAACACATTTTTTGCTCAGCATGTGGAAGCTCCATCAGTCAGGCCATTTATGGTAAAATAAAAGCTTATGTGAACTCGGGTTGTGTTTTCTCTCTCATCGAGCCTGTAAACATGCCTTATATGTGACCTGATGCTCTCAAGTGCCATTGAAACAAACAGGAGTGTTTAGGAAACTTTCACACCAGGGCATGTTGTTTTAGGTGTACCGTTGTCCAAAAATACAGGAATACATTTGTGCTGCTGGTTATTTGATTCAAAATAAATCAGAAACAAAGAGAAATCAGCACATTTACATTACATTTACATTTAGTTATTTAGCAGACGCTTTTATCCAAAGCGACTTACAAAAGAGGAGAGCAGAAGCAATCAAAATCAACAAAAAAGCAACAACATGCAAGCGATATGACAAGTCTCGGTTAGCCTAACGCACTACACATAGCAAGGTTTTTTTTTTTGTTGTTTTTTTTTTAAGAAAACAAGTAGATAGAATATAGAAAAAAGAAACAGTGTTTTTTGTTTTGTTTTGTTTTTAAAGAAAAAAGTAGATAGAATAGAAAAAAGAAAGCTAGTGTTAGTTAAAAAAAAGTAGCAATTCGAGAATAAATATATAATTGATAGAGGGTCAAGGGTGTGTGCGTGTTTTTTGTTTTTTTTTTAATAAAAGAAGATAGATAGATAGATAGATAAAATAGAATTAGAATAGAGAGTGATAGAGTTAGAGGGTCAAATAAAGATGGAAGAGATGTGTTTTTAGCTGTTTCTTGAAGATGGCTAAGGATTCAGCTGCTCGGTTTGAGTTGGGCAGGTCATTCCACCAGGTGGGAACAGTGAATGAAAAAGTCAGTGAAAGTGATTTTGTGCCTTTTTGGGATGGCACAATAATGCGTCGTTCACTTGCAGAAAGCAAGCTTCTAGAGGGCACATAGGTCTGAAGTACTGAATTTAGGTAAAGGGGTGCAGAGCTAGAGGTGGTTTTGTAGGCAAATATTAATGCCTTGAATTTTATGCGAGCAGTTATTTGTAGCCAGTGCAAATTGATGAACAGAGGTGTGACCTGCGTTCTTTTCGGTTCATTAAAGATTAATCTTGCCACGGCATTTTGGATTAATTGTAGAGGTTTGATGGAATTGGATGGAAGACCTGCCAAGAGAGCATTGCAATAGTCAAGTCTGGACAGAACAAAAGCTTGAACAAGGAGTTGTGTTGCATGTTCCGAAAGAAAGGGCCTGATCTTCCTAATATTGTATAAAGCAAATCTGCAGGACCGGGCAGTTTTAGCAGTGTGGTCTGAGAAATTCATTTTATCATCAATCACAACTCCAAGGTTTCTGGCTGTTTTTGAAGGAGTTATGGTGAGTCTAACTGGAAGGTTAAATTGTGATGAAGTGATGGGTTTGCTGAAACTACAAGCAGTTCTGTCTTAGCTAGGTTGAGTTGAAGGTGATGGTCCTTCATCCAGCAAGAAATGTCTGTTAGACATGCTGAGATGCGAGCAGCTATCGTCGGATCATCAGGATGGAATGAGAGGTAGAGTTGAGTGTCATCAGCATAGCAGTGATACGAAAAGCCATGCTTCCGAATGACAGAACCTAGTGATGTCAAGTAGACAGAGAAGAGAAGTGGTCCAAGAACTGAGCCCTGAGGCACCCCAGTAGCTAGATGTTGCGACTTGGATACCTCACCTGTCCAAGATACCTTGAAGGACCTATCTGAGAGGTAAGACTCAAACCACTGGCGTGCGGTTCCTGAGATGCCCTTTCTCAATAGGGTTGACAGGAGGATCTGGTGGTTGACCTTATCAAAAGCAGCGGACAGATCCAGCAAGATAAGTAATGAAGACTTGGAAGCTGCTCTGGCAAGTCTTAGGGCTTCAACAACTGAGAGCAAGGCAGTTTCGGTCGAATGTCCACTTCTGAAGCCAGATTGGTTGCTGTCCAGGAGGTTGTTCTGTGTGAGAAAGGCAGAGACTTGGTTAAACAAAACTCGTTCAAGTGTTTTTGCAATGAAAGGTAGAAGGGAAACCGATCTATAGTTCCCTAAAAGAGTTGGGTTAGGAGTGGGTTTCTTAAGAAGTGGGGTTATACGAGCCTGTTTAAAAGCTGAGGGAAAAACTCCAGTGTGAAGGGATGTGTTAACAATGTGAGTGAGTGCAGGTACAACTGCAGGAGAAATGGCTTGAAGGAGATGGGATGGAATAGGATCAAGCGGACAAGTAGTAGGATGACTGGAAAGGATGAGTTTAGAGACTTCTGCCTCACAGAGTGGAGAGAAGGATGTGAATGAGTGCATGTTTGCTGGTAAGATATGTTTGACAGTTTGAGGTGTGGAGAATTGTGCAGTGAGGTTTGTAATTTTATTAATGAAGAATGTGGCAAAGTCGTCAGCTGTTAGAGTTGATGAAGGAGGGGGAGGAGGAGGACAAAGGAGGGAGGAAAATGTTTTAAAGAGAATGCGAGAGTTAGGCGAATTGTTACTAGTAAATGTGAATTAGCATGACTAATCAAACTGCAAATAAGAAGAAACATGAGGCTTAGGTTTACTATTGTGTCTTTCCTAATTTGGAATCAACTTTTCAGATATTATAAGACAAAAGGCTTCTCTTGTTGCATTCATCATCACCAAAAAAGTTGTTTTGGCTTCTAGTTTTCTAGTAACTTTGATCATCTTTATATAATATAGATTTTTTTAATGTAATGAACTCAAATGAATGGAACCTCCTCTTGTACACTTAATTCAAATTTAGCTGGGCCTGTTTTTTTTGGGCACAGTTTTTTTGTAATGTGATTTGTAAAAAGCTTCAGCTTTTGTTTTTTTTCTCTTGTCCCTGCCATTGGGGAGTATCCGTGGGAGGCATCTGGTTTGTTATTCTAAGTTTGTGATGGACAGAAAAAGAATGCCTGGCATTTATCGTAAGATTTGGTGAACCCTGTTGCATTCATTTTTTATTATTATATTTATGCACGCTTGACAGATGAAATAAAGTGTTGATATGTAATACTGTGTTTTGTGTATTGTGAGCATTATATATGTACAGATATGTAAGTATGCTAAATATAAGCTGTTTGCATAAAGTATCTCTTTCTTTTGCTTTTTAAGGCTAATATGTTGATTCTGTATTAGTGTTGTTGCTCTGAGTGTCCTGATGTGTCCTGGGGTGTTCTTTGTGATTTTAGGGAAAGGCAGTTCCAGTATTTCCTCCGACCTGAGTTCAAGTACAGATCAGACATCAACCAAAGCTCCAAAGAATGCAGCTACCAGTGAAGGTAGGCATATGGTCTTCATTAACCATCACTAGCTAGCCTTTTGTTTTTTCTTGTTTGCTCCTTTTGACTTGTTGATTATTTTGGTGGAACTTTTTTTGAGTCTATAAAAACTTAAAAATAAACTGACCATCACAAACACTGTGGAGAACATGTTTTTTTTATATTTTTTTTTTATCCCTTTTCTCTTTTTCATAATCTAGTCTCCAAATCTGATCCAAATCCATACTGGTGTTTAGAGTTTGCCTTGGGGGGAAGAATCTGACTGGGTGTGTTTGGGTGAATTGTGTGAATGTGGGTGAAAATAAAAAGACAAATGCTGGGGAACTTGTGAGGCTGGCTTTTGAGGCCCTTTTTCTTGTAAGGCTCTCTTTGTTTATTTATTCTGGGTGGGATTTATTAGAACACAGTCGTTGGTATGATTTTGCTCTAATAAATCATATCCAGAATAAACAAATGATGATTCCAAACAAACACTTAAAGACCCCATAATGTCAAAATTTGTGTTTTGTGGCTTTCAGTCCAAGTCTGTTAGCTTTGAGGTCATATATACACTACTGTTAAAAAGTTTAGGGTCATTAACTTAAAAAAAATAAATAAATAAAAATAAAAAAATACTTTTATTCATCAAGGAGGGATTAAATTGATCAAAAATGTTATTTTACAAAATATTTTTTATTTCAGATATGTTGTTCTATTGAACTTTCTCTTCATCAAAAAATCCTGAAAAAAAATGTGTCATGGTTTCCACAAAAAAAACATTAAGCAACACAACTACTCAACATTGAAGATAATAAGAAATGTTTCTTGAGCACCAAATCAGCATATTAGAATGATTTCTGAAGGGTCATGTGACACTGAAGACTGCTGCTGAAAATTCAGCTTTGCCATCACAGGAATAAATTACATTGTAAAATATTTTAAAATAGAAAACAGTTCATTTAAGTTGTAATAATATTTCACAATATTACAGCATTTTTTGATAAAAAATGCAGCCTTGATGAGCATAAGAGCATAAAAATTCTTTTAAAATCATTAAAATATCTTACAAATCCAAACAAATTTTTTAAAATTGAACAAATTAACCATTATCAAATAAACATATTTGATAATGCATTCTCAAATTTGCATTCTGTCACATCTAGTAAAATGGACCGGAATTATTTATGATTCATCCTGCATTACACAGTTTATTGTCCAAGCAGATACTCTCTAGAATAAGAATGTCGTTCCCCAATGCCTCCTCCAAACAACTAGCAAGTAGCAAATCAAATTCATAAACAATAGCCAGAAAAGTAGTTTCCTGCTCAAAACTTCCTGTTTCAGTAGGAAAACAATACATCAACGGGGGAAAAAAACATGCTCAACAAGTGATTTCATTGGGTTTGTAAATCTGAAGGTTAATAAAATAATGTGAGAAAGAACAGTAATCGGCATTTCTCAGTGGTTGTGGTCGTAAAATGTGCTGTGCGTGGATTGGGTGGGAACATGAAGTAGACATGAAGGGGGTGATAGTGTGTGCATTGTGGAAGGTTGTTCTCCAGTGAGGGCATCCTCAGAGCCAACCTGTGGTGTGTGTGTGTGGTTGCGGCCTGCAGTATATCCAGCCCTCAGTGAGAGCAGATCTCGTCTCTCCTCAGCCTGTCCACAGTAATGTCAGAGCGGTTCTTCCAATGACTGCCTCTGTGGCTTTGATTTACACCAGCTCCGCCTTAAACACTGCAGATGGGAAGACGTTGTAGCCACTGCTCTGTATAGACCAAGCCATTGTCTCTGTCTTGGCTTACAATTTGGTCTTGCAACGAAAGAGGGGTTAAAATGAATAGTTCACCCAAAAATCTAAATCCTATCATCATTTTTTTTACTTATATTTGACTGTCTCTCTTCTGTGGAACACAAAAGAAGATATTCTGAAGAATGTTTTAACTGGTTTATCCATATAATGAAAGTCAGTGGGGTCCAAAACTACGGTGGCCCAGTATTGCACAATGGAAACATGTCGCAACACAGCAAAATTAGCACAACACAGTGGAAACACGTCGCAGCACAATGAAATCTCCACAACACAACGGAGACAAGTCGCAACACAGCGAAATTAGCACAACACAACAGAAACAAGCCGCAACACAACGAAATTAGCACAACACAACTGAAACACACCACAACACAACGAAATCTCCACAATACAATGGAAACACGCCGCAACACAACGAAATTACCACAATACATTGGAAACAAGCCGCAACACAACGAAATTACCACAACACAAGGGAAACACGCCGCAACACAACGAAATTAGCACAACACAACGGAAACACGCCGCAATACAACGAAATCTCCACAATACAATGGAAACACGCCGCAACACAACGAAATCTCCACAATACAATGGAAACACGCCGCAACACAACGAAATCTCCACAACACAACGGAAACAAGCCGCAACACAACGAAATTAGCACAACACAGCGGAAACATGTTGCAACACAACGAAATCTCCACAACACAACGGAAACAAGCCACAACACAATGAAATTAGCACAACACAATGGAAACACGCCGCAACACAACGAAATGACCACAACACAATGGAAACAATTCGCAACACAACGAAACTAGCACGACACAACAGAAACATGCCGCAACACAATGAAATTAGCACAACACAACGGAAACACGCCGCAACACAACGAAATTAGCACAACACAACGGAAACACGCCGCAACACAACGAAATTAGCACAACACAACGGAAACACGCCGCAACACAACGAAATATCCACAATACAACGGAAACACGCCGCAACACAACGAAATCTCCACAACACAACGGAAACAAGCTGCAACACAACGAAATTAGCACAACACAACGGAAACATGCTGCAACACAACGAAATTAGAACAACGCAATGGAAACAAGCCGCAACACAACGAAATTAGCACAACACAACGAAAACATGCCGCAATACAACGAAATCTCCACAATACAATGGAAACACGCCGCAACACAACAAAATTAGCACAACACAACGGAAACACGCCGCAACACAACGAAATTAGCACAACACAATGGAAACACACCGCAGCACAACAAAATGTCCACAACACAACGGAAACAAGCCGCAACACAACGAAATTAGCACAACACAATGGAAACAAGCCGCAACACAACAAAATCTCCACAACACAACAGACACACACCGCAACACAATGTAATTAGCACAACACAATGGAAACAAGCCTCAACGCAATTAAATCAGCACAAAACAACGAAAACATGCCGCAACACAACAAAATTAGCACAACAAATTGGAAACAAGCCACAACACAATGAAATTAGCCCAACACAACAAAATTTGTCCTGTGCATTGTGTTGTGGCAATTTCGTTGTGTTGTGGAGATTTCGTTGTGTTGTGCACTACTGGGCCACCATACAAAACAACACTGTACTCCATTGATATGGACAAAAAGCACTGAGACATTTTTCAAAATATCTTCTTTTATGTTCTTCAGAAGAAACAGAGTCATGCAGGTTTGGAATGACATGAGGGTGAGAAAACGATGACAGATTTTTATTTTGGGGAGGACTATTTCTTTAAAAGTGCCTTTTTTATGTTTGTAAGCTTAGTTAATGTTACTTACACCACTGGCTGAGCCAGAAATTGACATATTGAACTGCTCAAACAAACGGTAATATTAAACTTAGAGAGGAGAAAAAATTTTAACAGCAGAAAATGACACACTTCACCTTTAAATGTAATATTACATGTGACATATTTACAGTTTACAGGAAAATTTAGAGTAAAATGACAGAACCAAATTAGCAAACTCTCGATTTATTCAAAGCTTGAAACTAAACCCACATGAATTGTGGGTGGTCATTTAGTCTCCACATGTTTGCATTTTACAGGGGTAGTTTATGAAATGTATCGTGGACAAACTTGGGAGTCCTTTTTTTAGATTAGCACTGAGTACTAGCGAGGCATTTTTGTGTCTTGAGTTATTTCATTTTAATGTGTATGTGGGGCTCCTCATTGTTTGCCACTCCTGGGATGGAAAAGCGCAGCCACTCATTTGCTCCATAGTGAGTCATCTAGCCTTACGGTGTATCAAACCGAGCACTAAACTTGCCACTGTTAGTAGTAATTCATGGGGCCGTTTGACTGAGAAATGGGCAGAGCAGCTTCAGAGCTGTCAGATAGTATTGTTCTGAAAGAGGGCCCTTTCCTACCAGCACTTCCTCGCTGATAACCCCACAGGAGCTTGAGCCTGTGGTGTGTTTTTATTGTGGAGTAAAAGCATATGTCAGCTTAAAATTGTCAGTGCTTTGTAGTTTCGTTTAAGAAAAACCCTGCAGTCGTCTGAAGCTATTTATATGGGATATTTGGCATCAGCATCCCTTACAGTGGTCTTGAGCTGTTGTTGATGCCCCCACTTTGATCCCCTAAACATTCCAAGTGTGATTAAATGTGTTACAGCGAGCAGTTCAATTTTACACTTTCAAAGATCAGTTACTTTAAATGGAATGTAGCACTTGACCCAAAACCAGTCGGACCCAAATAACTTTTGAACTCCATCATGGGTTGCATAATGCTATTAGGTATTAATATTAGGTTGCATAATAATAGTCAGTAATGATAACAACAACAAAAATATTATTATTACTGGATCATGCTATTAGGTATGCTGCCCATTTAAACCTATAAGACATTTTGAATGTTATCTTGGCTATGGATGAAGAATACTGCTTTTTTCAATAGAAAGAATGATCAGTTGCTAAAAATTACCATGGTAATACCTTTTTTTTTTTTTTGCATGTACCATGGTAGAACATTAGAGTACTCTTTCTTCGTGTACCTAAATACTTACCTCATGATGGCATACAGTACCATTTAAAAGTCCGAAATAAATATATGTTTGTTATTTTAAGAAATTATTATTTTTTTATTCTGCAAGGATGCATTAAATTGACCGAAAGTCACAGTAAAAGCCTTCGCATAATTACAAAAATATATATTTAAAATAAATGCTGTTCTTTTGAACTTTCTATTCATCAAAGAATCTTGAAAAAATAATCACAGTTTTCACATAAATAAAAATAATAATAAAATAATAGTAAAAAAATATTAAGCAGCACAACTGTTTTCAACACTGATAATAATAAGATTATGGGGTTGAGATTTGAATGAGTAGCAATAAATGAAAGAAAGTCTGCTTTGTTTACAGACTGGCAGTTCCAAAGTCCAATTGGAATAGAGAGTAAATTAGTAGAGGACATAGGAACAGTACGCAGATTCTTAGGATTGCGCTGCCTCCAATGCACAGTGCGTGATTTACGAGTGTTAGTAGTAATAGTAGGAATTTGAAAGCACATATTGAGTACAATTGACTAGACAAAGTAGATGAGAACAAGTAATACAAAAAGTAGAGAAAGGGGGGGCGGGGAAGCAATACTCAGGTGCCTTGTCATTGTCCTTGCTCAGTGGAGTCGTGCGCAGGTAGAGTCGATCGTCTTTACACTTGTCGGTTTTAACACGAGGAGGGCTTCACACGAGGGCTGCCACGGTGTACTAAGCAAATATATACTCCCCTGATTACACGTAATTGAATGCACACAACCACACTAAAATCTAATGAGAAAAGATACAAAACACTTACAGACTGCTGTCCTGTTCTGCTGGTCGACTGCTTCTACTAACAAGTACTTGCAAACAAGTACGCGAGACAAAAACGCGAGACGCACGAGAACAAACGCGACCTGAGTACGAATTTACCACGGTAAACACAGTAAACAAACAATGTGGCCTAGCAACGACAACTGACAATCTAATGAGAAAAGATACAAAACACTTACAGACTGCTGTCCTCTTCTGCTGGTCGACTGCTTCTACATACTCTAACCATCTGATACTGTACCATAGTGCTGAAACAATACTTTACTTGTAAATAATAAATCAAGCTGTTCATGCAAAGTTGCCAAAAATACACCAAAATATACAGTTATTTGTGGACTGATAACATCTTTTGTTGAAGGTGTGCTCTCTTATTTTAAAGTTTATAGCCAGGCCAGGCGAGAGCATGGACAAAAGCTGGATTGATTTTATCAGATGTAATTAGCCTAGCAGGCTTTGCTAGTCCTGCTGGAAGTAATCATTAGCCCCTTGCTAGCTACATCTTTAAGAAACATATGTTCTCTGTTTTAATCCCTGAGCTGTAAACTACAACTCTTAAAGATGACCCAAGGAGCTTTTCGCGAGGCTGCACGGTTCTTAGTACGTTTGGATGATACTCATGATTTTGGCTAAGACCGTGCTGATTTATCAGAAGTTTGTTTTAAATTATATGTCAAGGTTATTCCAAAGCAGGGCACGCTCAGCTGTTTTTAATTAAATGAGCTGATGGGAACGTAGTTCTGTTACATCTGATTTTTTCACCGTAGAGTTCCTTTATTTATTTTTTTTACAGTTTGTTAACTTATTAGCAATGACAGATGTTATACATCACATCAAATATCTTTCATTCTTCAGGTCGAACCTTGAAATTGGTGTTTGAAACAGTCATCCAGGTCTATGATTTCCATCCCTTCGATACTTTTCTCTCTAGACATTACACTTAGGCTCTTACTAAGCTTGAAATAGTTTTGAATTCCTGTATGAAAGACTGTGAAAGTAAAAACGTACGTCAGGCCAGTGGAATTCACTCTCCTTGACTATGGGTTTGAAGGGAGTGCAGACTGACTCCCCAAAGGAGGAGTAGTCTTTATTAGATTAGAAAATTGTTCTATATAGTGTTGGGAAATGGACAGTGGTAGACATTTTATTAGCTTCATATTCATATATCAGTCAGTCTATGTAAACAAATGAAGGAAAACTTTGTGCTGTGGTTGAATAATGTCCTATTGAGTGCATATCAGGTCCATCACATGCTACTTTTAGGCAAAGTGTCTTACATTTGGAAAGCTCAGGGGCCACAAAGCAGGATCCTTGTAGCCTCAAGGGCCGCAAACCAATTTAGTAAATCAAATAGTAAATAATTTATATTATTTCACTTGTATGGTGAGTAGGCAGTGTGGTGCAGGGTAACCAAAAAGTATAACCTTATTTTATTTTATTTTATTTTATTTTATTTTATTTTATTTTATTTTATTTTATTTTATTTTATTTTATTTTATTTTATTTTATTTTATTTTATTTTTTATGATACAGTTAATAACATAACAATAAAAAGGTCCTATTTATACCTGATATTAAGATATGTTTGGGCGATTGGATCACAAGTAGACATTTGAGACACATTTCTGTTTATATCTGGTGTTTTCATCGGTCTCTTGTCCACTTTCAACCACTTCTCTCCTGATTTATTTGCAGGCAGGGTCTATAAGCAGGTATATATGGACTTTTTCTGATCTTTCAATCTAATATTGCAAAAAAAAGCTTGCGCAATTAACATAAGAGCACTAAAGGAGACAATGGAGAGCAGCAGCTTTCGTTTCTTCTGTGATAGCCACAGAACTATGCCAAACGCTGTGGGGTTGTGTTAGAATCAGGTCTGGATAAACATTGCACATTTTCCTTTTCTCGCCATTCAAACCAAACTTACGATTTCATTCGGCAAAGTTTAAATACCGTCTGGCTAGCGCGCTTCAACAACATGTCTCTTAATTAGAGGAGAAGGCAACAGTCTTTAGTGGCTGTTCGAATGCATTTAACCACATAATCATCTAAACTATGAAAGCAATCCAGTCGAATGCATTTTTGACTACCTCTGAAAGTGGTCGAAAGTGGACAAGCTCAAAACCTTTCAGACCCAGTTTACACCTGTGTTGTAAACAGGGCCTAAGTGGCAGTATAGACTACCTGTTAAATGAAAGGGAAGATCACTGTAACAGAACACGTGGTGTTCAACTATGCGTGTGCTAACAACTAATAAGGCTCTCTTGCGCCCTAAAGTGCATTTCTAAAGTGATCTGATATAGAGGGGTTTATGTTGCTGTACAAAGTGGAGTTCCTCTAAGTCTTCTTTTCATGCAGAAATCTGATCTCAGCGTCTGAAGCGTGCCGGAGAGAGAGGAGTCAGGGTTGATTTGAAGTTCACGGTGAGAGATACGTTTCCATGTTGAAGAGGTGTCTCGGGGTCACACACACACCCTCATACTCGCATATACATCTATCCATCTCTTTAATGTGGTTGCTTATGTTGCTGCTGGCTGCACTCACTGTACACACTTACTGATACTGCAGATAATTTCTTTTGATTTCATGAAAGACTGTTGATGCACACAATGCTATCATGAATGAGGAGTTAGTTTTTTCATGTTTACATTAGATGTTTCTGTAAGACTTGCCTGATTTAGTTGGATCAAGTGTGCATTTAAATTTGAAAAAGGTGGATTTGTGGTTTAGTTTCCATACCTGGAGTTTATGGAAAGAGTTAGGATTTTAAAACCTGAAAGAAGACATTAAAAGGTCTCATTTTATCAGCTTTATAGATATATTGCTTTGGAAATATTTAAGTGAACTGATATCTAACGAGTCTGTTTGCAAATCCAATGTTATTACAGAATAAATTAACATTCCTCGAACATTATTAAAGAAAAATGCTTTACACTTTATTTTTCAAATAAGCTGCAAGTTGTAGGGCGATTTGAATGAAGCATAAAACAGATATAAAGTGACATGTTTTCTTTCTGCATTCCTTGCCAGGCAGCTTTATTGCTCTTTAGATGGGCTTTATGTCAAAATCTGAACCCTGCTGAGAATGAATTCTGTAAAGAGCTGCTTTGTAGAAAACTAGAGCAACATTGATCTCTTAGCAATACACAGGCAAATATGGTTCTTTAATATATCCACTGTTTATAAATGACTGAAAAGTCAATGGAAAATAAATGGAAATAGATTACTGCATGTTCTTTTCTGAACAGAAAAGGTGGGTGTGACTTTTAGATCAAACAAATATATGCAGGTGCATCTCAATAAATTAGAATGTCGTGGAAAAGTTCATTTATTTCAGTAATTCAACTCAAATTGTGAAACTTGTGTATTAAATAAATTCAGTGCACACAGACTGAAGTAGTTTAAGTCTTTGGTTCTTTTAATTGTGATGATTTTGGCTTACATTCAACAAAAACCCACCAATTCACTATCTCAACAAATTAGAATATGGCCACATGCCAATCAGCTAATCAACTCAAAACACCTGCAAAGGTTTCCTGAGCCTTCAAAATGGTCTCTCAGTTTGGTTCACTAGGCTACACAATCATGGGGAAGACTGTTGATCTGATCTTCTGTTGTCCAGAAGACAATCATTGACACCCTTCACAAGGAGGGTAAGCCACAAACATTCATTGCCAAAGAAGCTGGCTGTTCACAGAGTGCTGTATCCAAGCATGTTAACAGAAAGTTGAGTGGAAGGAAAAAGTGTGGAAGAAAAAGATGCACAACCAACCGAGAGAACCGCAGCCTTATGAGGATTGTCAAGCAAAATCGATTCAAGAATTTGGGTGAACTTCACAAGGAATAGACTGAGGCTGGGGTCAAGGCATCAAGAGCCACCACACACGGACGTGTCAAGGAATTTGGCTACAGTTGTCGTATTCCTCTTGTTAAGCCACTCCTGAACCACAGACAACGTCAGAGGCGTCTTACCTGGGCTAAGGAGAAGAAGAACTGGACTGTTGCCCAGTGGTCCAAAGTCCTCTTTTCAGATGAGAGCAAGTTTTGTATTTCATTTAGAAACCAAGGTGCTAGAGTCTGGAGGAAGGGTGGAGAAGCTCATAGCCCAAGTTGCTTGAAGTCCAGTGTTAAGATTCCACAGTCTGTGATGATTTGGGGTGCAATGTCATCTGCTGGTGTTGCTCCATTGTGTTTTTTGAAAACCAAAGTCACTGCACCCGTTTACCAAGAAATTTTGGAGCACTTCATGCTTCCTCTGCTGACCAGCTTTTTAAAGATGCTGATTTCATTTTCCAGCAGGATTTGGCACCTGCCCACACTGCCAAAAGCACCAAAAGTTGGTTAAATGACCATGGTGTTGGTGTGCTTGACTGGCCAGCAAACTCACCATACCTGAACCCCATAGAGAATCTATGGGGTATTGTCAAGAGGAAAATGAGAAACAAGAGACCAAAAAATGCAAATGAGATGAAGGCCACTGTCAAAGAAACCTGGGCTTCCATACCACCTCAGCAGTGCCACAAACTGATCACCTCTATGCCACGCCGAATTGAGGCAGTAATCAAAGCAAAAGGAGCCCCTACCAAGTATTGAGTACATATACAGTAAATGAACATACTTTCCAGAAGGCCAACAATTCACTAAAAATGTTTTTTTTTTTATTGGTCTTATGAAGTATTCTAATTTGTTGAGATAGTGAATTGGTGGGTTTTTGTTAAATGTGAGCCAAAATCATCCCAATTAAAAGAACCAAAGACTTAAACTACTTCAATCTGTGTGCATTGAATTTATTTAATACACGAGTTTCACAATTTGAGTTGAATTACTGAAATAAATGAACTTTTCCACGACATTCTAATTAATTGAGTTGCACCTGTGTATATATACACAGGTGGTTCAGCAGCCAATGAGCTTGCTGCTCAACATTCAAATACTTGGCTAAGGCTTACTGTAGCAGTTGCAGCGTGCTTCAGAAGCCCTCCACCTTCCCCAGCTCCACCTGCATAGATCTGCTACGGGGTGATTCATGTATGCTATACATGGGGGTTATTTCATATATGTTATATGTGCAGCAGCAGTATTTCTTACATGCTCACAGCAGCATGTTGTGGATGTATTGTCAGTAGCAAGTCTTGGTGCTTACATATATATATATATATGTAATATATATATATGTATATGTATATATATATAATCGATTAAAATATTTAATCATGATTAATCGCATGATTGTCATGAGTTAACTCGCAATTAATCACAATTTAATCACACATTTTTATCTGTTCTAAATGTACCTTAAATGAATACTTTTCATGTTTTAAATACTCTAATCAACATGGGCAATGACAAATATGGATTCTTTATGAAATATATGTTTATTATTAGTGAAACCATAGTTAACAGAGCCTGAAGACTAGACATGTTTCAAAGATCATAGATGTGTTTCAAAGAACTTGGTCATGTCTATTAAACACATGAAAAAAGAAATACCAGGTTCCCATTACTTCTCTTTCTTTGCACTGAGCAATTTACTTGCACAAACCTGTTTACATTTCCGCATGACAGGGCATCTCACTTCTTCTGAACATGCAAAATGTACATTTATTATTTATTATTACATTTGTTTGCCTCTCTGTGCCCACATACTGTATTTTGATGCAGCTAAATTCTCAATAAAACTGTTTTCATTGATATATTTTACTGTTTCTGTTGTCAGACAACGGAATGAATATGAAATAGTGACTGAAACGCGACCCATAGGACTAAATAACCAGCTCTGCCTTCCAAGATGTTAATCTGCACAAAAATCCTGATTTATAATCCAGCCATCGTCTGATAAAATCAAATAGGCTATACATAAGATAAAGACAATAGCTATGCTGTGATTTCGGCTATACTTGCATGTTAAATTAGAGAAGCAAATTAGAGAAAGGTTATGGAAAAAACATTGAAATTCATTTGTCAAAAGAAGTGGGAATGCTGAAAATGGATTATTGCATGGTTTTTCCTTGAGCATGAAAGGTGGGTGTAACTGTCAGATCAAGCGGATCTTTCATTACAGACATGAAAAATCATAATCAGACATCTGAGGTAGTCTGTGGCCAACAGTTTCACAGCTGTTGCTTGGTCAGTTCAGGTCCTGCTTTGCTTTTGATTTCCTGCCTTTGCTCTAGAGGTACAAAGCACCTGATTTGAACTTTGTAGAGCAGTTCAGTTTGCACTTCTTCTGCGAGACTCCAGTTTAAGTCCAACTTTTATGATCTGAGCTCTGGACGGCCTGGTCTGGACAAATTTTCTTTGGTATGACACAGAGTGGGTGATGGAGATAAGTTATTGGTAAAGAGGTATGCGGTGCATCACGATAGGATTTGTGAGGTTCCACCCGGAAGATGGCCTTCATAAGTGTGTGCTGAATAATACGCCTCATCTAAACTTTGAGCTTTGGTTAGAAAGAGATGTAACAGTTTTTTGAACTCATCCGCGGCTCTTCCAAGAGAAGGCCAGTCAGATTTACGAGTCCAGAACTGGATTAATGGCATGGATAAAACAAGATCTGAGAGAGATGTTGCTTAGCTGCTTATATTTCTCCAAGTTTTTGTGACTTCATTGTCCTGCAAAACCCATTGTGAGTTATGAACTTGGGAATAGTGTTTAGACTATTCAAAAAAAAAAAAAAAAAGTTGTGTAACTCTGAAAGGCCATGTTATTTCAGCACTGTCACACAAATCATTATAGGGCAATTTACATTAAAGGATAGATCTGAGCTTCATCATTGTGTCCATAAATTATGATGAAAATAATTATAATGCAGATATGCATGTTCATTAAGAAGGCAATCCCAGAATGCACTGCAACAAGGTCAGTAAATCAATCCAAGTTAGTGGACAAAACTAGAGTATTGTTTATTATTATAATGCATACATCCACCATTGGTGTTTGGAAATTTTTTTTTAATGCTTTTGAAGTTTTTAAAGTCTTATGCTCTCCAAGGCTGCATTTATTTGTTCAAAAATTCAATAAAAAGAGTAATTTTGTGAAATATTATTACATTTCAAAATAATTGTTTTCTTTTTGAATATATTTTAAAATGTAATTTATTCCTGTGAAGGCAAAACTGAATTTTCAGCAACATTATTCCAGTCTTCAGTGTCACATGATCCTTCAGAAATCATTCAGATATGCTGATTTGCTGTTCAAGAAACATTTCGTATTATTTTCCATGTT
This sequence comes from Spinibarbus caldwelli, assembly GCA_039654775.1. Lineage (NCBI taxonomy): Eukaryota > Metazoa > Chordata > Actinopteri > Cypriniformes > Cyprinidae > Spinibarbus > Spinibarbus caldwelli. The sequence continues at coordinate 17,272,351 of CM077235.1, read as the reverse complement.
GAAAGCAGCTGTGCTGCTTAAAATTTTTGTGGAAATCATAATAGTTTTTTTTTTTTTTCAGGATTCTTTGACGAATAGAAAGTGCAAAAGAACAGCATCCATTTAAAATAGAAAATGTAAAAGTCTTTATTGTCAAATAAAACAAACAAAAAAAAGTTTTAAGTAAAAGCGTGTGCCATGTATATTTATGGTTATTAGTGTATTCTGCCACACAAGTCAGGTGACTATGTAGGCTTTGTGCAGCGAGCTTACTAGGTTTTGAAACATCTCAGTCACTGTGAAAGGACTATAGAAAAATTTATTTCTCCATTTGGCAACTTTTCCCACTAGTTGGGTTCACCCAACTACCAGTGGTGTTGAAAGCTGCTCAGCAGCAAAGGGAAGTAATTGTTTTTCAAGGGAAATGTCTCGCAAGTGTCTGTGTTACAACCCTTCCCAACACAAGGTTTGGCTGTTGAACAAAACGATATGGATGGATTCGGACTGCTGTTTTGTTTTAACCTCTGGATGTATAAGGTGAAGTGTTACCCATAGTGTCATGGCAAAGCTCTGTGTCCGTGAGGAAGAAACCGGTTGAGAGAGTTTGGCCACAGCAGAGGTGAGAAGGACCTGCAGCCCGAGAGCAGGGGCTGATTTATCCCAGGCCTTGAGTTTTAGGTTGTAGGTATATTTTCTTTGTCTGCCTGTTTTCACTGCTGCAGAGATTCAAGAGTAGAACTTTAAGAGAGGAAATTCATTTGATGTCCGTAGACACTTGGCAGAGCACGGCATTTAAAGATTCCCATACTCAACCGCACTGTTTTTCTTTCCACAGAGCTTAAGTCTTTGCATGTCTGAGAGAGGTTTGGTAATGGCATTGCTGCAGGTTTTCAATATTTGAGTCATTCTATTGCTATTTTTCCCCATACAGTGCATTAATAATACAAAGGCAGATGTGCACATGGTAGTTCTTGCATGCTAAAGTGCAATGGACTCAAAAGAGATGCACATATATTAAAATTCAGGCTAATATGATATTTATAATTGGTAGTTATATTCAGTTAGGCCTACTGAAAAAAGGGTATATTTTTCTATATATGAATAATATCAAAATTCTTTACTATTATGTCTAAAAATAAATACCATTATGTGTTAAATAAAACTGAAAACACAAAAAAAAAAAATGTAAAAAAGAATTAAATAATAAACATTTTAAATGCTGAATTTAGGTGTCCCATTATAATGTACTGTCTGAAAAACAGATAATAATTTTCGACATCAGCCAATAATTTTTAGAGGCTTAGTTCACCCAAAAATGAAAATTCTGTCATTAATTACTCACCCTCATGTCGTTCCAAACCCGTAAGACCTTTGTTCATCTTCGGAGCACAAATTAAGATACTTTTGATGAAATCTGAGAGCTTTCTGACCCTCCATAGATAGCAACACAACTGAAATGTTCAAGGCCCAGAAAGGTAGTAAGGACATCGATAAAATAGTCTATGTGACATTAGTGATTCAACCGTAATGTTATGAAGCTACGAGAATACTTTTTGTGCACAAAGAAAACAAAAATAACGATTTTATTCAACAATTTATTCTCTTCCGTGCCAGTCTTCGACACACGTTCACAGGAGAATCAGTTTTTTGTTTCTTTGTCTTTTATTCAAAGAGAGATTTTCAAATTTGTAAATACTTAAAGTACAAGGAGACCTGACCACTCGTGAAGAGCCTCAAATCAGTTATGAACGTGTTGGAGGATTCCGGGGCAGCTACTTTAAACTCTTGTAAGCTCTTCAAAAGACTTGAGCTTTCATGCCAAATGACAGGATGATTACAGCGACCGCAGTGCACCCCTGATTAGTGACATGTAGTTATGTGAGGGAGTTGAGAGGAGAAGGATGCTTCGCTTATGTGGAGAAAGAATAAACAAGACCCCCGCTGGACCAGTTTGATGGTGTGGTGCTTTGGTGTGGCATTTATGTAGATACCCAGCCTGCCATCTTTTACTTCAGAACTACCATTATGGGAATGTAGGTGTGGTAGCATGACTACTGTGCTCTAAAATGGCTTATCTAAAGTCTTTCGTGTAATTGTCATTTCCAGTAAAAATGGCAGTAAGAATCATCAGCATTTGTCATTCTGCATCACTGGCATGTGTATTTGTGGAATGCACTTGGAGTACAGAGACCGTTGTCTCTCACGGTTGTTTCCTGTAATGGGGAACAGTAGAGAGAACAGGAAGTCAGTAGGCAGTTATTTCCATTGTGCCCCAACTACCCTGATGAGGTCATTGCTTCCTTTTAGGAGGCCAGGAGCTGCTTTATAAGAAGCGTAATCTCCAGAATGATTGTGAAATAATATTAGAATCCTTTCATATGGACTTTTTGATTAGTTGGGGAATAAAAATGTAAATAAAATGTATTTATGAATAAAAATGTTGGTGACATATCATGAAAATCTGACTTTTTCCTTGTTTAAGTGCTATAATAGGGTCCCCGGTGTATCTACCAACACAGAAAATGTGAAAAAGAACAACCCAGTAAATTTTTTTGGGAAGACTTTCTCTGCAAGCTTGTGAAAAAACGAGCCGCTCAGATTTCGCTCCCCCCATGATGCAGAAAGGGGTTCTCATTATAATATTACTGCCCCTTAATCTGCACGTTTCCAACCACGGCGCCGCCATTGCATTTTTGCAAGCGACAATAGTGTACCAGTTCTAACACCATGGTGAAAGTTTGAGCAAAGCATGCTAACTGTTCTGCCTTTGGCTGCACTGACGAGCACAGAACACTATTTAGAGTCCCAGCCACAGAGGAGACGAGAGCAGTGGATTTATTGATTTATTTACTCTATATTACGGTGCTGCCACACAGATCTAATATAAACATGCAATTTCTTTCCCAGTTGTTTACCTTCATAAACATAACCGACTGTTTTTGTAACTCGTGTGTTTTTAACATAAACTTGTGTGTATTTGACAGTTTAAGCGCAATAAGACATGAGAGATCAATTAGTTTAGTACTTACATGCCGTGTGACGCTTTCTGTACATGTGCTTCAGATGTGTATATATGAGAATAAAGCAATAAGCCCCAAGAAGCCGTGGTTTACAGTGAATTTATAACAGCTAAGGGGTGTTGTTAGGGGCGTTGCTTTTATAAAACGGCTGTTCCATATACTTAGTAAGGTTTCACAAAATAAAACAAGTGTAATGATATTAATAAAAACAGTATTCTTCCACCAGACAATGTAGTTCCTCAGAAACAGTTGTGGTTGGAACCTATGGTTGGAACAAAGTGATTGCCAAGCAACACACAAAGTAAACAAAGGTGTAGGTTTGTAGTGTAATTTACCATAGACATGTATAGACGCCCCATTCGACCGCTCCAGGCACGTGGATGCGGCCGCCATCTTGGAACGGTATTTTTGACATCATTCAACACACTGTAGGTTCGCACAGAACCATTGAGCCGTTCTGTGCAGGATTGTGGCATCTTTCGAATATTCAGTGATTACTATGGTGAATGACGTCAAGTTTACCGTTACAAAATGTCGGACGGCTTACGTATAGTGGCCCATAGAAACAGTCGCTAATGAGGCATCTACGTATATATATCTATGTAATTTACAACAGCTTCGAATGTGGCTCAACCAATCAGAATCAGCAGGAGGAGGAGCTCATTTGCATTTATTTGCATTTAAAGAGACATGAACGAAAACAGCGTTTCCACTTCCACCCAAAATAGCATTTTCAAAACGATATAATAAATGATCTGTGGGGTATTTTGAGCTGAAACTTCACAGACACATTCTGGGGGGACCTGAGACTTATATTACATCTTGGAACATAGGACATAATAGGTCTCCTTTAAATGATTGCCACTGACAATTAAAAATTCTGTCACCATTTACTCACCCTCATGTTACCCAAAATTACATGATCTTCTTTCATTTGTGAAACACAAAATAAGACATTTTGAAAAATGTTTCTGTGTTTTTTTTTGTGTGTCAATGAATGTCAGTGGGGTCCAATGTTGTTTGTTTTTTTTATTAATTTTGTTTTTTTTTTTGGGTGAACTTTCCATTTAGGAAGTAGATATTTTATTCAAAAATGAAAATTCTGTCATCGTTTATGCTGTTCCAAACATGTATGAATTTCTGTCCTCTGTGGATCACAAATGAAAATATTTTGAAGAATGGTTTTGGTTATCAATACCATAATAAAACCTTGAGACATTTCTCAAAATATCTTCTTTTATGTTCCACAGAAGAAAGTCATACAGGTTTGGAACAAACCGAGGATGAGTAAATGATGACAAAATTTTAATTTTTTGGTGAACTATCTCTTTAAACCTATTTTAGAGAAGGGCAATTTTAAGGAAAAAAATGTCCCTTTCCATCCAGATGTAAGGAATGGGTCGGTGGAAGACAGATAACCTGTAATATTTCATCCAGACTAAGACAGGGACTCTGTAGAAGTACTCCAGTTTTTTTCTGGATTAACAGTATGTTTCCATTTAGCCTTGAAATGCACGGCCCAGTCTGCAGATTAGCTATTTTAGGTTTTGGAGATTAGATCAGCGTAGCACTAATAAGAATCTGTGAATAATGAGCTTTGAGCCAAATGCTTTGGCTGCTTTTCATGTATAAGGCAGAGGGATCATTCACGTCCAGCCTGGCATCTGACAGCCACTGTAAGATTTGGTTACTTAGTGGGCCAGCCAATCACAATTCAGTATGACTAGTTTCTTAGATTTTACCTAATCTGGTAATCCTCTGCCAAAAGACACATTTAAAGATGTATTTGTGTAGAAACTCCATCTCCGTGATCTGGTGGAACAACTCCATTGTCCAAAGTTTCATTGTCTTTGCTTTGCACACAGTTTCTTGTATTTAATTTTCTCCGGACGTCATCTGCTAATGTAGAAATTTGTGTGCAGGCAGAGTGTACATGTGGTTAATTTGTGTAAGGGGGCCCAGGCCAGGACGAGGGTGATCAGGCTTCAGACTGTTTCTCCAGATCCTCTCTGCTTTATGCATCACCAGCCAGCCTCTCCAAACTGGGGAGGGGAGCGAATGAGAACAGGGCAGACTGGTTAGGAACATGAAATGCCTTTCGTTCGCCTCCTTTACTGTGGCAAAGCCCTGGTTTGAACACCAGATGTTTGAATATTTCCTTTATGATGTTTTTGATTAAATAAGATGAATCCTGGACCCATAAGGAGGAATATTTCTAGAACAATATTTATGGCGACACGGTTACTTCACTTCTTTTTAATATGGTAATTAGAGAGTGAAAGCATCAAAGAGATGCGGTGGTTTGACTCCTCAGTATACTGTTATGAATAAATTCATGGAATAAAATAAACAAACAAAGCGCAAATTGTATGCTGATGCCGGAACTGAACATGTTTTTCTGCACCTAACACTTTGATACCTGATACTGCTTGAGATGGTGAACTTTAAAACAACTTTTGAACTGTGCAAAATTTTTAACATGCAGGATAATGCAGAACACATATAAATTGCTTATTAATATACAAGTTAGTGTCAGAATAAAGAGGGATAACGTGAGTGATTAGTCCATGTGTTCGCTGGTAGTGCATGAGCACAGCTGCTCTTAAACGCACGAACGATGCAAAGCCCCAGAATCTCGCATGAGAAGCTCCGAAGGCATTTTAATCAAAACAAGATGCCCCTCTGGAAGCTGGAAGGGGCACAGCTGAGACATATGCAGGACCAGCGTCTGTCAGGAACTGTGGTTAGACTGACAGATGAGCCAAGCGCAAGGAGTGCCAGGTCTGTCAACAACCTCTGAGTGACTCAAATGCTGCCGCTGCAGATGGAAAGATCCGTCTCTGCTGTCATGTACCCTAGTACTTATACATTTAAGATTATTTCATTTCTTGGCGTGACGTTTGAGCTTAATAGTTCTGACACTTAAGAAAGCAAGTTTTGCTGAATCAAAGTCCAGCAGCGACACCACAATGTTACAAGTTCCCGGGGTTGCAATGTGAGATCGGATTACTGTCTGCTGCCAGAGGTCACACTTGGTGTCAAAGTGGAAGAGACACATCTGAAGACATCACATTTTGTTTCTTTTAACTAAAACAATGGTGAGATTGAAGACCAGAGGTCATGAAACTGAACTGCAAGAGTATGAGTAACTGAGTGAACTGCATTATTTGAGAAGCTTTTTTATATTAGAGCATCTGTGTTTTCTCTCCAAATAAAATCACAAAAGAGCTCCATTCTGAGAGTAACATGTTAAAGGCCCTCAATAAAGAGAGTGAATGAGAATGGATCCCTTTCAGTTCATAAATTGGCATTTTAATTGAGTTGGCAATGTTTTTTTCCACCCTGGTCAAAGCTCTTTCTCTTTCCCCGCCATTGACGGAACTTTCCGGCTTTCCGTGTTTTTAATTTGAATTAGTGCGGTAGGAGGCACTATTATGCATCTTCTGAAAGAGTATTGAACATCTGATCATCTAATCATCAAACATTAATCATTATATAAATCAAAATGCCTAACATTACAGAATGAAATGATGATCCAGGAAGTGGTATAGGCCCGTTCAAGCTTTGTGGGTGTTGATGGAAGCGATCTATTCCATCTTTGATCATCGTTCTGAATCTGGTTCAGACATAGTCTTTTACAAAAATGCCCCAGTTTTCTCACCTTTTTATTCAAAATGTTGCTTTTTTCATGAAACTTACACACATTCAAATGTTGATAAAAAAGACTGCATGAAGCTAGAATAAAACCTTTTTTTGTTTGTTTTGTTTAAAAGCAGAGGCTCTTTTCTTTGTTTTGACATATTGAATGTTCAGATATTCATACAACAAAATATTCTGAGTGCCATAAAACTTTTGTGAAAATAATCAAAAATGCTGGCAACTTAAAAAAAAAAAATAAAAAAAAATAAAATAAAAAAAAAAAGGCTGGTGGGGAAAGAGTTAAAATGCACAAACAGTTTGAGATCCGGCATATTTTATAATGCTTTTGAAAGAAGTCTGTTGTGCTCACAAAAGCTGCATTTATTTGTGTTATTGTTTTGTTTTTGTTTTTTTTTTTCTGTAGTGGGAAAGCTGAATTTTCAGCAGCCATAACTCCAGTTTTCAGTGTCACATGATTCTTCTGAAATCATTCTGACCCTTTATATGGTCTATATAAGACCTATAAACATATAAGACCTATAAATATTTTTAAACTTTTTCTGAATCTTTCTTTAAAGTTAATTTAATTTGCTTACTGTTTGCTACCACAATTCAAATTCAGTAATTGGAAATTAAAAGACATCCTTAATTCAGTGCTGAACAGTACACACTCCTCCTTGCAACTGTACATAAATTGAACAAACATGATTTCATTCCATCTTGTATCCAGACAATCATGATTAAAACACACACACACACACACACAGACACACACACACACTTTAAAGAGGAGCGGTGACAGTATTGCTATGAAATGTACTTGAAGTGAGGCTTTTCTCACCAATAAGAATAAAATTGAAAACTTGGAGTGGACAGATCACAGGATGCTTTGAACTGGGTGGAGAAATTGCTGTTGTTCCCCTCACATACTCTGCTATCAGGTAGACTTTTTTGCAAGAAGGGGGGTAGAAAGAAAATAGCTTTTGGGTTTTTCAATGTAATGTAGAAGTGATGGATTATATAACAACATATTTGCAACTTTGATTGATGTGGTGTTTGGAGTTCTGAAATCTGCACTGCGTGTTTAATGCAACTGCCGGAGCCGAATTTTTGGTTTTGGCTAGAGGTGATTCCCCTGATAGTGGCCTGTGTGGAGCTGTGCAGTCATCTGTGCACGAGTAAACAACAGGAGTGAGTGGGTCTGACCTCCTGTTCACCTCCACTCCAGACCCTTTGGAGTCTGCTCAAAACATAGAAGCTGGCCCTAACTCCAAACATCTCATTTTCATCCTTCAAAAGGTTGAAGATTTCGTCCGAGATTATGGTTAAAGGGTCCTGTTTTAAGATAAGCACCAATCTGCATTAGGCATATTTGCGAGCCATTACCCCTGGAACACTCCTGAGATGAAACACAACCTCTGTTGTCAAATTTGCAAGCGTGATTCCCTCCAACCCCTCCATTTCTGGCCATTTTTCCATTTGGTTGTTTTCAAAAACAGTTAGTTGTATGAGAACATAGCATATCCTTGAGATCAGATTTGATTATTCAGAAGCGGACTATGAAGTATGTATGAATAAAGGTCTTAAAGTTCAACAGCAGGAAGCTTTTGTAACAGGAACAACTAATCAATCCCAGAGCTGACAGCTGTGCAATTAACAATGCTTGTACGGGCCTCATGAGCAGCGTCGTCTCGGATTATAGAGGTGTGCAGGAAAACATTCCCGCTTGACGTTGTTCAGAGGTCAGTGAGTGATGGGATGCTGAACAGCTGGAGGAGTGACGAGTCTGAGAGTTCACAGCAGGCTTTGCTTAAGTGAGCTTCAGGGTAAAATGGCATTCCTTACATTCTCGTCTGTTATTTTTTGGTCTGTGTAATTAAAGATCTTTACCTTCACCTATCTCAATGCCAGGCGATGGGAAGACTAGACAGCTCAACCTGATATTGAACATTTGCTCTCAATCTTTTGGGGAAATCAGTTGCATGCTTTGTGGTAGAGCTTTGGCAGAATTTTGTCGAACGGGTCACAAAAATGCTGTGTTTGGTTAATGTTTGGAAATTGCTAGCGTTATTTGAATGTTGCAGCTGAAACTTGAATTCCTGATGATTCAGATTCTTTATTAGGGGCCATAATAAATAGAAATAAGAGGGCTTAATGATTGTTTTTGTTTGTGGCCCCTCATAGTGCTTGGGTGAAGCATAATACAATGTTAACTACCTCAAATTTAATGCAGTCCTGTTGAAATTAGGTTGTTGTTTTTGTATGAAGGAGAAAGAATTTTTAGTCCTTAAAGTGATAGTTCTCCCCAAAATTAAAGTTCTATCTGTGGAGCACAAAAGAAGATACTTTTAAAAATGGCCATTCAATGACAGTCAGCGGGGTCTAGTGTCGTTTTGGACCCCATTCACTTTCATTGTGTGGGTGAGGAGAGTTTAGAATGACACAAGGGTGAATAAATGATGACACATCTCTTTAAACATCTTGTGACTGGTATATTTATTTAATAATTGAAATTAAAGATCAAAATCATCAGGTTAAGCAATTTTATGTGCCATTTCATAATAAAGGCTTAACACTTATCCCAGCTCCGTTATTTTTGATTCAACGTTTGAAAGAAATGCTGGGAACACAATGAACTGTGTTACTTGGGTTGCAAACCTGATTTAAAACAAGCCTATTTAAACAGGGTTTTTTTGCTTTAAAACATTGGATGCTTTGTTTTTGTCTGCATTTTTTTTTTTTTTTTTTTTTTTTTTTTTTTTTTTGTCAGAGCAGGCATTTGTCAGTGGATTAAAAGGCTAGTTGGCATCTTGTCTCTGCAGTAGTTTTATGTCTGAGACCCTCATTACACCTGCCTGGAATACCAATCCACAGTCTATTATGTACCATTCATGGACTTCACTTATCTGCTAAAAAGAGGAAAAAGGCAACCCCTGAACAATTTAAACAAACGGCACAGAGACATTTCACATTTTTCATGGTTCGACTTCCAATGATTTGTAGGAAAAACCGTTTAAATTGTACATTGACATTAATGACGTTTTAGTTTAGCTTCAAGTTTCATGTTTTCACCTCATTTTCATTAGATTGCAACCAGAACAGGCATGGAACAGTCTTAAAATAAATGCAATAATGAGATACAATTCGTGGCTTGAGGTAATTATGGCTCCTGTGGCATTATATGTGGTTTTGGGTTAAATTTGGCAAAGTTACTCCTTTAAACCAGAAGTTTTGGGGGATTTAGAAGAAAATAACTGGAGCAAATAAAACTTGGAGGCTAAAACGGAGAGTTCCAGAAACTTGTGGATTCTTTAAGGCTAAACAATATATATTCAAGAAGGATCATAAGAAGAGGTCTGAAAATAAAGCACCAGAAGTGGGTTTCTCCATATGTTTTCGGTCACTGGATCGGAGTAGAGGTTTCACAGATGAACCATTGATTTAAAACTAATGGAGGATTAGTAGATTTTTAATCCTGTTCTTAGCAGCCTGACACACTTCAGTATCAGTGCGGCCGCTCTCCAGCCCTCAGTCCACGGAGCTTTAAGCTGCTGAAATCCCTTTGTGTGCTTGAGTAATGCATTACTATGAATGTGTGAAACAGACACTGGCACCCTGATTACAGTTGCTGCTTTACTGTTTATTCAATCTGTCCAAGAGAAAAAATTATGTATTGACTGTATAAACTGTTAACTCAGGAAATTTTCTTTAAGCCTCCTGTTGAGTTCTGACAATAAGCAACTTTACACTTTTACCATTTAGCAGGATAAATTGAACAAGGCGTGCCTTGGCGGTTAAAACCCAGGAACAACTTTCAAACATGCACTAGTATTAATTTCAAACATTTATGTCAAGCAACATAGTGACACCGATCATATGAATGAAAGATGGTCAAATGTTCTTTGATGCTTATTGGATTATTCTGGAGAACTTGATAATCAGGTTTAAGATATAAAGTTCAAGCAGCTTGAGTGCTTTGTCATTAAAACAAAAAGGAAAAAATCTGAAATTCATTGTCTTCACTCAAATTATCATGCTGATAATATTATTTGTAGTGCAAAAGTAATGCAAAATAGATCCAAGTTCACTTGTGGTCTTCAACTGATAAGACAGCAGTACAGTCCAGGTCAAAACCATCTTATAAATTGGCTGATCAACCAGCTTGGACCAGCTAATGACCATAAGTAAAACCATGTCAAATCAGCAACTGGTTTAAGCTGGATTTTCAAGCAGGGTTGCAATTACTGCTTTGAAAATGACTAGCACAACAAGCTCCTCCTTCTGTTTGTTCAATTAGAAGCTGATGTTTTGTATTAGCTACGCAAGGGAATAGCGTCTCCTCATGGCAGTGTAATTCAGCTGGTAGTGAGGGCAGTAATCTAGCGTGTGAGTCAGGGCTCAGTGCCAGCCTGCAAGGCCACTTCCAATTCTTCGTCTCTAGTGGTGACATTAAAACCTAATTGGCTTCTCCTTCTTCTGCCAACTGTAGTGGCTCCCCATAACATTATGGGACTTTGGCTGGTCGAAGGACTAAGTTTGTGAATGTGGTGGCTGTAGCCATTCAATCAAAGCTAAATGTCTCACTCTCTATATTCCCTTCTGGCACTATTCCCAGTTGTGTGGGGGTTTTGTCCTTACCGGTTTTTTTATTTTTATTTTTTTATTATTATTTCTTATAGGATTTTGTATGTACTTAAAGATAGAAAATAACCGGTCTTAAAGAAAATCTCTTTTTTTAAAAATACCAAAATTAATTGTCATGCATTCTTCCGTTGATAAACACAGCTACTGAATCTACAGCATGAAATAGAGAGTGTTGCCTGATTCCCAAATGGATGACATTTATGAGCCGGTTCTTTTGAATGAATCACAAACATTCAGCACTGTCAGTTTAGTGTGATTCCAGAACAAATTACTTTAAATAGTGGTTCTTTTTAGAAAATGAAAAACATACAGTGCAAAATATAGTCTGGATCCTGAACGAATGATTCTAATGAGTTGCAGTTTTGTAATGAATCTAACACACACAGCTTAGAACTGACCGTAAGATTATCTGGTTCCCAGCTAACTGGGAACATTATGAGAACTTTCTGGCAAGGTTGTCTCAAAATTATGAACAAACATTATTCCAGTAACGTTAATAGAACATTCATTTAAAATCATCTTGGCTTTAATAATGTTCTTAAAATGTTAGAACAAAAACGTTATTTATACATCATTCATGGAATGTTTGTTTTTTTCCTGAAATGACATTCACCTAACATTTTTTAAATTATACTATTTCAGAATATTTAGAGAACATTAAAAAGTAACATTCCCATAATGTTTGCACAATTATAAAATTAAATGTTCCCTTAACATTCACATAACAAAACAAAAAAAAAACACTTGAGATGTTTTGAGAACATTCAGAAATAAGCTTTTCATCACTTAATGTGAATGTTAGGGAAATGTTCTTGGAACATATTTTTGTTATATGGGTTGTTCATATCCCAACATATACCTAAAGATAAACATTATGCATTTTTCCAGCCGTATTTTGAAAATGAATGAAATATTTTACCACATTTTTGCTTGTTTAATATAGTATAGTTTAGACCAAGTATTTTAGAAATTCATACTGTGACTGAAAAGTCTATGTAACGTACACACAGCACAGAATTTATTTAAATTGACTTGTTATTGAAATTGTATTGTCTATAATATAACATAATGGAAATTGGCAATGGAATCAGTTTTTTCCTAATATTTAATTGGAACTGAAATTTCACTTTGTCTTTGTTGATCATCTCGTTATGTGATTTTCATGGAGGCAGTGCTTGAAGACTGATCCATCAATGTGTCAGCATGCTGGCACTCATATTCTCCTCAATGGAAGCATATTCCTCATATATGGGATATGATCACGCGCTGCTGTTTCCCATTACTCAACACAGCACACTGTGAAGCTGTAGGAGACTAAAACATCTGTCAAAGGGAACAGTGGGGTCATCATGCCCATAAATGAATGGAAATAACAGACTTATGGCTTGAGTTCTGCTGAACAATAAATATTGCAGTTAAGCAGCTCACAGTTTAATCAAATGGAATAATAAAAGCTTGGTAACCCTTGATCCTCATCCAGTCATTACTGCCCTGATGGTTCGGGAAGGACTAAATAAGGCCTGATACATTATATGTGGGGGTTCAGTGATATTAGGCATAAATCGGGCCAGGAGGAAATTCACGGGAGATTAGTGTGTGAATATGTTTTTATGGCTAGATCTCAACAAGACTCCCGGAGTCATTTTTCTTAAAGCTATGAAACACTTTTTACCTCAGTCATCATTGCAGGATGGAGCCAAGGGCATCGCTTGTGCAGAAAGACAATGCATTAACTGAGGAAATGATTTGGAAAGGAAAGACTGCGATTTGTTTACATTATTTCAACAACTTGTCTGTGTTACATAATGATGTTCTCAGAGTGGAATATCATAGTGTGTTCTTGACTTTCTCTCTATTCCTTTCTTGTCTGTTTTTCTATTTCCCCTCTTCCCAGATTCGGACCTTAGCATGCGAACAGTGAGTACGCCAAGTCCGGCTCTGATTTTGCCGCCTCGTTCGTCTCCAGGCGTGCTTAATGGCTCCTCCACGTCTTCCTCCACGTTCGGCACGGAAACCATCGCCATGGTCCACACACCACCTACTTCCCTCACCCATCCTCAAAGGAGCCTGCGGCAGCCGAGGGACCAGCAGGGGGCGCCCATCGACATCCTTCCTGACCATGCTTTTCTGCAGATCTTCACCCACCTGCCCACCAACCAGCTGTGTCGGTGCGCCCGCGTTTGCCGTCGCTGGTACAACTTGGCGTGGGATCCGCGCTTGTGGAGGACTATTCGTCTGACGGGAGACGTGCTACATGTGGACCGCGCGCTTCGGGTTCTCACTCGCAGACTGTGCCAGGACACCCCCAATGTGTGTCTCACCCTGGAGACTGTGGTGGTAAGCGACTGTCGGAGGTTGACCGATCGAGGACTGTACACGGTGGCACAGTGCTGCCCAGAACTCCGTCGCCTAGAGGTGGCCGGCTGTTACAACGTGTCTAATGAGGCCGTGTTTGAGGTGGTGTCACGCTGCCCCAACCTGGAACACCTGGATGTTTCAGGTAATTCATCTTGGGTGAATGTTTGGTTGTATTATTAGTATTTAACTGTCCTAAAGAGCCTCTGCCCATGTTCAACGCAATACCTCAGTTTCAGCCAATCAGAAGGTATTTAATGTTAAATGTACAGTTATAGTTATAGTAATGTACAGTTACAGTTATGTACAGTTTTTGACCAATGAGATTTCTCAATGGGAGGAGTTACCCAGCTGCAAAAACAGAAAGGAAGCGACCTCAAATTAGTTAGATTCACATGAAAGATTTTGTGATTGATACATTTGGCTTGGTTAGGACACAGTGTAAAAGTCACAATAATAGTGATGAACTTAATTATTCGAAATAATCTGTTGTTATAATATACAGTGTTGGGGAGTAACTTGTTACATGTAACAGAATTAATAAATTTAATTACAAAATAAATGTAACTGTATTCTGTAACAATTACTCAGAAAAAATGTAATTAGTTACTTATGAAAATGATTACAAAGGTGGTTACATCTGAATATTTTCACACACATACAGATTTGATTGATTTCTTTCGAAAATTGCACTGACTGCTCCAAAAACATGAGACACCAATGTTTCAGGAGTTTAGGACACAGAATAGGACACATGCTTATTTGATAACCGTTTTATTTCCTATTTGGGCTTGTGTATACGCATTATTTTTTAAATTAACTGTTTTTTCCAAGGCATTGTTAGACGCCAGTGTTTCCTGACATATTTGCTATACAAAGATTTGATTTAAAACACTATCATAGCTATTAAACTATATTTTGTAATGATTTTAAATCTGTATTTTACCTCAGAACGATCTCAAAGTAAAAAGAGGTGCTAAAGTATGATTTTGTGGTGCCTGTGCTTTAAAATGAAATGATTATAATCTTAATTCAAGTGATGAAGGATTTTGAAAGTCTGACAGTGTGTTGAGTACTACTGTAAAGTTAACCCTGCCTGTTTTAAATTTTTCAAAATGATTAACAGTTTAGAAAAATGTAGAAAAAAAATGTATAAATTTTAATTTTGAAAAGTAATCAAAAAGTAATCAGATGTAATTAGTTACATTACTTTAATAAAGTAACTGAAATCGTTACACTACTTATTAACATTTTAAATAGGGAAACTTGTAATCTGTAACCTATTACATTTCCGAAGTAACCTTCCCAACACTGATAATATGTTTAAACTAACCATTTATTTATAATGTAATTGTTTCTGTACACATTTTTATCTTTAATTATTTCAACTGGTTTTGCTTCAGAACCCACATTTTAAGTTAGACATCAAGTGGCGTCTCAAAACAGTACCAAAATTGTTTATTGTGCAGAAAATTTTCATCTACATGATACAATATGAACTGAGTGGGCCCAACAGTATGCAAAATTATTTAAATTATTCCTGAAATAGTTTGAACGGGACAAAAAATTGACCAATTTTGGTTTCTGAAAGTGTCTTGAATTTCAATGGTCTAATAATTCAGCCAAATAATTCACTGCGCATATCAAATTGTGGCTGGCACAGACTATGTTTATCTTCATTGCAAGTGAACCCGGATTTAATCTAGGCTGGGTTGTTTCTTTTACCTTGTGACCACAAAAACAAATTCACTCAGAAATTGCTAATAAATGTCACAATTAATAACAATGAACAGCAAAACAATGAATTAAAAGTAAAATTCTTATTGTACTGCAGTAGTCTTTCATTTACAACTTTGAAAACTCTTTTTTTTTCAGTATAGGTTTCCTGTTTTCAAGGATGAGAAACTATAGTTTTCTTTTCATAATTTGCATTCATCTAAGATTTTCCGCTGTGGTTCACTACCAGAACAGACCTGTGACCCAGTTGGTTTAACATTTGGCCTAAAAAGCAGAAATAATGAAGTATTTGAGTCTGTACTAACACAGTTATATTCAGTTTGACATCCTCAACAAAACATATCAGTAATGTAGCTGTGTTGATCTACAATCTCTCTGAAAACACAGCAGGATTTTTATTCAGCTGTATAAATGACTTCCTGACTCAGAGCCAAACAGCCTGTGCTTCACCTGCTTTGTTGTCCAGCACAGAAGACAGTGGAGTCTTTTTTTTCACACAGAGATTATTCTGAAATGTCCAGGACTTCCTCTTGGAAAAGCTGGAAAAGATATTAATAGCTCTGACATTCTGTCTGTGCTCTCTATACTTCCCAAAAGAAACATAAGCCCAAGCAGAACCAGGACCTCTGACTTTAAGGTGCTTAGGGAAAATCTGCTACCCTAATTTAGAGAATCAATGATCAACTGTGTTTTGGTATAAAGTGAATTGCTATAAAGGTAGACCATTTAATGTGCATATAACTTGAAATAGCTTTTATATTAATATTTGTCCACTTGTCCAGTATATATATTTATATAGCTTTCTCTGTTCGTGTTTTTAATTACTTTACCTGGCAACTTTCTTAAAAGCATTATATTTCACAGAGGACCATATAGAAGTTTTCAGTTTAGGACTTAGTGAATGAGTATGTCAGAAAATAATACTCCTCCTCCTCATGTCCTCAAGTCCCTTCCCTGGTGTTTTATTTCCAACTTCCTGCACTGCACTTCCTGTTCGAACATGTTTTTCCTGTGTGAGTGCAGGGGTCCGGCTGGGGTCCCTCTGCCGTTGGACTGGAGCGCTGCATTTTAAATGTGCTCCTAAAGGAGATGCAGGAGATCCCATCCCCCACTCCTCATATAACTCATTTCAGATGTCTCGCCAAGGTTTAGATCAAACCCTCCGCTGCCATTTTCATGTTCTTCAGATATTCTGCAATAACCTTCAGCTTTAGTTCTACTGTAAAGTCTTTTGTTTGTCTGATGTTGGTGTTTCATAAGTTAAATCAGATGACTGAGGTGAAGACCAGACAGCAGAGTAGATACATTTCTCAGATGGCGTGTTTCACATCAAGGCTTTCTTCTGTGATTTCTGTAAAAACAGATCTAAAAGCAAACATTTGGTATTTCTCTTCATGTGCATCTGACAACATGAAAAAATCTTCAGTCTTTTGGGAATAAAAAATCATCACATACACATGGTTCTGAGAAAATGTTTTGGGATTTTTCTTTTTCACAATGGTCAAAACAGTCCCTATAATTTACCTTCAAAGACGTAGTTTAAAGCTGAAATGTGTAATTTTTGTTAAAATACTTTCTCCTGTGTCAACTTAATATGCAGAGACAATTACAAGTTTTAAAAAAAACTTTTGAAGAAAAAAGTATTATCCAAGAGCACATCTGGTTCTCAAATAAGAAGAAAAAAAGAAGAAAAAACTAAGGGGGCTCCAAAAAGGGTAAAAGATACAAAAATATATTAGTGTTTACTATATATATATATATATATATATATATATATATATATATATATATATATATATATATATATATATATATATAAAATATATATATAGAATGTATATTATGTCCTTATAAGAGCATACTTCCATATCCTGGCAGAGAGGGGCTACATCTTTTTAATATTTTTTTAAATACTGATATTAATATAATTGATATAAATATAAAAATATATATATATTGAAATCTATGTGAGTGCCTGGATGTGAAAGTATGCAATGAGATATCAACTAATATATTTTTCAAAAAGCATGTATATTAATATATTAATTACAAAGCTTATATTTGTTGTATATTTACAGTATATTAATTTAAATAATTAATATTTTAAATCTATATTAAAATGCATTATAATTGCTTAAGAGTAATCCATTAAACATTGTAGACAGACCTAGAGTAACTTAAAAATGGATAATATAAAATATATTATATTATATAATCATTTATATTTATAAATGTAATTATATAAATAATATATAGTAATGATATATTAATTGTATAAAAACAATTAATATTTACCATTATTTGTGCTATTTAATGTGATGATGCTAGAAGCACAGAAACTACACACTTCATCTTTAAATACAAAGTTTTGGTAAATTTTTCAAGTCAGGTTCTGAATTCTACATATTGTGTGTGCAGTTAAAACAGTGCAGGTGTTGTTTTATTCTGTTATTCTTCTATAATTCTGTCTTTGTTCTCTGCAGGGTGCTCTAAGGTGACCTGCATCAGCCTGACGCGGGATGTGTCCGTCAAACTCTCCCCTCTTCATGGGCAGCAGATCTCCATCCGCTTTCTTGACATGACAGACTGTTTTGCTCTGGAAGACGAAGGCCTGCACACCATTGCTGCCCACTGCACTCAGCTCACCCACCTCTACCTGCGGCGCTGCATGCGCCTGACGGACGAGGGCCTGCGCTTCTTAGTCATCTACTGCCCGTCCGTGCGGGAGCTCAGCGTCAGCGACTGCCGCTTCATCAGTGACTTTGGCCTGCGGGAGATCGCCAAACTGGAGGGCCGCCTGCGCTACCTCAGCATAGCGCACTGCGGCCGCATCACAGACGTCGGCGTGCGCTACATAGCCAAATACTGCAACAGACTGCGTTACCTGAACGCTCGTGGCTGCGAGGGACTGACGGACCATGGCATTGAGCACCTTGCCAAGAACTGCCTCAAGCTCAAGTCCCTGGACATTGGGAAGTGCCCTCTGGTGTCAGACGCTGGGCTGGAGCAGCTTGCACTAAACTCCTTCAACCTGAAGAGACTGAGTCTGAAGTCGTGCGAGAGCATCACGGGCCGCGGGCTGCAGGTGGTGGCCGCCAACTGCTTCGACCTTCAGCTGCTGAATGTACAGGACTGTGACGTGCCACTGGAGGCGCTGCGCTTTGTCAAACGTCATTGTAAACGCTGCGTCATTGAACACACCAATCCAGCCTTTTTCTGAGAGCTGCCACATGGGATTGTGTGGACGGATTTGAGAAGATAATCTCTTTTGACCCGGGCCGGTGACGTCTCTGCTAGACATCACAGCGGAGATTTGCACTGCTGCACCTCTGTATTTAATTTGCATGGTTGGGAGAAATCTTAACTTTTTTTAATCCATTTATTTATATTTTTATTCACTTATATATTTTGATTACTTATCTTGTCTATGTCATATTGAATTATGTGTAACATGTACATTTCATCATGAACGCAATTTGTTGACACGTAGAGGATTACATGATGTGACGTTAACCGGAAATGAAACTAGACACATTTTGCAGAACTATGGCGGTCCACGGTTCAATATTTTTGTTGTTTACATTTGATATCTCTGTTATGAATGTTTTGCTTAGTTTCATCATGTAAGCCTTGTAATAGCTTGGTTTCTATCTTGGTTTCATTACCCAGGAATATTACCAAACAGTGCCATTTTGCTGTGACGTTCACCTTTGTAATGGTCAATAAGGCTTTTTCAGGTGTTTAACAAATGGAAGACCGCAGTGGAATAAAGAGGTCTAAGCCATATTAAACAGAATCATAATGTCTGCTTTTATCTAGCTAACCTGCATTAGCCGGGTCTAGGAATGGAATAAAAAACTGAGCAAAATATGCAATTACAGTGGTTGTCAACCTGCAAGCCACAGCCCCCTAAAGGACCAGGGAAGTACTGCAGGATGCTTTTGATTAGTGGGTTTTTTTCTGTAAATAAGATAATAGCACAATTTCTTTTTTTATAAATTGTTATATTGTCATATTATATTAATATAATATGTGGGCTGCAGAAGATTTTGTAGTTGGGAAGAAAGATAACCTTAGACTCAAAAAATATCTTTTTTTTTTTTTTTAACTTAGCCAATTAAAATCTGGAACAGGCATCTCCTAAGGTAAGCATTGTGTGGTTTTTATTTTCAGGCAGTATGTATCAGGCAGTATGAAACATTTCAAACAAAGCTGTTTTGACAAAGTTACTTTAGGTTAATCTGTTTTAGCTATCATTTAGTCGCTAACTGACACCTTGGTCAATTGCCACAGAACACAGCTAGCTGGCTAGGCAGTTGTGAGAAAATAAAGGGAAATGTAATCAGATTCCCAGTGATAAAACAGCATAGAACAGCAGCACAGTCCAGTATAATATTACATCCCTGAGCAGCAGCGCAGGCCAGGCTAACAGACAATATCCAGCTGATTAACATCGCAGCAGTTCAGAACAGCAGTACATTGAACAGAGTTTTCCAAACTTACTGGGGAAACCCCAAATATGAACATTTTAATAAATGTTTCAGTGTCTTCTACGGGAAATTAGGATGTTTTGTGTGGAAAAATGTTGTCACTGTGTTTATGCTACAGTTAGCAAATTACATCCTTGTGGAGTGAAATACATGATCAGAATTCTTCACAGTTATTGACAGTGGAAGGCAGAATTTGATTCAGAGTTACTTAAAGGACAATAATATTTTTACCTAATCAGTGTGTTTTCAGAACATCTTACATTACAATGTCAAACAAAACAGTCCTACACAGACCAGCAGACCAAATTCCAAAGTTGTATTTTGCATTACATACATAAAAAAACACAGACCTGCCTATTTTCTGAAACTGCTGCTGTCTGTGATTCTGCAGGACTAACTTCCCATATGAGTAGGGTTGGGAATCTTATGAATTTTATCGATTCTGATTCTGCTTATCGATTCCGATTCTTATCGATTCCTAATTCCGATTCCAATAAGATAAACAAATCCATTTTAAAAAAAATTAAGTCTAACATTTAGATGTAAACATATTTATTCTGTTTTTTGCCAATGGTTTTACCAAACAATGCCACAGAAAAAAACAACTAGACTAATATAAATTTCAAACATTCAATTGTTAAAGACAAGTAAACAGTAGCCTAAGTAATAAAATAGAAACAAACAAATCAGTTTGCAATAGCATAAATAATAAAACTCAACAAATTTCAGGTACAGAAATTGAAATCAAAAGTTTAAAACACTGCATAAAGTTAAAATATTCAGTCAAGATCAGTTAATGATTTTCGTTTGTTCTTTGATTAACATTATTGACAGGCAGCGCGTTTATTAGGCGTCTGTTTCTTTAACACCGAATGTTTTCTTTCTCATCTGTTTACGTTCACTTAAGACAAAAAAAAAAAAGTTTGTGTTTATGATGATATACTGACGTATTTTGTGCATACTGGTCGATAAATGTGAAAGAAGTCAGTTCTGGCCCGGAACATTTTTTTCTGCAGTGGAATCGTATGGACCGGTTCCAGAACCGGCATCGGGACCGCTGTCAAAGCCGCTGTTCTCTGTGTTTGCGCTTCAGATGTGTGCGCTGCGCGTAAACAGTGCGCAAGTTCTTTCCCTTCCTGCACTTAAATAGTTTAAAGTCACATTAAAATGCGAACGCGGGAATCGTTAAGCGGAATCAAAATGCACGTGTCTTATCGAATACCCGGTTCTTGGAAATTTGGAATCGGTTCTAAAATGGAATCGGTTCTCGATACCCAACCCTACATATGAGACTTCTGGCCTGAAACTGCTGTCACATATGAAAACGTGACCAGATTTTTAAGATGGGAACATTTCCTAGTTCAGCGGTCAAAATGTCATTGAAATCTAAATTGTTATTATATATTAATTAAAAAATGGGGACAATACATTTGTGTATGTTTTTGTTTTGTTTTGGGTTCTAAAATTGTGGTGTTATGAAAAATAATAACCATTGCAAATAGCAAACAAGTTAAAACAGTACTATATTACATCAAAACTGAAATGTTACAAAAGCATGACTTAACAAAACCACATTACAAGAATAAAACAAAATCTAGATATAAGAACATATGATTAATAAATATTTTAACACTAATTGTATTTAACATTTTTAATTTCTCTGTTAATATACCCTGTAAATAATAATAATAATCATCATCAGTATTATTGTTATTATTATTATACCTTTTGAAAGGTTATTTCATGTTTGTGCTTTTGGAAATATATATTTACTATCCCTAATTAATTATTTAACATTTGAAGCTCATTTTGAGCACAAAGTATGTGCAAATGTAACTACTGAATGTGTAATTGTTTAGTTGATCCTTATATTTTTGAAATTTTAGTATTCATATTGGGATGTAGTTAAGATATGTGTATGAATTCCTGAGTCGTGACGGTGGAACTTAAACGTTTAAAATTGTGTTAAAAACATTCCCTCACGCTAGTCAGGCTCTATTGCATCGTACATACAAACAGTACTACTTTAAAATAAATAGTTAGTATGAATACCTTGAAAACGATAAGGGTGTCTCTTTTGATAATTGATGATAATAGTGCGCTGCTCTCCCAGCAGGCACAAAACAGGCACACAACGTCATAAGATGTTGATATTTGGTTAAATTTCGGTTGCGACGTCGGGTGACCAAAATTCAACGTAAATTCAACGTCTAATGTCAATGTTAAATTGATGTCCAATACCGACGTCAGCTGACGTTGAGATTTTGTTGTTTTTAGGTTGTGCTACCAAAATCCAACGTTGTCAACGTCAAATTGACGTCAAATATTGACGTCAACACGATTTTCATTTTCAACCAAAATGCAACGTCTGTCCGACGTCATGTCCAACGTCAACCTGACGTTACATAGACGTCTGGTGCCTGCTGGGCTGGTCCAGGTTATGTTATTCCCCTTTTTTGGTGACAATGTTGGCAGTGTATTTGCGCCGTGTTTTGAGCGTGCTATAAAGCGGGAACATTATATTTTATAAATATAATAATACGTTATATTTTATAAACGTATAAATATTTTGTATTACATTGAAATAAATACAAATGTAATCAGCCTATTCTACTTACGACTGTATGTGAAGTCGAAATCAACACCAACTTTGCTTTAAAATGCATTGCAAGATCTCCTAACTGAAGATCACATGATCACAAACGGAAATCGCTTCCGTGAAATGACCATCGCATGTTCCCTTCGCTAACGCACTTCTGGAAGGGCCCTTCGTGAAGGGATTCAGTTGCTCACTTTCGTTTGGAACATCCCTACAAATGGCGTCCCCTTCCCGAAGTGCCCTTGAAGGGCGCAAAAAATCCGTTTAATTCGCCCTTTATACTATGCTCTAAAAGTATGTACTCCTTTTGTGAAGAAAAAGTACATACTTTTGAGTATGTAGCAGAATAGTAGGCAAGCTTTGGGACATACTACTTCCTCATAGCTGCCGTCTTTAACGGACGCTCAATTCGCATACTATCCGTCCTAAATAGTATTCGAAAATAGAATTAGTATGACCCAAATCATAGTATGTTTAAAAAAAGTATGCCAGAGATTCCCGGATGGTCTACTACTTCCGGTTAGAATTCGAAGTGCAGATCGATGCACACTCTAACGGCTAATATTGCCCACAACACATTGCGCTATGGACGAGGATTCGATTAGAACTACAAACACGCATAAAAAGTGTTAAAAACTACAAACATGGCGGATATGCGCGACTGACGGACAGGTAGAGAAAGGGATTTGAGTGATAAATATTCAATGTCTAACTTGATGAAAAAATATCAATTTAATCTTATCCACGTTATACTTCATCTGCAGCAACACTGTGAACTTTCATAATGATACGTTTGGTCATTAACTTTGAAATGCATCATTATGCATACACATGAGTAGAGTTCTCGGCATGAAAGACCCGCGATGTGCTTCTTTATTTCTCTCTAATACGGTAGGAAATCAAATTAAACGAAATGTGTATGATGTTAACTGTGACAAGATGATTGACAGGGCAGTTTAAACAGTTACAGGATGCACGTAACTAAGCAACAGATCCTCCATTAAAGAAGCAGCTATGATGAAGTAGTATGTCCCAAAGCTTGCCTACTATTCTGCTACATACTCAAAAGTATGTACTTTTTCTTCACAAAAAGAGTACATACTTTTAGGGCATAGTATAAGTAGGCGAATTGGGACGCAGCAAATCTCTGGTATACGTTGGCCTTTAGGGCTAGGAGGGATACAGCTATGGCCGGAAGTGACGCAAAATCTCATAAAATAATAAATTAAATTTGCTACCCGTCAGATGTGTTTTTATTAACCTCTTCACCTACACCAAACCTAAACGTAACCTTACAATAATGCAAATACAGTAATTAATTGTTGTTAAGCGTGACAAAAATGACGCAATATTTATGTGCGCATGCCCAGTAAGCCCAACTGGTCGTAGCTGTATCCCTTCTAGCCCTACCGGCGCGGAAACGACTTTTTCAGTTCTGCAGAACTAGCTTCCAGGTAATATAATTATTAAAACAAAGATAACTGTTTTGAGAAAAAAGAACTATATAGATATATGTTATCGTGAAATAAAAACACTTATAATGTGAAGTTACATTTTGGTCATATCGCTCGAGCGATCACACCTAAACAACAGCATACTTATGTGATTGATAATATAACTGGACTGCACTCATGACCTCAAAAGAAGCCAAACGAGGGTGATTTATTTTCTCACAAGTGAAATTTTTCACCATCAGGATTTTACAAAGTTAATGAGGGCAATAATACACGTGGCTTTATCCTTTTCGCCAACGTTAGTAGTAAGTTACTAAGTACAGTTATCTATGTTGCAACATATGCAAACGTTCATAAGTGGTAGACGAGAGAAATGAAACTAGACAGTTAACGTTACTAACTTTAGTGTGAGGTTTGGGCACCACCTGCTGTCTTGACCTGTTAAATTCACGGAAAAGTTTAGAACGGAGAAAATGTGTATATTATGAACACAAGTGGATAAACGTATGCATATTTAATATCTTGGCTGTTTTAGTGCCAAAGAGTCATTCATTCTGGAGCTATGGCAGTGTTTTGGTTGTGTAATGCTAGGTCTTGTGCTGTATTTTGAAGCTGAATATTATCAGCCCGGCTAGCTCAGTCGGTAGAGCATGAGACTCTTAATCTCAGGGTCGTGGGTTCGAGCCCCACGTTGGGCGCACGATTTTTACCCATTTATTCTCCATTTGGTTCCCATTTAACAACTTAACCAAATCTATATGAAGTAATAATAATAAATGTAGATTTAAAATATGACAATATTTTGAATATTACAATTATTAAATATTATCAGACTTAGCGACAGTAACTGGGGTAGGACTTCTTGCATCCCTCCAGCATGTCCTGGTCCAGAAAATCTATAGGATTGTAGTAATTTTATATCATCAGATAATATTAAGAAAAGAGTTGGAACATTATTATGAACTTTATCATTTAAAAACAGGACAAGATCTGTATTTATACTAACCTTGTTCAACCAACAGGGGGCAGTTCTGATAAATATGTCATCAGGCTTTAAATATTTTCTCTCTAATAACAGATTTTGGACTTAAAACATGTAAAACATGTTTTTGAAATTTGAAAGATTCATTGCATACATTTATTTATGTATTCTGTTGACAGCCCTAGTCTGGATATAGCTTTGTGAAAAAATATTTTAAAAGAAGTACCTTTCAAGGAGAGTTTTGTAGGCTATCTTTGATGTCTCTGCTGAGATCTGTTTTACTGTTATTGACAATATTGACACCTTGTTCATGAAAGGTGTAAAAACACAGTATTCTAGGTTTGAGTTTTGCAACAGACACCTGCTATTCCAGTCCTTGGGTTTTGCTCTACTTAATTTAAAAAACTAAAATGAAGACAAAGCAAAGACGAACAAGCCAATTACATGGAAAAGTAGGCCACATATGTTTAACTAGATGCTGTTAAACTATCAGTCATGCATGCCTGGCCAAATCCGTGTCAGTGAAAAAGTATGTGGCACAGAGCTCTTATGGACTCAGGGTGGAAGAGGGTGTACTGGAGATCAGGCAGTGTTATCATGAGATATGAAATACTAAATATTATGAATATGACTGTCAGATAGTCTGCTGGGGGAAAGTGTCAGGGCCATTGATGGATTTTTTTATTTTATTTTAAATAGCAATATATATATATGACTGGCTGAAAACACCTTGTAAAAATACCCTAAAATCAAGGTAAATGTAAATCAGTCCCAGTCAGTAAAACTGACACTCTGTGATATATTTCCAACATAGCATACAGTAAGCCTATTTCAAAAATAAAGGTTATGAGAAAATTGTCAGTCAGAATTTGTCCAACCAAAAATGTCAGCTGACAGTCATAACATTGGCAATTATCTGTTAGACACGCTAGAGCAACGACCCCTTTTCATGAACAACATTTTGCGACCCCCCGCCCCCGAAAAAAAAATAATATCCAAAGTAATATATTTTATAACATAAAAACATCATCAGTGTTCCTACTCACTCAACAAATCTAACGTAAACCAATAACTACACTTCTCCGGCAATATCAGTGCTCTCGTCAAGTTGGAGAGGAAAAAAATTAATTATATTTAATTTTCATGATTATCTGCTCTTTTCACATCCATTGCCATTCACCCAATACGATTGGTCACCCTATCAAAAGAGAAAGAAAAGGGGAAAGAAAGAAACATTCTTGAAAATATGCTCACTTGTGTTGCTTAGAAGAGAGAAAGTCATAAAGGTTTGAATGACTTGAGGGTAAGCTAAATAATGACAGAATTTTCATGTACTTAATTTAATGTGCTAATTTGTTATATAATTGTTAGAATTCTTACATTTGAAGCAAAGCCATTAAATAAAATAGATGACTTTTACACTGCTATTCAAGAAAAAATTCTAATTATCATGGAGGCATTTTTTTACCTTCTTTATAGCGCCAATTTTAATTAGTGTAAATAATTAAAGTGCTTACAACACCTAGTATAAACCTCATCTTACTTTTACTACCCATGTATTTTTTATTTTCACAAGTTACAAAATAACGATTTCCAAACACAGAAATGTCCTGTATAAAAGCTTTGATTCATGTGTATGCATGCACTACATTTAATTTCCAGCAGAGGACCCTCCAACAACAACAACTCTAAATCTGACCGACCATGTGCTTCCTGTTGCTCGACTGAAAGGCCTGTTTCATCTGACCTAAAGTGTGTTTTCAGACATTTTTGCCTGACCATGGAGGAAAACCCTCAGCCTTGCTCCATTCATATTTGCTAGCAAGGAAAAACAACAAATATTAAAGCAAAGATATAAACATACAATCAGAGCATGCAAAAAAGCACATTAACTCAGCACAAGCCAACAAGTCTGATTTTGACACTTGTTAACATCTTTAGTGTGATAGATCAGTTTTCATAACTAAATGTGATTTTTATCCTGTGAGCCTTGCCTTCAGTGTGATACCCTGTCAACACTTCCTGACAGCAGCTAGTGGCTTATTTGACCAGTCAACACATAAGGTTAAATGAATTTAGACAAAACACTCTGCCTGAACTTAAAGGGTATCGAATGATGAGAAATAGTCTCTTTGCCTAAATCTAATTGTATGAATGAATTCTCTCACAGTGGCCCTTGAAGAAATTAGATTACAGAATCACTCTAAACATTTACATTTATATCAACATATTATGGAAGCTTTTGCCATTCTGTGCTTTTTAAATATCACTTTGCTTTTATGCCTTCTTTTATCTTGTCAGGCTTCACAGCTTGTCATCTGAAACAAAGATGCACCCCCGTCAGATAGGCACTTGATCTGCTGAGAGGAACCGTGGCATCAGTGCAGAGCCATGAACTTCTTCACCGTGTCCATGACGCATCCCCTCCTCCATTAGCCATCAGGACGGGTGGGGGGGGGGGGGAGCTCTTTTGTCCTGAGCGGCGTTGTGGCTAATCTAAAGACCTGTGATGGACGCCTCTCTGGCGGCACAGGCCGCTGGACTCCACCCCTGAGAGGAGCGGGGAGGATGGGGGGATTGCGTGAGAGGGCACTGGGGGAGGGGCGGAAGGAGGAGGAGGAGGCGAGGGCTGGGGGAGGGGGGAAGGTCATTAGTCAGCATGGCGAAAAGGAGAACAGCAGGACACAGTGCCACACATTACAGCCCCACCACCTCCTGCATTGTCCTCCCTCACAGGCCAAATGACTGCTGGAGGATCCACCGAGTTAAGTTTCTAATCTCTCGCGAGGGGGTCGGAGTGCCTCTTTTGTCATGGTAATCTAGAGTTTTGGGCAGGTAAAGTATGTAACACATGTAAATGAATGAGTCCTTCACCGGAGGAGGAGATGGGGATGTTTGGTTTAAGATTAGGATGGTGTCCAGCCAATTATATGTATTGGGACCCTGTGATCTGTGCTTCTATCTTTAGATTTCTATAGGTGTGTGCGTGACTGTGTGAAGAGTAAATGCAATATTTTTGCGCCCGGCTCCATCAAAAGTGACCTTTACTGCTCAGCATGGCACCACAGCAACAGACACCTGCTGTTCCAGTCCTCGAAGAGCCGCAAGGCCATCAAACCACACGTCTCTCGCAGCAGACACCGTCGAAGAACTTCATTTGTGATTTAGGAAGGTATTTTACTACTGTGGTTGTTTCGAAGAATGCAGCGAAAAGTAAACTTGATGTTGTGTCAACGACGACGTTGGCTAGCGTTTGGATGTTGATTCTTAACCGTCTCAGTAGAGCATCTATGTGCAGGCAGCAGCCAGAACTCAGGGCACAGATGCGGTCCAGACTCGCGGCTGGGTTTGTGTGTCACGCTGATAAGAGATGCAGCTGGAGGGGAACCAGCCTCTCTTGGTCAAAGACAGCAGCAGAAGATGCCAGAACACAGGAACAGAGGAATGGAGTCAAATGAAAAATAGTAAAACAAAAAAAAAAGTAGAAAACACATAGTGTATTGAATGTAAATAAACAAAGAAAGTCCTCAAAATTAATCAGTAAAATGTATTAATAGTGTGATGAGCTACATAAACCATCATTTGCGTTAAAATGGCATAGGTTGAACAACTTTTAGTTTTATATTATCTTCGAGTGTTTGGTTTGTAAACATGTCTTGAATTTTCATTCAAGATTGAATTTCATGCTCTCTATAATCAATAATTCACCGTACAAAACACATTGTGCTTAGCATAAACCATGTCATCCTCTATTTAAAGGAATAGTTTACCCAAAAATTTCAGTTCTGTCATCAATTACCCACCCTCAGGTCGTTCCAAACTAAGACATTTGTTCATCTTTGAAACCCAAATGAAGATATTTTAATAAACTTCTTTGTTTGTCCCTCCATTGAAAGTCCATCCACCAAAAACGTTGACGCTTCAAAAAGTTCATAAAAGAGATCATAAAAGAAATCATTCGATCCAAGTCTTCTAAAGAGACATGATTGGTTTATATAATAAGATTTAATTTGGGGTTTTCTACACATATAAACATGGATCAAATCACATAGTACACAGAGCACATCAAATATGGTAAACAAAAGCTCAACCATACTTGCTTGACGTGCGAGAACAAACCTCATTGGTTCTCATGAGTCAAAACCAATAAGAACCAATGAGGTTTCATTAAAAAATGTCGTCGTCTTTTGTGTTTCAAGGATGAACAAAACATACAGGTTTGGAACAACATGAGGGTGAACTACACCTCTCTGTGTAGTTTTGTTAATAAAATCATTATCATAAGGATGTAACGACTCTTCCATATTATAATTTGTTTAATTTGACTAGCTTCTACTAAATGACAAATTAATTTGCACCAACATATTCTATAATTTGACAACCCTTGACATCAAAGATATGGAAATTTCAAACATTAGTCTATTTATGTTTCTATCCTCACTATTCATGATTATATTTAGGTTCTTTTTATTATTAGCATTTAGCATTGTTGCCATCCACAGGCGTATCAGAACAGTCAGCCCACCAGAACCATTGACTTTAGGGTCTTGTTTACAGTTTCATCTTATAACCAGACAATTTATCACACTGAGACTTGAGTATTTAACATAAATTTCTCTCAGAGATGAGAAACTGCCATGTGTTAAGTTATGCATCCCTCTCTTCAACCCCCATTTCAGCATAAGTTGAGCAAAACATTCTGCCGCAAATCTTCCTGGGCGAACGGGGTATAATGAGGGTGTTTGTGTAGCACAGGAGCGTTTAATTTCACAGTGAAATATAGCCCGTCTCTGGGGCCACACAGCTCACAGACACTGACTTTGGGCAACATGGCTTCTGATGAGTCATACCTGTGCTAAATAATCAGTCTTCATCTCAGCTGTGTGCAAGCACAGACCAGCTAGCAAGATCAAGCAGCCTCTGATAAAGATTATTTCATTTTCTGTATATGCATAGGTGTAAAATGTTTGTGGGCAGCAGTGTCATTTATTTTTTTTTACATAACTTCTAGGATTTCCCCCCAAATCAAGAATTGCATCATCATTTACTCACCCTCATGTCATTGCAATCCTGGCAACAAAGACTCTTTTTTTTCCCATTAAATACAAAATTAGATGTTAGACGAAATGTTCAGGCAATGAAAGTAAATGACAGAAGTAGACAAACAAGAACCAATGACATATTTGGATATACATGAATGTAAATAATATTTGAGATATTGCAATATTTGAGTGCTTGAAAAGGTTCTTCACAGCGATTCCATAGAAGAACCATTTTTGGTTCCACAAAGAACCATTCAGCCAAAGGTTCTTTAAAGAACCATCTCTTTCTTACCTTTTTATAATCTGAAGAACCTTCTTTCACCACAACGAACCTTTTGTGAAACAGAAAGTTTCTTCAGATGTTAAAGGTTCTTTATGGAACCATTTAGACAAAAAGGTTCTTCTATGGCATCATGAAGCACCTTCATTTTTAAGAGTGTATTTTCAGTGAATAACAACATAAAATTCAGAGCTTTTCCTTACACAATGCTATGCTATTACTTTCAAAAGACGTAAAATATAGTGTGCAAGTTGCACTTCTTTCATGGTGCTTTTAGTCATTTTTGGAGCTTGACAACTCCTGGTCACAATTAACATTCATTGTATGGAATAGAACAGCTAAATTTCTCGTTTTTTGATTCCAGTAAGAAAGAAATGCAAACGGATTTAGAAGCAAGACTCTTTTTTGATACTTTTATGGATAGGCTATAAATTGACTTTACCTGTAGTACAGAGTAATTCACAAGCCATATGCACAATAAAGAGAAGCTTTGTCACTGACAAATGATAGAATACATTTGCAAGTTTGTTTCCTACCATGGATTTTTGGTTAATATTCACCTCATCCAGTGCTCTTTTATACGGAAGAGGATTAGGGCCAAGCTATAATAAAAATAAATAAATAAATAAAACCATCTCGAGATTAAAGTCGTTAAAGTTCGAGAAAAAAACTCGTTACATTTCAAGTAAAAAGTCGAGATAAAATGTTGAGAATTAATTCAATTACGAGAAAAAACTCCTTAAATTGCGAGAATAAAGTCGTTATATTTTGAAAAAAAAACCTTGTTAAATTTTGAGAAAAAAATTCGAAATAAAATGTTGAGAATAGATTCATTCAATTACGAGAAAAAAGTCATTAAATTGCGAGAAAAAAAAAGTCGAGATAAAATGTTGAGAATAAACATTAAATTACGAGAAAAAACTCCTTAAATTTCGAGAATAAAGTCGTTATATTTTCAAAAAAAAACTCGTTAAATTTTGAGAAAAAAAATCGAAATAAAATGTTGAGAATAGATTCATTCAATTACAAGAAAAAAGTCATTAAATTGCGAGAAAAAAAAAGTCGAGATAAAATGTTGAGAATAAACTCATTAAATTACGAGAAAAACTCCTTAAATTTCGAGAAAAAAACTCGTTAAATTTCTAGAAAAAAGTCAAAATAAAATGTTGAGCATAAACTCAGATTACGAGAAAAAAACGCCGTTAAATTTCGAGTAAAAAGTCGAGAAAAACACACTCGTGTCATGATTTCATCTTGTTGGACAGCATTATTCAGTGTCAGTGGCAGAGGTTGGAGAGTAATACACTGGCGAGTAGCATATGATACGATCGACTGGCTTCGAGTCCATCTTTTCCAAACTCGCTTTTCTTTCTTTTCTCATCACATATCACATCGGAAAATTGGAAATCAGTTGCTTAATGAGTGTTTAATAATAATGTATTAATTAGGGGTAGGCAGGCTATAGGGAGGGCTTTATTGTCCCAATAAGGCAGCATCTATTTAATAATTTCAATAAATAAAAATTGTTATTAAAATCAATGTTATTACTGCATCCTGGTAATGTACAACAATACTGAGGTGCAAATAGTATCTGTCACTATTTATAAGTGTAAGTATATAGCATCTAATTAGCTACCATTTACACTTATTGCAAAGATCTGCTTTTACATAATGTAAATAGAATGGCTATTTTCACTATTTTTAAATTTGGGGCAACAAGGTATATCAGGATCTCAACAACACTGAAGCTGTAGCAATGAAAATCACCAAAAATTGTAATGATACCATACATTTGAATTACTGTAAATATAATAACAGTCCTCGTTATAAACACAAAATAATAATAATCAACGTTAATATTCAGTGAGGACAATTAGACTGTTTTATTTGATGGGGTGGGGGGTGGGGGCATATAACTATTTTCACTGTAAATAGCATCTATGACATGGGTGTCCAAAGTCCGGCCGCGGGCCAAATACGGCCAGTGGATGAATTTCAAACAACCCACAGCTTGTTTATTGAAATGTAGGCTGTTATACAGGTGCTGGTCATATAATTAGAATATCATCAAAAAGTTGATTTATTTCACTAATTCCATTCAAAAAGTGAAACTGTTTTTATTATATTATATACTTTTTTATTATATTCATTCATTACACACAGACTGATATATTTCAAATGTTTATTTCTTTTAATTTTGATGATTATAACTGACAACTAAGGAAAATCCCAAATTCAGTATCTCAGAAAATTAGAATATTACTTAAGACCAATACAAAGAAAGGATTTTTAGAAATCTTGGCCAACTGAAAACTATGAACATGTACAGCACTCAATACTTAGTTGGGGCTCCTTTTGCCTGAATTACTGCAGCAATGCAGCGTGGCATGGAGTCGATCAGTCTGTGGCACTGCTCAGATGTTATGAGAGCCCAGGTTGCTCTGATAGTGGCCTTCAGCTCTTCTGCATTGTTGGGTCTGGCATATCGCATCTTCCTCTTCACAATACCCATAGATTTTCTATGGGGTTAAGGTCAGGCAAGTTTGCTGGCCATTTAAGAACAGGGATACCATGGTCCTTAAACCAGATACTGGTTGCTTTGGCACTGTGTGCAGGTGCCAAGTCCTGTTGGAAAATGAAATCTGCATCTCCATAAAGTTGGTCAGCAGCAGGAAGCATGAAGTGCTCTAAAACTTCCTGGTATATGGCTGCGTTGACCTTAGACCTCAGAAAACACAGTGGACCAACACCAGCAGATGACATGGCACCCCAAATCATCACTGACTGTGGAAACTTTACACTGGACCTCAAGCAACGTGGATTGTGTGCCTCTCCTCTCTTCCTCCAGACTCTGGGACCCTGATTTCCAAAGGAAATCCAAAATTTACTTTCATCAGAGAACATAACTTTGGACCACTCAGCAGCAGTCCAGTCATTTTTGTCTTTAGCCCAGGCGAGACGCTGTCTGAGTGGCTTGACACAAGGAATGCGACAGCTGAAACCCATGTCTTGCATATGTCTGTGCGTAGTGGTTCTTGAAGCACTGACTCCAGCTGCAGTCCACTCTTTGTGAATCTCCCCCACATTTTTGAATGGGTTTTGTTTCACAATCCTCTCCAGTGTGCGGTTATCCCTATTGCTTGTACACTTTTTTCTACCATATCTTTTCCTTCCCTTCGCCTCTCTATTAATGTGCTTGGACACAGAGCTCTGTGAACAGCCAGCCTCTTTTGCAATGACTTTTTGTGTCTTGCCCTCCTTGTGCAATGTGTCAATGGTCGTCTTTTGGACAACTGTCAAGTCAGCAGTCTTCCCCATGATTGTGTAGCCTACAGAACTAGACTGAGAGACCATTTAAAGGCATTTGCAGGTGTTTTGAGTTAATTAGCTGATTAGAGTGTGGCACCAGGTGTCTTCAATA
Organism: Spinibarbus caldwelli; assembly: GCA_039654775.1. Classification (NCBI taxonomy): domain Eukaryota; kingdom Metazoa; phylum Chordata; class Actinopteri; order Cypriniformes; family Cyprinidae; genus Spinibarbus; species Spinibarbus caldwelli. The sequence goes on along the minus strand of CM077235.1, from coordinate 17,238,709 downwards.
TTGAACCTTTTCACAATATTCAAATTTTCTTAGATACTGAATTTGGGATTTTCCTTAGTTGTCAGTTATAATCATCAAAATTAAAAGAAATAAACATTTGAAATATATCAGTCTGTGTGTAATGAATGAATATAATATACAAGTTTCACTTTTTGAATGGAATTAGTGAAATAAATCAACTTTTTGATGATATTCTAATTATATGACCAGCACCTGTATGTGGCCTGCCAATCATAATTTTCAAATCATGCAGTTTCACAATGTCAACGCAAGGTGAGGTGACAGCACTAAATTTTAGGCCAGATGTATCAGTAATACGTGAGTGGCAACAATTTGATAACTCAAATGCGCTGTCGAAAGCGGAAGAGCGCTACTCCTGTGAAGCGCTGCACGGACTGTTATTAGCTCTGCCTAAAGACAGCGCAGCGCGAGCTCAGAACAAAAGCGTTTACTCGCAGATCTCGATCAGGCGACCACTAAACAGCGCTGTGAGAAGCGTTCGACTGCAGAGCTCTCCTATACAAACCACAGATGTCACTGTGATTTGAACTAGTTTAAAGTCAGATGAAATCGCGCTGCCATTCTCAACAACACTGACGCGGAAAACAGGAGAAACACTGTGTGACAACAATGCACTTAGAATACTTTTTAATCCACAAATTAATATTTACAATGGATTTACTGTAGTAACACTAAACCTACCTAATTAATACACTATTATTAAACGCTCCTTAAGCAATTGATTTCCACTTTTCCGATGCATTATGGGATGAGAGCAGTGCATTACTCTCCAACCTCCGCCAATGCAGACGCTGAATAATGCTGTCCAACGAGATGAAATCAACATGACACGAGTGTTTTTCTCGACTTTTTTCTCGAAATTTAACGACTTTTTCCTCGTAATTTAATGAGTTTATTCTCAACATTTTATTTCGACTTTTTTTCTCGAAATTTAACAGTTTTTTTTCTCCAAATATAACGACTTTGTTCTTGAAATTTAATGAGTTTAATCTCGACATTTTATCTCGACTTTTTTTCTTGAAATTTAACGAGTTTTTTCTCGAAATTTAGCGACTTTAATCTCGAGATGGTTTTTATTTTTTTTATTTTTGCTTGGCCCTAATCCTCCTTCGTATTTTTATTATTATTTTCTTTAATTTTAATTTTGATTTTATTTTTTTGTCTTAAAGGGATAGTTCACCCAAAAATTTAAATTCTGTCATTAATTACTCACTCTCATGTTGGTTCAAACCCGTAAAACCTTCGTTCATCTTCGGAACACAAATTAAGATATTTTTGATTAAATCCGAGAGCTTTCTGACCCTCCATAGACAGCAACGCAACTGACATATTCAAGACCCAGAGAGTTAGTAAGGACATTGTTAAAATAGTCCATGTGACCGTGGTTCCACCGTAATTTTATGAAACTACAAGAATACTTTTTGTGTGTAACAAAAACAAAAATAACGACTTTATACAATAATTTCTTTTCTTCTGTGTCAGTCTCTGCTGTGCATTCACGAGTACCATGACGCATGCCTGTGGTGCTGTTCACGCAGGAGCCGGCGTTCTGACGTAGAACCTGGATGCCCCTCGGCTTATTTTCAAAGAGAGAAATGCACATGCGTCAAATTCTGACACGAAAGAGAAGAATTTGTAGAATAAAGTTCTTATTTTTTTCTTTGTGGACAAAAAGTATTCTCATAGCTTCATAAAATTAAGGTTTAACCACTGATGTCACATGGACTATTTTACCGATGTCCTTACCACCTTTCTGGGCCTTAAACAAGGTAGTTGGGTTGCTGTCTATACGCAGGGTCAGAAGAAAGCTCTCAGATTTCATCAAAAATATCTTAATTTGTGTACTGAAGATGAACAAAGGTCTTAAGGGTTAGGAACAATATGAGGGTGAGTAATTAATGACAGAATTTTCATTTTTGGTTGAACTATCCCTTTAAATAAGATAAAAGAAACCAGTGTGGGGTTGAATGACTCCATGAGTGAAACTGAATTGCGAACATTTTCAGACCTTTTTTATTTATTCACAATTCTGGCATTTCTGATTCGGCTTATCAAAAACTTTGCTGAAATATCAGGGGAAATTATTCTCAAGTTGGTATAAGGTCATCTCCATTGACAGATGATTTTACTGGGGCACAGAAGTATTTTACTGGAGCTCGTGTCCCATTAAAAAGGGTCTAGCGTCGCCCCTGTTCAAAACGAGGTCGAGTAAATAACGTGATTTTGAGAGCACTGTCAGTTTAAAACACAAGCATATTTCTATTTTTATATCCCTCGCTCTTTTCCTCAAGATGCTGTCGGTAGTTTTAAGTTGACATCTGTTTGAGTGAGAGTGTGCACAAGTGTGCGCCCGCGCAGTTTGAGAAACAGGCCAGGCGAGCAGTCGGCATGACACTCATCACCCGGTCTGCGATTGATGCTCTGCCTCTCGCCCTCAATGTCACGCACGACACATCCGTCTCCGGGGGAAGCAGGAGGTGTGAGAGCGTGTGACAGTTTTAAATCCCCTCAGCCGGGGAGAAGGACATCGGTGCTGCATCTGATAGAGCCCGATACGTCCCTCCCCTACCTGTGTCACCGGCGCGGGATACTGTGATCAATCACGGAGCCAAGACGGCGAGGCACGAGGTCGTCAAGGCGACCGCAAATCGCTCTTTATCGGAAAGCTGCAGAGACAGGCGGCCTGGCCAACTCCAGCTGGAAATTACATGTTTATTGGCTCAGAATAAGAATCAGCTGGCCAGAGCCTGACATTTGAAGAAAACAGTAGTTTTTAGGCTCATTGGCTGGGTGGTTTCGCGGGGGGCCCGAGGGATAGACGCTGTATAACTCATGCTTTTTGTGACACATCGCCTGGAATCGTGTAAGAAGAAACTGTAGGTCATCGGGATCACACTCCCGCGCATTACTAAAACCCTGAAGGCTCTCCGCTGAATATCAAATCAGTTCAGCAGCTGAACGGAGCATATAGTAAACGTATTAGCAGATACTGGATCTCTGCCGCTAGATGTAAGTGCGCAGAGCCGCAGGCTTCAGAGACAGACCTGTCACAATAGCTAATGAGCTGCTCTCATTAAGGGAGCGTCTAACAATTAGCTGATTATGTAATAATAATTTTGATTAGTCGCACCTCGATGCCTCAGGTCATTTCTTCTGAGAGACATACCTGCGTCATGAATTAGCCTAATGGAGAAAAAAAAGTGATAAATCTTCTGGTGGAACTTTTAAGAAGGTATCCACCTGATTTTTCTGTAAGAGCGGGCGCGGCCATTTGTAAATTTTATGTGCGAGGCTTCCGGTCTCATCGGCTTCCAGCTATTTTTAGCTGTACAAAACAGCTGGTTTTGCTGCTTGATATTGCCAACTGGTGTGTCTTACCATATTATTTAATGAATTATCTTAATTATGAACACAGTGGTTTGTAGTGCAAACAGTTTTACAGTTTTCTGCACTTGTTATTCTTCTGGTTTTTTCCCTACAGCGGCTAATGAACCGGAAGTCTTGCACATTCACAGAAAACAGCTAACTTCCGCACTTTCACCACCAGAGATTGTCTTACTGTTGGGAGATGAGAGGGTCTGTATACAGATATAGATATATTAATTACCATTGGAAAATGCATAACGGCTAACTTGGATTACGCGAGGCACCTCAGACAATGGCCTTTAGTCTGCTTCCTTGCATACCGCCAATAGCCTGTATATCTATGGCCGCAACTTTAGCATTAGCCGTTACAATTACTTGTTTGTAGCCTGAAAAAAAAATCCACCTTATTTTTAGCTTAAGAGCAGACTAGCAAGCGAAAAGATAAAGACATGAAAAGTTTAAAAAGATTTGTGATGCAACCCAGCAGGCACCAGACGTCTATGTAACGTCAGGTTGACGTTGCACATGACGTCGGACAGACGTTGCATTTTGGTTGAAAATGAAAATCAGGTTGACGTCAATATTTGACGTCAATTTGACGTCGACTTAACGTTGGATTTTGGTTGCACAACCTAAAAACAACAAAATCTCAACGTCAGCTGACGTCGGTATTGGACATCAATTTAACATTGACATTAGACGTTGAATTTACGTTGAATTTTGGTCACCCGACGTCGCAACCAAAATTTAACCAAATATCAACGTCTTATGACGTTGTGTGGCTGTTTTGTGCCTGCTGGGAAAGCTCTCGTTCTACCACATTCCAAAGGTTCTCTATTGGATTGAGATCTGGTGACTGTGGAAGCTGTTTTAGTATCATTGACATCTAGTTCAAAAAACTAGTTTGTGATGATTTAAGCTTTGTGACATGGCATGCATGTTATCTTAGCCATCACACGATGGGTACATTGTGGTCATAAATGGATTGACATGGTCAGCAACAGTGCTGGGTAGATTACTTAGAAATTGTAGTCTGTTACTGATTACAAATTACATGACAAAAATTGTAGTTAGTAACATAATCCATTACATTACCCATTTTAGGTAATGTAATCAGACTACTTTTTGATTACTTTTGACCTAAGTCATTTATCACATTGATTTAAATAGGATAATCATGTACCATATTGACATGAAAATACAAAGACTAAGAAAATATATTCCGTTTGTTATTGACAAGTTGTTATGTCAAGGTTTCGATTCGTATAGGAACTGCAGGGGGTTCGTGAGTTTAATGAAAAACTAGTAATTAATTAAATCAGAAAAATATCAAATTAAAATGTCATTTTAAAATAACATCAATCAAACACATACTAAAAATTTTTTTAAATATTTAATTTGTTTATCTGCTTGTCATGTGACCCTTAACCAACAGAAAACTGTGAACATGCAAATGTGATAATTATTAAAATATTTGTGACCCTGGACCACAAAACCAGTCGTAAGTGTCAATTTTTTTTAGATTTATACATCATCTGAAAGCTGAATAAATAAGCTTTGTATAGATGTATGGTTTTTAGGATAGGACAATATTTGCTTGAGATACAACTATTTGAAAATCTGGAATCTGAGGGTGCCAAAAAATCAAAATATTGAGAAAATCGCCTTTAAAGTGTCCAAATGAAGTTCCTAGCAATGCGTATTACTAATCAAAAATTAAGTTTTGATATATTTACGGTAGGAAATTTACAAAATATCTTCATGGAACATGATCTTTACTTTATATCTCAATGATTTTTGGCATAAAAGAAGAATCAATAATTTTGACCCGTACAATGTATTTTTGGCTATTGCTACAAATATACCCGTGCAACATAAGACTGGTTTTGTAGTCCAGGATCACATTTATTTTAAAATCTCAGGAAACTTCAAGTAAATATATTAGGTGAAAGAGGTTCAGATGACAAAAAAAAAAAAAAAGTTTGGGAATGCCTGCATTACGTGTAAATAAGAAATAATGTGAATTTGTGCATTTGAATGTGTTTGAAAGACAAAAGCCTTCCAAAGCTATAGTAATGATAATTCAAATAAAAATGTATGTTTTCATCAGTAGTTGAAGCAATGTTGAAACACTTCTTAAACCTGAAATGATTTTTGTAAATCCAGTGGTCAAACGCTCTGTAGCCACTTGACTAGTGACTGGTCTTTGTGTGAATGTCCACTGGAAGACTTTCTGAGTGTATATAACCAGTAGGCTATTTTAGAAAAGAACATTTAAAAATGAAAAAGAGGTTGTGTGGTCTTATACTGTTCTAGCCCATCTGCTTCAAGTTTCCACGTATTGTGTTCATAGAAGTTTTTCTGCATACCTCGGTTGTAAAGAGTGCCTTTCAGTTACTGTTGCCTTTCTATCAGATCAAACCAATCTGGCCATTCTCCTCTGACCTCTGGCATGAACAAGACATTTTGTCTAAAGAACTGCCGCTCACTGGATATTTTCTCTTTTTCGGACCATTCTCTGTGAAGGATCCTTAGATCCTCACGGGCAAATTGTGTGTGTTGTGCTGTTATTTTCATGTTTTTTAATTCATTTAGCATCATTTATATTAAGTATTTTTATTGTTTGTTCATTTATTTATTCATTCATTTATTATGTTTCTATATTTTATATTTCTTATTAATTTTTCCGAGCTTATGCATTTTCATTGTTGTTCAATCTCATGCTTGTGGGGTTTCATGGACTCGTTTGTATGAATAAGAGATAGATAAGGGGAAAAGTTTATGGAAGCCCAAGGTTTATGGGATGTTGCTGTGAAGCAGTTTTGGTATAACAGTACATGTTGAATTTGTGCCGGTCAGACGAAGTTTGAACATTGAGACATACGCAACTAAGATTGTTCAATAAATTCTGTTACTTTTTACCATCTTATTTTCTGATGGGATCTGGCGTCCAGGGCTGGGGTGGAGACCCGATCTAACATCTGTAAACTCTAGAGATGGTTGAGCATGAAAATTTTATTTCTGATTTGTAATATATTCTTGAGCAATAATATTTATTATTGAGCTGTAATTTTGACAACTGGACAAGTAGATTTTGGTCTTTCCCCATTCTGGTAGTTAGGAGCTGTACATGGCTAGAAATAATAAATTTTTTTTAGTTGCAAATATGGCCTCTGAGTGAACTGACTTGCCTTTAAAGGACTTGAAACAACTGATTGAAACAACGTGATCAAAGGAGTTTCTGACATACTGAATATCATTGGAAATTGTTAAAACAATACATATGGGTAGATTTTGATACCACCCTTTTATGTTTCAGCAGGAGCCCTTGGTCCTCTTATACAGACTACTACAACAGCACAGCAGCAGCCGAGGGAAGCGTTCAGTTTGGCCTTCCCGAGAAAGCGCCTCTCCCAAGAGGAAGCTGCCAGCTCTAATCCCAGCGGCCCAGCGTTAGTGAACTGTGCTGTGTTGCCATGTTTGACGCTCAGTGGCTAACCACAACCTGCCTCCTCGCCAATGACAGACTTCACACCCAGCAGTCAGTGGTTTGTGAAGGAGGCATGATGCCGGCGGTGACGAGCCCTCTGCTAGCGACTGCACCATGTGTCAAGATGGCACATAATGACTAGGAACCACAGAAGATTTTCACTGCCACAAAAACCGCTCTGACAACAGAACTCGCTCTTCATTAAAAACAGGAAACGGAGAAAACTATTCAACTGGCACAACAGCAGTTCACCGTTATTTGCTTATAAAGGACAAAGAAAAACATTTCCCACATCCAAAAACTAAATTAACGTACATTAACACCTCAGGACTTCCACGGCAACAATAAAAGCCATCATTTTGACAACTCGTGCACAAGCACCTCCTGTCCAAATCTCAAACTCTAACTCCTGCCAAGAGCTGCATGCTGGGTGCACACGAGACCTATGGATTTCACGAGCCACTTCATCGGAAAGTGCAATTATGAAAGATGTCTGTCGAGAGAGGGGGGGTGGAAGCCTTGTTCCAGGCGTTAGACTCATAATGGCTGGCTACTGGAGCGGACAGAGAGCCCCTGCCATGTCCTCTCGTCCTGTCGGAGCGCGTTATGTCAGCTGCTCCACAGGACTGATGGTGTTTATGATGGCTAGAGTAAACAGGCCCGTCGAAGCCTCTCTTTCCCTGGCAACCAGGTCATGCAGTGCTACTGTACGAGGCATCTAGTGCAGAATTGTTCAGATAATTCTGCTGCTGTTAACTATTAAACTATTTTAAATTGTATTCAGTGGTTTCAAGTGTAGAAATCAAGTACAGGTGCCATCTCAATAAATTAGAATGTCGTGGAAAAGTTCATTTCAGTAATTCAGCTCAAATTGTGAAACTCGTGTATTAAATAAATTCAATGCAGAGTCTGAAGTAGTTTAAGTCTTTGGTTATTTTAATTGTGATGATTTTGGCTCACATTTAACAAAAACCCACCAATTCACTATCTCAAAAAATTAGAATACTTCATAAGACCAATAAAAAAACTATTTTTAGTGAATTGTTGGCCTTCTGGAAAGTATGTTCATTCACTGTATATGTACTCAATACTTGGTAGGGGCTCCTTTTGCTTTAATTACTGCCTCAATTCGGCGTGGCATGGATGTGATCAGTTTGTGGCACTGCTGAGGTGGTATGGAAGCCCAGGTTTCTTTGACCGTGGCCTTCAGCTCATCTGCAGCTTTTGGTCTCGTTTCTCATTTTCCTCTTGACAATACCCCATAGATTCTCTATGGGGTTCAGGTCTGGTGAGTTTGCTGGCCAGTCAAGCACACCAACACCATGGGCATTTAACCAACTTTTGGTGCTTTTGGCAGTGTGGGCAGGTGCCAAATCATGCTGGAAAATTAAATCAGCATCTTTAAAAAGCTGGTCAGCAGAAGGAAGCATGAAGTGCTCCAAAATTTCTTGGTAAACGGGTGCAGTGACTTTGGTTTTCAAAAAACACAATGCACCAACACCAGCAGATGACATTGCACCCCAAATCATCAGACTGTGGAAACTTAACACTGGACTTCAAGCAACTTGGGCTAAGAGCTTCTCCACCCTTCCTCCAGACTCTAGGACCTTGGATTCCAAATGAAATACAAAACTTGCTCTCATCTGAAAAGAGGACTTTGGACCACTGGGCAACAGTCCAGTTCTTCTTCTCCTTAGCCCAGGTAAGACGCCTCTGACGTTGTTTGTGGTTCAGGAGTGGCTTAACAAGAGGAATACGACAACTGTAGCCAAATTCCTTGACACGTCTGTGTGTGGTTGCTCTTGATGCCTTGACCCCAGCCTCAGTCCATTCCTTGTGAAGTTCACCCAAATTCTTGAATCGATTTTGCTTGACAATCCTCATAAGGCTGCGGTTCTCTCGGTTGGTTGTGCATCTTTTTCTTCCACACTTTTTCCTTCCACTCAACTTTCTGTTAACATGCTTGGATACAGCACTCTTGTGAATAGCCAGCTGCTTTGGAAATGAATGTTTGTGGCTTACCCTCCTTGTGAAGGGTGTCAATGATTGTCTTCTGGACAACTGTCAGATCAGCAGTCTTCCCCATGATTGTGTAGCCTAGTGAACCAAACTGAGAGACCATTTTGAAGGCTCAGGAAACCTTTGCAGGTGTTTTGAGTTGATTAGCTGATTGGCATGTCACCATATTCTAATTTGTTGAGATAGTGAATTGGTGGGTTTTTGTTAAATGTGAGCCAAAATCATCACAATTAAAAGAACCAAAGACTTAAACTACTTCAGTCTGTGTGCATTGAATTTATTTAATACACGAGTTTCACAATTTGAGTTGAATTACTGAAATAAATGAACTTTTCCACGACATTCTAATTTATTGAGATGCACCTGTACTTTGCACCCCAATTCAACATTGCTGTAGCTGGAACTAAACGTATTTGGTGCTTAGGAATGCACTATATATTATCAGAACGTTATCGGAATCAGCCGATAAAGGCTTAAAATGTAAACATCGGCCGATTTGAAAAATTGATGCCGATATGTCTAGCTGATAAGACAAACAGCTCAGATGTGCTCAGGGTGTGATAGTGATAAGATCACCTCAGCAGTGTGGTCATTCTTGAAGCGAACTTTTGTCTGAACTATGATTAGATTCGTTGGTTTGGATCGCCGCATTTAATCTGAGAATGACACGTCCGGAGTGCGTGCAGTAGTGGCAACCTCCTGCAGGCCCTAATGAATGTAAGGCATTTTTATTTACTTAGGGGGCGCTGTTGGCCTACTTGTAATAAAATGAAAGTAAAATACACAAATATCATTAAGATACTTGTTTCTAAATAAATAGCTTCTTAATTTAAAGGTCAGAAGCTATAGCTTACGTTATAAATCACAAACATGACACTTGTAAATGAATTCAATATATACAGATTTATTAATGTAATATATTTTTTTTCAAATGGGTTATGAAAACATACAAGGAGCCCTAAAAGTTTTTTTTTTTTTTTTTTAATTTTTACAACTCTTTTACTTAGTTTAGACCATCTATTAATGTTAAATCCACAAATAAAATGTTAAGGTTTCAAATGTATCTGCCTGAGGGATAAAAACAAAACTAGCAGAGTTGGTTAGATCTGGTTTGGTCTCATTTTATCAGAGTTGTCTATTAGTTCTAACAAATAAGTTTTTCCTCAAAACTAACCAAAATGAAAATTAAAAATATAAAATATAAATATCTCCTCTGTGGAAATTATGTTTATCATTTCCACACAGGAGAGACTCAGTGTTGTTTCAAAACAAAGGAAAATATATATCGGTATCAGCATCGGCCAAAATTATTTGAAAAACATCAGCATTTTGGATAAAAATCTAATATTGTGCATCCCTAGTGCTAACGATTAAAATATCTTTGCAATTATTTAAAATAAATTAATTTGACAGATCAAACAAACATGAAGTGAATGAACTCAATCTAGGTTCATTGTCGTCAGATGATGCTTTTTGACATCCCCACAGAGTTACACAAACACCGTTTTGGTTTCCTAGGCGAATATTGAGAGTCACTTTTATTAAAAGCATCATTACTACAGTTGGCAGCAATTTACAGTTCATCATACATGATGGTTTCAAAAAAAAAAAAACAAAAAAAAAAAAGAAAAAAAAAAAACATTTACAACATTTATGTCTGTAAACTTCAAGGCTAGTTAGAATTGAGGTAATGCTGTTCAGCTTTGTGGCTAAAGTAACAAAAGTCCATTCAAATAGATAAAGGTACCTGATTTTATTCTTACACCAGTGCATTAACATGGATACAATGAGACAATTTGACTGCAGTAATTTATTTCATGTTGCTTTTTCACACTTTCCGGTGTTTAGTCAAAAGAGTAAAATTGAACATTCAAAAGCTGCCTTCGTTATTGCTGTCTCCACAGGTTGAGAGGTCTCCTCACCCGTTTGGATTGTCAGTGTGAGAGACTGGGAACAGTCCGAGTGTAGGCTATGATATGTGAGAACTTTGCCCGCTCCTCTCAGCAGAACAGTACAACGAAACGATTCTTCAGCAGCGGAGAGTGTCTTAATGCCGTTAAATTGTACACCACTGAATATTACGAGATGCTACTCATTGTTACAATATCAACAGTAGAGAGAGAGAGAGAGAAAAATGATAAAACAAAATAATATTAAAATAAGGAGAGAGCAGCATAGCACTATCGGAACGATTAATTCCTATAATATTTCAGGAAATTTCCATCTCATCTAGAAGGCACCCACACAGTGCCGAAGACTTCAAGGAAAGAAAAAAAAAAAAAAAAAAAAAAAAAAGGAAACATTTTTCAAAACAAAAGTAAGGAAAATACACCCTTCTGACATCCGCACAACTGTTCACGTCATCCCTGGCTATGCTAATGGTTACAGAGACAGCTTATTTGCTTTCCTCTTAACGTTACCTGTCAACAAAAACCAAACGACCAAAGTGTTTTGGATATTGAGTTGGCATGTAAACAACTGGACTAACCATTCTGTCAGAGTTCAGTCTGCGTCTCCTCAGCCCTGGGGAAATGTTAGAAGGCCTGATTCAGTTTATTTTAGTCACTTTTGTCATCCTCATCAGCAGGGTCATCATCCTCCTCCTCCTCATCATCATCATCATCATCGTCCTCATCATCCATTCCACCCTCCATGGAGTCCATTTCCTCTGCCGGCCCTGCCAGGTCATCATCTAGTACTGATGAATCAGCAGTCTTGTTCTGGCTCTCCTCTGAGTCACTGTCTTCAAGTGTGTTGTCAGCAGTTTCCACGTCAGCCGTGGAGGCGTCCTGTTCCTGATTTGTGCGGGGCCCTTTACCGGACTCCTTGTCCTCGCCGGTGGCCCCCAAGACCCCGGACACAGCGCTCTGGAGGTCAGCTAGAGAAGCTTGGGGGAAGCCTGGGATGCCCAGGCCACCAAGACTGGGGGGCAAGAACATGGATGGGTAGAAGAGGCCTGGGGCCATGGTGGACAGCAGGAAAGGGTTGAAGGCCAGCGCGTTGGTGGACATGTCAGCGCTGGCAGCGGCAGCAGCGGCTGCTGCATTCAGTGCAGCTGCGTCACCGGTTGCTTCAGCAGACTCAGTTTCATTCGATTTCTCTGCTTCCTTCTCTCTCTCATCTCCTTCGTCCTTGGTTTCCTCGTTTGTCTTCGGCTTGGGATTCTCCTCAGATTCGGCCTGTTCTGTGCCAGAGGCGCCGTTGGTGGCTGTCGCAGCGGCAGCCAGGTTTCCTCCAAACAGGCCCCCCAGGCTGAACATGTTGGGGAGGCCACCCATGCCAGGAAGCATGAGAGGCAGCATGGCTGCGGCGTGCTTGGCGTCCGCTCCCCCTCCGAGAGCAGGGGGAAAGCCCATGAGGCCAGCAGCCAGCTGGAGACTCTGGAGGTTCTGCAGGCCCTGCAGACTGGTCAGGTCGATACCGCCAAACAGCCCGTTCATCAGCAGAGGATTAACGCCGGATGTGGAAGCCGCTGCTGCTGCAGCCGCTGCCGTCACCGTCGCCTTGGCGATCTCAGATTTGGGTCGCCTGCCTCTGCGGCGCACGCCTTCCTCTCTGACTACTGGCCCAGTCAGAAGACGGTCAAACATGGACTCTGGGAGAAAGCCCTGGAAACAAAGAAAAATAGTATAATTTAAGTATATACAATAACAATGAAAAGTCTGGGGTTAGTACGACACGATTTAAGTCTCTTATGCTCACCAAGGCTCTATTTATTTTATCAAGAGTACAAAAACCCCTCCCCCAGTAATTCTTAAATACTACAATTAAAAAAAATAAAAATAAATAATATATATATATATATATATATATATATATATATATATATATATTTTTTTTTTTTTTTTTTCAAAACCTCATTTATTCCTGTGATGGAAAATCTCTTTTCAGTCAGCCTTCAGTCAAATGATCTTTCAGAAATCAATACGCTGACTTAAAGGGATAATTCACCAAAAAAATTACAATTCTGTCATTAATTAATCATCCTCATGTCGTTCCAAACCCGTAAGACCTTCGTTCATCTTCGGAACACAAATTAAGATATTTTTGATGAAATCCAAGAGCTTTCTTTCCCTGCATAGACAGCAATGCAACTGACACGTTCAAGGACCAGAAAGGTAGTAAGGACAAAATAAAATAGTCCATGTGACATCAGTGGTTCAACCATAAATTTTATGAAGCTACGAGAATACTTCGTGCGCAAAGACAACAAAAATAACTAACTATTCTTTAGTCTATATTCTTTATTCTACCTTTCTGGGCCTTGAACATGTCAGTTGCGTTGCTGTCTATGGAGGGTCAGAAAGCTCTCGGATTTCATCAAAAATATCTTAATTTGTGTTCCAAAGATGAACGAAGGCCTTATGGGTTTGGAAAGACATGAATAATGACAGAATTTTCATTTTTGTGTGAACTATCCCTTCAAAGCTCAAAAACATTTCTTATTGAAAGTTGAAAATAGTTGTGCTGCTTAATATTTCTGTGGAAACTTTATATTTAAAGAATTCTGAAAAAATGCATTTATTTTACATGAAAATATTTTGTAATATTACAAAATTCTCTTAATGTCATGTTTTGAATGGTAATAGTATACATTATAAATATATTTTAAAAACAAAGCAATAAGCAATTTGATTCATGCCAGTTACTAATAGTTTAAATTACCAAATAGTGGCTAAATTGATCTGAATTCACTCAAAATTGAAATAAAAGACTCACCGATTGCTTCACAATATCCGTCCAGTCTGGGGCGATAGCATATTCTGGATTTTCAACCAGCCAGCGTGGTAAATCCTTCATTGGAGGTGCCATGGCTCCACCCATCTGTAGTTACACAAGTTATAAACGTTACAGCGAGTGTAAAGAATATTTTGTGGGAAACAAACCGGATCCATTGATAAACATTAACACTTGCCTTTCTTCCATTCCTAATGTTAACAACAGGGACTCTCTCCTCTCCAGTCAGCGTATTAATGTCGATCTTGTTGGGATTGCGGCATCTGTGTCTTTTCTGCTTGGGCTTGGCAAACTGAGAGAGGAGGAGGTCCTCATTCTTCTGAAAGATAAGAACAAGAGAACTCTAAGATAATCTGCACAGGACAAAAAGTTGTGTGGGCACAAAGAACTTCACTCACTGGTACGTATCCAGGCATATCCATAGTGTAAGTGGGGTGCTGTCTCAGCCACTCCCGTAGGTCCTTAGTGCTGAGTCCATCTTCTCCTGTAAGATGGCTTCCCTCTTCTAGGCCTTCAACGGGAGCCTTATGTGCAGGAGATGACATGGGTCTATGTGCCTGCCCATCCACAAAAGCTTTGGTCCTATCGGAATTTTCCTGTAGATGCAAAGGAACAGAAAATGAGAAAAAGAAAAAAAAAAAAAATAGTGTCAATGCGCAACATGAAACGGCATGACTCCCACATCACATCCTGACAGGATACGTACTGCATTAGGTTGCCCTCTTTTGTTCCCCATAAAGAGCAGTTCCAACCCTTCCACATTTTTCCTGCGACCTCTCTTTCTCCGGCTGGGGAGTTCAGTGTCAAGTAAAGAGCCGTTGGCTCTGGGTCTAGAGGAAGCGCCTGCTTGCAGTAGCTCCATCTGTGCTTTCAGGGCTGTGGAGGAGGCCATGGCTCCAGGGAAGGCGGCGGAGGAGGAGGTGGACACGCCATGCAGGGCCTTGGTCAGGTCTATGGCCTGTGCTTGGCCTTCTCCAGCATGGGACTCTCGTAACTGAGCAACCATCTCCATCAGGTTTCTGCGCTTGGCAGCACGCTCTGCCTCGATCTCCACCTTCCTCCTCCTGCGTCTGCGCTGCCGAGGTACTGAGAGGCTCAAAGCATCGTCCTGGAGAAGAACCATGAGAGGGCGTTTAATAAACTTAACTATTAAAATCCATTTTATGATGTTACAAAACCATAGTGAGTCTCAGGGGGCGCAGTTAGGGGCGGGACTTGCCTTGTTGACCTGTGGTGACATGGTGAGGTCCTCACTGCCACTATAGCTGGTCTGACCCACCATTGTGAGATCACCAAGACTCCGCCTCTGCAGGGGGCTGTCCGTTGCCATGGAGCTGTAGCCAGGCAACAGGCCTGGAAATTCAAAGATCTGCCTCCTGTTGGAAGGCCACTTGCCCTTCATGACCGCTTCACAGATGTTGTCCATACGATTGATCATTACCCTGTCCTGAAGTACAAACGCAGAAGAGCAGCACAAGTGTTATTGAGTGAGTGTGTGCGCGTGGATGCATACATAATGAACTAGAGGGTACACAAAGGGTAACTCATTTTCTCCATTTCAGCTCCGGTTTCATGTCTCAAAGATTTTATAATGCAATTTGGCTCTGTTATTAAAGCTCTGAAAATCTAAGTACACTCTTTTCACTATCATCATCATCATGTCTTCCTCAAAGCTTTGGGCTTGGCTTCATTTTTCTTCATTTATCTCTAAATCACTTTTGTGGCAAACTATATTACTTCATGCTAGGAGAGGGGGAAAATGGACATGTTAACGCATAGAGTTAATATGAAAAAAATTTAATTGAACAAATTGCGAGTGAAGTGGGGAAAATGGTTTAACTAACCTTGGGCCAGAATGAGAATAGTGAACGTTCACTGAACATCTGAGAGGCTGACGGCTCAACGTCATCAACACTGAAGCAGTCCCTGGTCTCATCACGGGCCGTGCTCAAGGAGGCGTTACTCTCCTCATCGAAATTCTTCCTCTCAGAGGCCACTCCAGCTGCAAATAAAAATCATCTTTTAATTCAAGCTTAACTGCAATAAGATTTCTCAAATCAAAATCCATTACTTTTTGAGCATCCAGACCAGCCAATTAAAGTAATTAAAGAAAAAGCTTGTTCTAAAACTGGTTTGATTTGTTTTTGGATCATACAAAAATGTTTTGGGCATGTTTCTCTGATGCAGACATCATAAATGTAGTGTCAACAGAAAAGAAAGACCAAATAATGTCTAACATTCACCTTCAGCTTGTGAAGATTTTTCTGATTTGTCGTCATCATCCATCTTCTCTTCCTCATCTTCTCTGGAGGTTTTGTCAGTAGAAAGTTTAGTCTCAGTGGTCAGTGGCTCGCTCTCATCCTGAGCGTTTTTGTCCTCAGGGGTAGTGGGCTCCTGATTCATGGGCTTCTCATCAGTCATATCCACAAGACAACCCTGCTCTACCTTGGTCTTAATGCCCATTATATCATCTTTTTCCTCCACTTCCATCTTTTCCTCTTTAGGCTCGTGCTTTAGACCCAAATCATTTGCTTCCTCTTCTTTTTTAGGAGAGAGGGCTTCAGGTCTTTCTTTGACCTCCTCTATGTCACAATTCTCCACTTTGGGCACCAACACATCTTCCTGCTCTTCCTTCACCTCCTCATCTTTGAGCAGGTTCAGAGGTGTAAGAGGATCAGACACGATGGGCAGTTCCGCACCTTTGCCCTGTGTGAACTTCCGATGGGCCTCCAAGAAGCTCAGCTCAGGGTCATTGAGGATGTGGTAGTCAGTGCGGCTGACACCATGCTTTGCTGCGCCCCGCAGGAGGTCTCTGTCATGGCGTCCGGGTTCCCACCAGGCTGGGAGGTCGGGGCTGGGTTGGCACAGACTCAACCTCTCATCCAGCTGAGGATGCGGCAACACCTGCTCCCTGATTCGCCGCAGCAGCTCGATACGATAGAGCGTCCGTGAAGCCCGCTCTTCTGTAATGGGGTCAATGATGAGGGTGGGGTCAGGCAATTCTGTAAACAGAAAGATGATGTCCAGTTGCAGAATCGAAAATGGAAAAATTAAAATCAAAAGCAACACCAAAATGTTATACTATTTTGCATGAATAAATTCTCTTTTTTTTAATATATATTTTTTTTTATAAATGTCAATTACAAATCAATTTAGGCTTCACAACATTACAAGGTCCAGTATTAAAAATAGATATACAAGCTAATACCGATACGGTTCTGATATATCTTGCATGTTTCTTCTTAAAGGTAGCGTAAGCAGACTAGCTTGTGATAACGAAGAAAAAAAAATGTTGGGACTAGATAACAAAAACAAGCAAGCAGGAATTGACAAGAAAGGGGAAAGGAGAAAAAAAAAAAAAAAATTTACCCGTTTCGGCTTTGACCTTCATCCGACACACACGCTTACACATGGCCACAAAAGAGCAGTAATATTTTTCCAGGCTTTCGTCTGTCTTCTTGTCTAGACGAGCAAAAGCACGGAACTGGGACCAGTCAAAGCACTGTCTGTGCACGTCATAAACCACACCGAATGTGGATACCACACGGTAGAAATCGGCCTCTTCACGCCTTGTCCATCTGGAAAACAGATGTTGGTAAATGGAAATGAAGTCATGTGTGACTAAAGAGAAGAAAGTGTTTTTTTTTTTTTTTTAAATGGAAGATCTAAATGTAACGCACCTCTGCCGTCGCTCTTTAAAATAAGCCGCTCCATCGGCCAGCAGGGCAGCGCTGTCGGGTATGAAAGGTGATCCTTTGGCCAAGAAAGGCCCTCCTTCAGCCATAAAAGCCACCGCTCCATCCGGAGCATAAGCTCCTCCCTCTGTTACCATGGCAAGGATGTCATCACGTGGACGGCCTCTGCGCCGGTCAGGTTTGGTCATGGCTTCCTGCCTTAGTTGCTCACGCTTGTGAGTGCGTTGATAGGCCGTGATGAGGCGGCGCAACCGGGCTGTCAGAGCAGAGGCTGGCGGCCAGTACAGATTGCCTGCTTTCCCATTCTCACCAGGCTTAGACGCTGAGAGTGGACAAACAGACTGCAATGGTGAGCACAGTGAACTAAAAATCTGAAGTATGATGGGTAACACCTGTGTGCTGGGGAAATATATACCTTCTCCAGTCTCGCCATCCATCCCATCGTCTTTATCATCCAGAGGAGAGTTTGTAAAATCCTGCGAACATGGCAAAGAAAGTGTTATGTAAGCCAATCTATTACCAATGCTGATTTTAGACAGAGTCAAGACTAATATATTTCTAAACTCACGTCCAGATCGTCTTTGAAAGGGATCCGGAGTGGCTTGTACTCTGGGTCCTCATCCTCTCTATTATGAAAAAGAGAAAGGCTTTTAGTGTGGGAGAGAAAACAAAGAAAAGAATCGAAAGGAAAGCGGGGTGAGGGATAAAGAAAGAGGGAGAGAGCCAGAGAAAGAAAGAGAAGGAGGAGTCCCTCTTGCTGGGGCTGTGATTTTGGGCCAAACTTACCCCTCGACACCATCTGCCATCATGTCCGCTCCCCTCTGCTCGGCAGCAATGGCCTTGGCATCGGGCATCCCCACCCTCTCCAGGAAACACAGGGTGGGGTCAGCACGCATAGAGTTATACTTCTCGTAGCCTAGCGGAAGAAAAGAGCAGCGGTGAACATAAAATATGCATAATTACAGGCTGGGCTGTGGGCTGGGGAGCTATTATTTCCCCTGGTGATGTGAAAGCAGAGAAAAGTATTACTGGTGTGTCAAACGTAGTTGAAAATTAAATTGAAAAAATTAAATGTTTAAAAAAAATGTTAGTTGCGTGAGGTGCAACAAACTTAACGTGCCGCAATGAACGTAATCAAAGCTACCAAGTGATACATAATACAAAGTGAAATCCTTTCAAAAACTACCAGAAGATTAAATCAAAGCAAAGAAAAAAAAGAAAAAAAAAAAAAAGAAACAAGGCCGAGCCAAAGGAAAATGCCCGTTGAAACTGTCCAAGCAGAACAGATTCGAGCCTGCGGATCCCTACAGCGCACAACAGGGGAGGCGATTGGCAGGCTGGACCCACTTCAGCTGAGCCGCTGATCAGACGGGGCTCGAGCACCCCCTCCCCTGCTAGAACATCACATTTCAATTAGGATTTATGCGGTGACACATTGTTCCTAACTGCCGCCGCGCCCCGAGCCAAACTGTAATCATGAGGGGGTTTATAGGCCATCACTCTTTCCTCTGCAGTCCAGGCCTGCCACCTCTTCTCTCCCTGTTTCCTCCCCAGACCTCCCTACTGAATTGGGATTGATTAAGAACAGGCTGCCTGTGTTAAATACACGCTCCTGTGTGTGTGCGCGCATGTATGGAGGCCAGCTGAGTTAACGAGGTAGCGTAGCACACCAGGGGAGAGCAGAGAGAGAGCTCTCTGTACACACATTCACGAAAAAGACCAAACTGAGAGAAGCATAAAAGCCCCTCGCCAAGATTAATATCGGTGGCGAGAGCAGCAGACATTATTAAATAAAGCGGCTATTACTATACTTAATACAATTAAAAGTCAGCAGCTGAGAAACCCCTCCATCTCTCTCTCTCTCTTTTTTTTTTTTTTTTAAAAACAGCTTTTGGCCCGGTTATCCCAGAAAGATAAATTGGGACAGCTGCGCAGCTTCACAAAAGAAAACAATCACGTCCCAAACTGGGAATTTAGCAGGTTCTCCCAGAACACTTCTTAACACTGCGGGTCAATGTTAATAAAATGTGCTGAGAGGTGCCTGTTGCATCTGATGGATTAGATCTCGGCTCTTTCCCCCCATCCATTTTTCCCAGCCACCTTCCACCGAGTGCAGGATCAGCCATTCGGAAAATATCACCAATCAATCTCTAGGCAATATTACAATAGGTCAACATTAGCAATTACTGTCGCCTGTCAATGCAAGCGCACCAATCAGAGAGTGTCAGCTGTGAGGAGGCGGGCTTACCATGCTTAAAGACGCCGATTAGGAGGGACTTGTCCGCTTCGATATCCCACCAAATGGTGGGGACGTCGGCGTGGAATGGTTGTGGGATCCAGATATCCAACTCGCTATAAGTGAAAGACAAACAAACATAGGAAAGAGTGATTAAAACCAGGAGATGGCCACAGCGGCACATAATCTAATGAGGGCGGCATTAATGTCTATCTGCAGACATCTGGTAGGAAACGCGAGCATTAGCAAGCCGCATCTCATTTAGGCCCATTTCTCATCTTGTTTATTCAGGGCCAACCTGATTACGGCCAGAGATCTGAGCCACTCGCTTATCTCACCGCGCGCACTTGCGTGCACACGCGAGCCCATCGCAGTCATTAGAACTTCAGTCAAGTCCTTGAGAGCATCAACATGGCGAGCACGTTTGCGCATTATAAATGCATGCACATCTGGGTGGGGGTGTTGTCAGAAAGGGGGGGGGGAGGAGGAGGAGAAGGTGATGGAGGGAGAGGAAAGATAACAGCAGGCAGGATTCGGTGGAAGGGAATGGAGAGAGATGCCAACCTTGAATCGGTTCCCTCCAGGATTCTGTCTGCGTGGTCTCCGATGACTTCTTGTCGCAGATAGTAGAGCATACGGACCCGCAGCAGCACTCTGTCAGATAGAACGAGCAGGAGAAAAACAAAGATGAGTTGGGGTTAATGGAGTGACACGCAGAATGAAAGGAAGGAAAAAGGGACAAAGGGAAGGGGAGAAGGCAGAAAACAAGAGTGAGTAAGTTTGGCCAGCTCTGAGCTGTGCCAGCAGCAGTAGCAGCGGCAGCAGCTCTTTGGCATGTGCCACAGCTCATCCATCATGCTGCCAGGGCTGATTAGCCACGCTGTGCGGCAGCCTCCACGCCTGACAGATGGCTGCACATAATCACCTCTGTGTGTGCCGCCTTTCACCCGCTTCCAACAGGTCTGCCTGGCACCTGGCCTGGCACCGCGCCGCTGCGCTTGGGGAGCCGCCCGTACCCACCCTCGCCCCCCTCCTCCACGTGTACGCACTCCAGCACCTTCATCCTCTCGTTTTCATTTCCTTCCTAATGCTGTTAGTGAAGTTGGGGAGGTGCTAACGGGACGCCTCCAAAGTACAGAGGCAGAAGTTTGCAGTGCGGCGAGCAGATGGTTGGCGGTCTAAGCACCTCGCATTTATAGTCTCGTAACGTTTCCTCAGCTGTTGCTCTGTTCCCCTTCTCTGGATGCACATCAGAGCCAGCAGCGTAAACCGTGTTTTGCTTTCTCTCTCTTTCTGTGACTGCCTAGCGTAAGGCAGGACACAACAATGCTGGCCTGGCAGCAGAAATTATCAAATGAAACTGGAGAGGCCTCGAAAAACAAAAGACGCAAGCCGGCGGCACACGAGGGATAATGGACGTGTGGGGCGAGAGGCGAAATCATCATGCGCGGCCTGATGAGCCGAACGATGAATTATTGAGTGATCTTAAAATCTTTAATTTCAGCGATGAAAAAGATTCCTCGCGGCCTATCATTCATTATTTCAGGAACTTGGCACAAGCCTTTGCCAGAAAGACGGGACTCTTTCTTTTGCCAGATTCTCTACAGCTGGCCATTTTTTAACTGACATTCATTAGTCAAAGCTAAACTACGGAGGAGCCAAGCAACTTAATGAAACATCTGCACCCCAAGGTAACAGCGCTAACTTGCTTTTGGACACGTTCAGCTAAACTCACAAGTTTGCTTCAATTACTTTTTCAACTTGAAAAGCTCTTCTCAAGTTTTCAAATGCACCTGCTTCTGAGGATATCAGGCTTGGAAGGCAAAAGGTTACTTTCAAACAAGGCAGCAGCACAAGAACTAAGCTGGCTGTGTGGAATTTTAAACCCAGGCTCTTCACTTTTTGACCAAGGAATTTCCATGACCTTTCTAATAATTGGATAAGGATTTTTTTTTTTATATCATTATACAAAAATTGCTGGAATGATTTCCATTCATATGTCAGGTACAAATTTGAATAGATCTAGACTGAACTAGTGCACCAATGTCTGTTCAATGTGCAACATATTGCCAATGAAATACTTAAAGCAGTGGAAAACAAGGGGAAAAATAAGACAAACGATTACATAAGTGTCTGGGAAAGGGCAGTCTGTGAAATGGTACATACTTGTTGCAGTGGTGTTTCAGGTGTCTCTTGTAACTGTCCTCTTGAAGAAGGATGTCAGGATTACAGTCAGCCAGCCAGTCAGCCTGTGGCATGTGAGTTTGAGCAGCCTGCGTCTTCCCCTTCTTCCCTTTACGCCCCCGGGGCACTGGAGCAGACAGTCCTAAAAACCACAGAAATGCCATTGTAGATGCCAGGTAGATGCTGACAAAGGAAAGAAATTATGCAGTTTTCAGACTGGTTTCAGATCAACGTTCTACCAGAGTGGTTAGTCAGTGTGCGGCTCTGGCCATCCTCGGTAGGGGTTATGAGGTCCCAAATGAAGCTCTTGATGTTCTCGTCTCCACGGTAGTGGAGCAGGCAGTAGGCCAGGAGTGCGCGGCAGATGGTCTCTACGTCTCGCTCCCTCAGTGGGCGCTTAAAACGTCCATGGGACAGGATGTCACCCCAGCGGCCCCAGCTATGCACAACAGAAGAGAAGTTAGCCAGAGCAAATATAGCATTTGAAAACTTCCGTTTGTCCTTTCAGTTATTTAAAAAATTCAAGCCTTTTTGAACTGCAGTTGTTTGATTTTGTAAAGAAGCATGGGAAAAAAAGAAAGAAAAAAAGAGTCACTGACAGGACTAGTTAAACTAATTTAAAAAGTGCATTTGTACTATCTGGGGAAAAAACTAGCACAGTGTCAGGATCGTTTAATAGTATTACTCTATGATTGTGCCATTTCTCACAAACTGAAGGAGGAGGGGTGGCACAACTGCATTACTGGCATGGTACATGACCATGAGGAGACCCAATGCCCTTGTTATTTGATGGAGTACTCAAGCGCTCTCTAAGCACAGGCCTAAAGGGCTTTTTGGGAAGGGGGGGGGAGGTCTGCTCTGATTTCACAGCCCTACACTGCTTTTCCAAAAAAAAAAAAAAAAACCATCAGAAGAGACAAAGCCCTCAGACTTGATGGATCTAATTTGCCGTATAGCCCAGGGGTCTAGACACGTCTGACTGATAAAAACAAAAATAAATAAAAATTCCTGGTCAGACATGGTGCGTGCTGCCTGCCATGATTAGTGCTGAGTGCACTGAGGCCTGGCGCTTAATTAACTGTGTGCGTTAGATAGCTCCATGTCTGCCACTGCCCCGGGACAAGCAAGCGTGACAAACTCAGCCACTGCACTGGTGGGCTGTGAGCTACCAGATATTCTCATTCCAAATGGAAAACAAGACGAGACAAGGGGAATTTGGATGGAGATAAAACAAAGCAGGAAGCTGAATATCCTGTCTCATGGCACTGGGATGGACTTCCTGCTAAAGCTGGTTTCCATGGCTAGCTACGACTGAGGGAAACAGATCTATTGATGTTTTTATGGGATATGGAATGAAAAAGTCTGATGGGTAAAATTAGTTGACCGCAGTAATTTTAACTTGTATGTTTCTATGTGGGAAATGAGTGGGGATTTTTTTCCCCAATGGGGGCACATCGTTGCCCTGTAGGGTCATGTATAGTTGGTGCACTCAAAACAGCTTTTGAGGAGAGAAAAAAAAAAAAAAAAAAAAAAAAACCATCTGCTAAATGGCAACTAATTATAGGGATAGGCCCCAGGGACTGCTGAAGTGCAAGATGATAATTTAGCACAATCTCAGTAAATTTTCAGGCTAGAGCAGCCTAATAAAAAGGAGTACAAAGCTGTTAAAACCAACAACACTTCAATATGACCATTTCCAGACTGCACTCACCCATACACCAGCAGGTTCTTCTCCACTCTGAAGCACTCACTGCGGGGGTACCCCTGGGTTCGGTCCTGGGGCCTCCGCGGTTTCTGAATGGGCTTGTCCTCTGAGTCACTCTCAAGCTCTGAGTACTCCATCAAATCATCCTCCTTCATAGAACTGTAGTGCCGAGTCTGCTTCCGGACCCGAGGAGTGTCAATCACCAGATTATTCTGACAAAAGATATGACCTGGGGTTAGAATGCTCCCTCAAGGGTTTAAGACAGCAGAAAAGGTTTCTGCATGTTTAGCACTTTTACTACTATACCATGGTAGCTCCATGATATAGGTGGCTGCTAGACAGCAAGATGGAAGACCTCTGTTCAAGGACACATGCAGAAAATACTGTGAAAAAGCATTTTTATTTAGACATAACATGGCGTTTCCCTTCAAGCAGATATAAGCTCCTTAGCGCTTCCAATTCTCCTGAGTGCAAAGAACAGTGGTAATTACAGAAAATGCTTCCCATGGCCAAGTTTAAACAATTTCGCCTTTGCTCAATTACGGCTACATTCCACGCACTATTAGCCTGGGGAAATCAGCCTCATTAATTATGCCCAGATAGCAAATTTATGAGGAGTGACACCACCGAGTGTGGTGGAAACTATCCAGATGTGGATTCACACCATCTTCAGCTATCAATTGTCAGACAGAATTATGAATATGATACCTATCAAAAGCTGCTAATGCATGACCCCGGCATTAATGAAACAATGAATAATAGTCAGCTGTAAGTGCTCCACACATGATTACACAAGAGAGAGGTGCTACAGATTAGTGCCTCACTTCATGCAACATCTCCTGTGAGGCATTTCACAGCACAAGAGAGCTCCTTTTCACCATTAAGTTGCAGCTTACCCTGCCGTTGATCACATCCAGGTCCAGCTCTGCTTTCTTCGCCCATTTCTGCCAGAAATCTGGGTCCTCCAGAGAAATGTCGCTTCTGTTCCCAGAGGCCACAAAACTTGCCTGGTAGGGAAAAAATTAATATAAATAGTGAGATCAGAGACACTTACCCTTTAGGTTGCACTATTTTAAGAGCAAGATGAAATGGGTAGTATGCTTATATAAAGGTAATTATGCAATAACATTGATGGGTGGGTCAATTTTTTTTGTTAATATCATCAATACTTCAGCCATGGCAAAAAGACTGAAAGGTTTTAAATGTCATCACCTTAGCAAATGTTGAGCCTTTGCCTTCTGATTCAATGGTAATGGTCTGTGTTCGTCTCTGCAAAATCTGATCAATGTCTTCTTCACAGAACTTAGATCCCTCGTCCTCCTCATCCATTAGAGCACCATACGCTCCTTTCCTTAGAAGGTCCTCAATCTCCTTTTTAGAGAGCTGCTGAACCTAAAAAAGGGGGGAATAAATGAACTTCACATAATACAGGTCTCAAATTTACTGTTTTCATCTTGGGCCTTTTATGGATTAGACAAATTCAGGCAGATGGTAAAAACGAAAATAAGGCACAGTGCACTGGAATTAGAGGTCTTTCCACTGACTGCCAACATGTGCAAAGTATGTTTGATTAATGAACCATCTGGAACACTGTTTCAGTGAAGCACCACAAAATGGTGGCGCTGTCTGCAGTTCATACCCCATTGGCGGCATTCTCCCTCCCGCTCATGGACTGAAGCACAGCCTTGTCCAATCCTAACTTCAGACTGGCCTTGTCAAACATCTCTCTTTCGTAGGAGTTTCTGGTGATCAGGCGGTAAATCTTCACAGCCTTGCTCTGTCCTATCCTGTGGCATCGAGCTTGTGCCTGAAGGCAACAGCACAAAACGGTCACACACACACTGCCTCTGAGGACTCACATATACACACACATCCTAGAAAACTGCTAAGGTTGCAGTTACTAGTTGGAATGCAGCTAAAAGATGCACAGTTTCCCACACACAGGCACCATATATGGTAGGAAACTTCCATGCTTACCTGTAAGTCATTCTGAGGGTTCCAGTCAGAGTCAAATATAATGCAAGTATCAGCTGCAGTTAAGTTAATACCCAGGCCTCCAGCCCTGGTGCACAGCAGGAACACAAAACGGTCAGAGTCTGGTCGTGAAAAGCGGTCAATAGCTGCCTGGCGGAGATTTCCTCGAACTCTGCCATCTATACGCTCATATGGATACCTAGAGAACAGGAAATGGAGTATTAACTACAACTAATAGGTAATGCCATTTTATTAGGCATTTTCTGGTAACCAAATACTGTTATTTTTTCAGTTTCTATCCAGCATGATATTGCACACAAAAACACATTATATGGTGAATCTCTCAATTTGTTGGCAGTGCTATGGGCTCAGGCATCCTACCGTCTCTGGATGAGGTAGTCCTCCAGGATGTCCAGACAGCGCACCATCTGGGAAAAGATGAGCACACGGTGACCCCCAGCCTTCAGTTTGGGGAGCAGCTTGTCTATCAGCACCAGTTTTCCTGCAGCCTGGATCATGGCCTGGAGGTGGAACTCTGGGTGGTCTAAGGGGTGACTCTCCCTGAACTCCTCCATTATCTTCTCCTCAGCTCCTACAAAGAGAAAATGGTGAAATTTTGGACTTGCTGACTGGAAAAATGGTAATAAACCTTGAGGACACACAACATATAAACCAAGTTTTCTGTTCACACAGTATTACACCAGAGTTTACTGCTCACCATTGATGAGGTAGGGGTGATTACAGCACTTTCTCAGCTCCATCATGGTGTTCAGCAGGTTGGGAACATTGGATCCTCCTCCACCTCCACCGCCGCCTCCACTTTTGGACAGGAAGGTAAAGTTCTTCTCCAAAATGGCACGGTAGTATTTCTTCTGCACATTGGTCAGCTCCACTTCAATGATGGTCTCCTCTTTCGGTGCAAGATTCTTCTCCACGTCCTCCTTCAGTCGGCGCAGCATCATGGGCTTCAGAATGCCCTGTAGTTTTTGCACCTGAAACCAGAAAGTGACATCCATTAAATAACAACCAGGCATCTCTGAAATGCATCACACACCAATTGCAATGATTTTAACAATGCTAATATTCCACACCTGTTCTTCAGTTTTAAGATCTCCAAACTCCTGCATGAAGGTCGACTCGGAGGGAAACCTGTCAGGCTCCAGGAAATGAAGGAGACTGAAGAGCTCCTCCACTGTGTTTTGCAGTGGGGTTCCAGTCAGCAGGACTTTGTGTTCCTATGGAAAGTAGGGTCTCGTTAACTGACTGTTCTTGGAAAAAGAAAATCTAATAAAAATTGTTTCCAACATTTGTACAATGAATTTCAAAGTCTTTCTAAAAATATATTAAAGAAAAAAACAATTTGGGATATTTTCACAACTTGAAAATATTAAAATTCCCCGATACTTCCAGGTTTTCCAGCACCATGGGAACCCTGCATCTAGTAAAGGTTGAAGCTAGAGCGATATTTATAGCAGGTTATTTTTAGCAAAACCATGTTTCTTAGGTGGAAGAGGAAGCACTAACCATGTCCATCATCTTTAGGCCCTCAAGCAGCTTACAATTCCTGTTCTTGAGCCTATGAGCCTCATCAATGATCACACAGCGCCAAGGCACACTCCGTAACTCGGGGCAGTCCGTCAGGATCATCTCAAATGTGGTGATGATTGCATGGAATTTGTAGGCTCCCTTTATTACACGACCCTGCAGGAAGAGAGCTTTTGGTTACGATGAAGGTCCCTTGAGAACACGACCTTATGTATAGAGTCATGTATAACCTTCTGTATGTCCTGCAGATAACTTGCGAAACATTAGCTCCAGTAACTCCAAAGCTATACAATGCATATCACATGACAAAAGTAGCATTACGTACCTGTGTGTCTCTGTAGTACATCTCGTAAGCCTGAATAGTCTTCCGGCTGGCCTGGCTACCGTGATAGACCACTACATTTAGCTCGGTCCATGTCCTGAACTCCCTCTCCCAGTTAGGAATGGTGGAAAGAGGTGCAATCACCAGGAAAGGACCGTGGATTCCCTTCAGGTATATCTCATAGAGGAATGTGATGGACTGGATTGTTTTGCCAAGGCCCATTTCATCGGCTAAAATGCAGTTTCGTCTGAGAACAGAAACAAATAAGTGCACTGGTAAGAATATGAATTTTAATACAGAAGCTGACACATTAAATGGTATCAAAAATGCTCTTCAGTCCATGTATGAGTGAGCAGTGCAGCTGGATGGCTGGGTAATTGCATACATACGTGTTGTACCAGTTGAAGAGCAGCCAGTTGACTCCCTCCAGCTGGTATTCCCTGAGCGCATTGCTGTTTTTATATTCTCTGGAACTCTCGGATTTCTGCCAGTCGCTGGCGGGAGGTCGCTCCTGTTTCAAATAAAACAATTCCCGTTAGTGGTTTCCGTGCAACCGCAAGAACGTGGCCCTCTCCTCTCACTTGCTCAGCACTCCAAAGAGAAAATAAAGAGAGGGATAGAGAAGAGCCAGCTCTTACCACGCGCTTCGGCTCTGGCTCACGCTCCATCACTCTCTCGAACTCCTCAATCTTCCCTTGGTCGATGTCAGCTTTTAACTCCCACGTGCTGTCCTCATAGGGCAAGGAACACCACTTTACCAGGTACAGAGTTACAGGCTGCAGGATCACACGTCAAAATGTTAACCAAAAGAGGGTTCTCACATTTTTCTAAATTTTCTGGGGGCGGTCTGACTGACATCTTCACAGCCGCAAAATATCTACTAAGAGCTTTAATCAAAGGTAATCCATGTTGTTTTGAGAGACAGATGCTTTGAGAACGATTGAAGTGGATGGATGAGAGAGAGGAGTCATACCTCTCCATTTTCGTCGGTGCTTTCAGACACATCCAGAACCCTGTCCACCTCCACATAATCTGGGTTGAAGGGCTCATCATCCATCTGTCAATAAGAGTGTGATTGATTGGTTAGATGGAGCATTGCAGAATGGCGGCTTCATCGCCGCTTGAGCCGCAACTACTACGAACCTCTAAATGAGAATCTACCAGGTGGAATATTTTCAGAGCTTTCTGATGTGGGTGGCATAAATCTCTCCGGGAAAACCCCACCAGGTTTTGATAGAAAAGCCCTTTCGAATGTAGCATGGAGTTGCAAACCAGAAATGAAAGTCTTGACATACATTTCAACGCAACTGCTTGAATTACTTTAACTTGTGAACGAGACAGCTCAAGATTGTGTACAACAGAGATAAGAGCTTGAAGTGAGCCGTTTTATTGCCTTAGCATGGATATTGTTCAAAAAGCCACCATAATACCAGCACAACACACCACTGTTGAGCATGCATACTGCTACCATTATCAGTGAGGGCCATAAAACGAGAGGGGGAAAAGAATGGAATGGGGGGGGAAAAAAAAAAAAAAAAAAAAAAAAAAAAACACAAAATGGTGGATGACAAGGAAAATGGAGGGCTGATGCTAACCTCAGTTAGGAAGTTACTGAGGGCTTGCTTGGCCTTGAACCTCTTGACTTTCTGCTGGATTCTCTTATCCTTCTCCAGCTCTTCGATGTCTGCCCAGCGACAGTGCAGGTAAGAGCTGAAAAAATAAACAATAAAAAGTTATTTCCTGGGTGACCTCAGCAAAACTAAAAGTTCAGAAATGAGCATGTCAGATAAACAAGACTGAGGTCGTTTGTGTGGGAGCACAGTAAGGAATCTTGTTCTTAATTAACAGGTGTATCAAGAGGTCATGATTCATCTGCATGAGTAGTTTTAAACTTTCTCCAACTTTCTACTCATAGTTTAGTAGCTTGTTTGCACTATTTTGCAAATAAATCTAATAATTCTACAATTTCCTTCATTATACAAAAAAAGTGACATTAGATGGAAAATACTCACAAGCCTTTGAATTTGACATAAAACTCCTCAACTTGCACTTCTTCACCAGACACCAACTGTAAAATAAGGAGCAGGAACATTATTTGGTGATCAAAAAGTGTTTGTAACATGTCTGGACCTTTCAAATCACTAGTGTGCATAACTGCCACCCATCACAAGTGTAACCCATTTCGTGTGACAAACAACTCTACGTTTTGGCATTGCTCTCAACTGTATTGCCCCAGGACAAAAGTAGTATGACAACAGAGACTGGGAGGGGATAAAAACTAAAAAAAATAAAAGAGCAATCCTCCTCCTCTTCTCTTTCTCCAGCTAGTAGTACGCTGTGCGGCTGAGTCATGAATCACTTCAGCTCCTCTACCACACACAGCCCCATTCACAGGGAGCTGACCTGGGGCCTGGCTTCCTGCCAAAACCACAGCACTACGGCAGACGCCAAACCTACCATTTCCTCGGGCGGGAGCCCATTTGCAGCTGCGCTACTAAGAGCCATGCACGGCGTATTATTTTTGGCCAGGCTTTGTTTTGTGGAGCTGTTTCAAAGGAGTAACGTTGCACGCTGCCACTGCCTGCGTCTAAGGGCCTGAGATTAATCACGCTGAGAGACAGTTTATTCTTACATGGCTTCATCTCAAGACCTTGCATCGGCTTTGCTCTGAACCGGCCACGGCCTTTACTGGATTAAAACTACTGCTGTCGGGCCGAAGACAATATCAGCCCACTCAGGCATCTTCCTGGCAATCACAGGGTCTGGGGCAGGATTTGAGACAACTGTTAGTTGTAATCTGCCCTGATCCAGTAGACAGCAGCGGTTAAAGCTCATGTGAGAGGCTTTCGACGGCTCATCTCACCTCTTTCTTTCCCATGCGGATCCCCATGATCTTCTCCACCACAGGGCCCTCCGCATCCGGCAACTCCTACGGCACACGTGGGAATGAAGGACACGGAGTCAGTGTGAGAACATCCATCATGCATAACAAACAGCAGGTTACATCAGCAGTTTTCCAACTCTACTGTGGGGATTGTTAATCAGCCATCAGCATAATCATAAACAAAATTTAACATCCATAAGTTCTCAAGATAATGACCTGCTGCTCAGAAGTGGTTGGAGACTTTGGTCCAGTAGAATCATCTCCATCGTCATCATCGTCAGAAATTCTGAACTCCAGGTCCTCAGTGTAGCGTTTCCTTTTAACTTGCCGGCTAGATCGCCTCTTCTGCGGTCAATAAAGTTACACAATGGGAAAAAAAAAAATTACCAAAAAATAATATAATTGAAAAACTTGTGTAAATAACTTGCTGTAGCTTTTTTGGTACAATCAAGTCACATCTCATGTAGCATCACTTGTATTAACCAGAATAAAGATGACATTTTATCAGTATTATCTTGTCAATCTTTAGGTATTGGTTTTAACCACTGAAAAACCCTATTAGTCGACCACCAAAAAAAAAAAAATAAAAAAATAAAAAAAGCCATTCAAAAATGCCAAGTGAACACCTCAGCAATGTTTACCTGAACACCATCATCTTCCTCTTCCTCTGGTGAATGTGGCGGTGTTTTCTCCACATCAGAGGTCACTGAGGGCTCTCTCTTGCGCTTCGAGTCTTTCTTGGTGCTGTTACTGGACTCAGAGTCAGACTTTTTAGCACTGTGGGTGAACAGGGAGGTTTGGTTAATGTAACAGTCACACAAACCACAGATTTGTCTGGTTGAAATGTCAAACCATTACACTATTTACAGTTTTAGTAAAGAACAGAAAACAACCAGTCCAAAAACTTCTCTTTAATGCAGACAATTTAATGTACAATTTATATGAATGCATAAGGGAATTTGTATGGTTAGCTCTAACAGTTCACTTAAAAGTAAACAGAACAATTAAATGGTTTAATGAACATTCTGCAAATAAGACGAGATGTCATAAAAACGTATAATTGTACAAGAATTAGAACACTGTCATTTTAGGTGTATAACATCACACCAATTTCATGTGAATATGGGCAACATTAATCCCACGTCTGTATACAAGAAAGAAAATGAGGGCTGTCTACAGTTTTTGTACTTTTTCCCCTACAGTTCTTTCTCCATACTACCTTATGTTCACACATACAGAAGAGGGGAAAAACAGATTAATTTTAATGCCCTTCCCCTCTTAAGTTCGGTTTCAAACACACAAATGAGGGAATGAGTGTGAAGACTAGAACTAGTTAACTCCACTTCCAGTTCAGAGTCGCGCTCTCTCCCTGCCACAGATTACACAATGCCCTGGAGGCTCTCGCGCTCGCTCGCTCTGGGGCCCCTCTCTCTTTTCATTCGCATGCCAAGAGCAATCAAATCGCCCTGGTAACCGGCGGTCACGTGACCCGCACCTGTTCCTCTGGCTGGACGCCACTGGCTAAAGCCATCTGCTTGCCTCAGTCAGAGTCTCTCTCTCTCCAACACTCCTCAAGCACCTGCAGCCGCACCGCTCTGTGGCTTTGGGTTTCATACTGTCACTGCTCAGCAAACTCAGCCAGAAATAAGGAGAAAGGCGGCACATACAAAAGGAAGAGAAAAAAAAAAAAAAAAATAAAAAAAATAAAAAAAGCCACGAGGGCAGGAAGAACACTCAGTTTAGGGGGAGGGATGACAGGCTTCCTTTCGATGGCTGACCTTTATAAATCATAAAAGGCAAAGAGCTGCTATAGGATGCAGGACACACTGAAGATCCAGGAGAACAGGCCAGAAGGGTGGGCCGTGGTGTGTGTAGTTCGAGACGAACATGCAGAGAGAGAGAGGGGCTAATTGGCATTAGTAGGGGGAGGACACAGGCCCTGCTGCAGGTCTGTATGAGCCACACCGCTTCAGTGCTGACACTCAGGAGGAGGAGAGAGGGCCAGGGGGTTAATGGGACACCTGCCGTCGCCAGTGAGATGACTCATCTTCAGCTGGACCCCCCCACGGTGCTCGCTCTAACAGCAGCTGCTCACACGTATACACACACACACACACAACTGTTTACCCTCAACAGCTCTTTTGCAGCGTCGCACAAGCGCAAACGTAAACAAACGTACATAAACAAGGACACGAAACTGCAGAGAACGAACATGCTACGACAAGTTAACAAACGCAAACAAAAATGCGTGTCTGAGTCCTTCAAAGCGAGCAGGCTAATTAGGAACCACCAGACAAAACAAGGTCACTTGTTTTCTTTAAAAAAAAAAAAAAAAAAAAAAAAGACACGACCTGAACACCCTGTTAGTCACAGAAAGTGCTAGTGAGTAGAATCAAAG
This sequence comes from Spinibarbus caldwelli, assembly GCA_039654775.1. NCBI lineage: Eukaryota > Metazoa > Chordata > Actinopteri > Cypriniformes > Cyprinidae > Spinibarbus > Spinibarbus caldwelli. The sequence continues at coordinate 17,206,133 of CM077235.1, read as the reverse complement.
TAGGCGGTGCAATTAAAATCGCGCTGAAATGTGCCTGAATTAGGGGAGGGGAAATGCCTAAGAGTGTGGGACTGTGAGGGAGAACGTGTGGAAAGAGGATGTGAGTGGGTGAGCTGAGATATGTGAGAGAAGGAACACAAACTGTGCCGTGGAATGAGAGGAAGGGCTAGAAAGAGACTCGGCAGAAGGATCGCAAGCCTGTGATAATAGGTGGAAAAGGACAGTATAGGCATGCAAGAGTGTGTGAAAGCGTTAGAGGCCCAGTCGAGGAGAAACACAGGAAGAGTGTCGAGGGGAAGCAATGGCGTTGCGTCTTGTGCTCTCAGAGCAAGGTCGCCCGTGCTGTGGAGACATTCAATTACTCGGCATCACTGAGAAGGCAGGTTTAATACTTAGACCGCAACCACGCATAGAGACAAACATGTTCTGTGACAAACACAACCTGTGTTTCATTGTTCTCGCACAAAAACAATGCAACATACAATGCTGTTAAAAAGTTTGAGATCAGTATATTTTTTTTTTATTTTTTATTATTTTTTTTTTTAAGTAGTTTATGCTCATCAGGGTTGCATTTATTTGATCAAAAATACAGAAAAAACTAATTCTATGAAATATTATTGCAATTTAAAATGACCGTTTTCTATTCTAATATAATGTATTCCTGTGAAGCAAAGCTGAATTTTCAGCATCATTACTCCATTCTTCAGTGTCACATGTTCCTTCAGAAATCATTCTAATATGCTGATATATAGTCAATGTTGGAAACGGTTGTGGTGCTTAATATTTATGGGACCTGTGATACTTTTTTCAGGATTCTTTGATAAATAGTTAAAGAACAGTGTGTAACCAAAATAGAAATTTTGTGTTGCAATATACACTGCTATTCATAAGTTTGGGGTCAGTAAATTCTCTTTTCTTTTTTTTTTTTTTTTTAAAGAAATTAACACTTTAATTCAGCAAGGATGTGTTGAATGGATAAAAAGTGATATTAAATACTTACATTGTTAGAAAAGATTTCTATTTTCAATAAATGCTGTTCTTTTTAACTTTTTTCATCAAAGAATCAGAGGAGGGGAAAAATAAAAAGTATCAGATTCCAAAAAAATATTAAGCAGCACAACAGTTTCAACACTGATAATAAATCAGCACATTAGAATGATTTCTGAAAGATCATGTGACACTGAAGACTGGAGTAATGGCTTAAATTCAGCGCTGCATCACAGTAATAAATTATATTTTAAAGTATATTATACTAGGAAACCAATATTAGAAATTGTAATATTTCACAATATTAATTTTTTTTTTCTGTATTTTTGATCTAATAAATACATCCTTGATGAGCATACATCCTTGATGATCCCAAACTTTTTAACGCCAGTGTACATCCTAAGGTGGTAAATTCCTTAGAGACTATTTTTTAGCCTTCTAAAAAAAATAAAAAAAGTTTTTCAGAGTGTAGGGTCTTTCAAGTGCATAGCATGGGGGGCGGCTCTTTGTTTTAAGCGAGGGAGTCTTTGATGGACGGCAATGTGAGTCTTCACTCTTGCTTGTCCCCCAGTGGCTGCGTATTCAGTGTTCGGCACACTTCTCGAATCCATTCACTGCACCGTCTCACTCTTTTGAGGCGGTGGCCTGTCTGATCACCAAAGCAGCGACACAAGACTTCACAGAAACTAAAAACTCCCAAGCCCTGGTGGAACAGGCCTGCTAGTCTTAGAAGGATAAAATATACAGGGAAGACAAAGTTGGATGCTTGGCCCTTTCCTTCTGTTGTGCCATACACCTCTCTGCACTTTGTCTTTGAGGTTCAATGTCACACAGAATTCAACTTTTTTTTCCACTGGAGCCTGGAGGGAAGACAAGGTAGAGCGCTTGTTTGAGGACAAATAAGCAAGCTGTCTGGCGTAAAGGTGCTGTAGTTAGACTCGTGAGCAAACAGGCATGCTGGTGCCGCAAGCGAAGAGCTTTGAGTACGCACACATTGCAGCACTTCCTATGCAACCGCGACTGTTGTGGTTTTCGTATCTGAGCGCACAGGATGTAGCTAAGATAATCTGCGAAAGAGAAAAAGAGACTCTGCTTCGACATGAGATGGAAATCAAAGGGTCGACTGAACTGCCCACCTAGGTTAGGTGGTTGTGCAGTTAGAAAACAACCCCACCGATTAAAATGGGGGCTTTTCTATAGTTGCTTGGGAACCTGCCAATAAATTTAGTGAGAGGTGTGTATTTGCAATGCAAAGCAGTCTTCTCATGGGGGGAAAGAGCCACATGCAATGCAGCGCTGAGGAGGGATCTTTCTGAAGTGTTTGATGGCTGTGTGTGTGTGTATATGGAAAACAAACAGACGCTCACATTTTACCCTGGGTGCGGCCTGAGAATGACTATTTATAGTTGGGCTTTCTTTGTCAGATAAGAAGCCAAGACTTTTAACGTCCAACCTAGTTTTCCGTACTCCACTTGTATGAAAAGAGTAACTAAACAAGGAAAACGTTAAAAGAGCTGATAATACAAACAAATGGAGATGGGGGAAGGGAAATGACATACTCACATCAAATGTGAGATGTGCTATATGTAGCCCACTTTTTGAGAAATGGGGCCACACAGTTTAAAAACTATCCACAGGGGCTCACCAACACCACACATCCAGCTCTGTAGCAGATATGGTCAAATTCAGGCCGGCATGATTAATGAGACAGCATTGTGGACTAACTAGCATTAGGTGCCATTTTGAATGGAGACGTCCCCCCTCCTCTTTTCCTTTTTCACAAACACACACACACTTTCGCCCCTCCTCCCCCTTCAGATGACCTACTGCTCTGGCACTGTGCTGCAGATGCGCTTGCTTTGGCCCGGCCCTTTTCCTCTGGATGAAAGGGACGCGGCGGTGGAGTGACGGGGCTTGGGATGGGCGCGGAGGGGGGGTGGGGGGGAAGGAAGGAGGAGGTTAAGGGGGAAGGCTGACACATTCCTCAGCCGGATCATGTTACTAGGAAAAATGGCCATGCAACCTTGCTCTGCATATTCAGGATGGATGCATTTTCTGTCTTTTCTGAGGGGGATGGGGTCGAAGGAAAAAAGGAAGGGGACATCGTTTAAAAGTGATAAGAAGCATTATTGTGAACTATATCCAGAAGAGAGAGGGTATATGACAGTATAACTGTTTTAGGTAGTGCTAATAAAATATATAAACTGACTAATGACTTCTTCACAGAACAAATGACCAGCAAAGATAAGATGCGATTATATTTTTTTTTTAAAGGCCTCCAGAATGAATTTCAGGCAACTAGCGAAGGTTTTATCAGAAAGGTGTCAGGTCTGTGGTTTAGCGCTTGCAATTCAAAGAAAAGAAAAAAAGAAAGAAAAAAAAAAAGAAAAAAAGCTGAAGCAAGTCTTAGACAATATCAAGTTCCTTGTCTCTCAAAAGTGTAATAAAATAGAACAACCCAGACAACTCTGAACTGACTGAACTCTGATATAGCACCATCAGCTTGTACCAGACCTAGAACACAACTCGTACTACAGTTCAATGAACCAGATGATCACATGAGGCTTTGTGACTCAATCTAGTACACGAGTAAGCACATATAGTAAAGATGGTGATTTCTCATTTGGAAGTTCATGTAAATATGCGGTACATTTGCAACATTTAAACACACGATATGCAGATAAATCTGTAGAGACGATTTTTAAAGACTACAGGAGGCTCAGATTTTGCATACCTGGGCTTTTTGGAGCTCTTAGGCTTCGGGGTGGCAATCTTCACTTTTTTCTCTTTAGGTTCCTTAGGTTCTTTTGGTGTCTTGGGAGTCTTCGGGGTTTTGGGAGTCTTGGGCTCTTTCGGTTCCTTGGGCTCCTTCTCCTTTGGTTTCTTTTTGCTCTTCTTTTCAATGACAGACTGTTCCATGGGAGTCATAAGAGAGTCTCCCTCATTTATCAGAGAAGCCACCTCTCCTCTGGCCTCACCGCTGATGTCGTTACCCTCCTGGCCTTCGCTCGTCTTGGCTTTCTTCTTTTTCTTCTTTTTTGGCTTGAGCTCGCTCTCCGTCTGCTGTATGTTACAGTTGGCTGGTTGGAGGTTTGAGCCCGAGGCAGGTGTCTTACTAGATGTTATCATCTCCAGGGAAGGGTCTGATGGAGAATGCTGATGACGAGGAGAGAGAGACAGGGAGATCTGTTAGTACCAAGAAAGAAGAAATATAACCAAGGCAGGAGACAGAACTAGAGGATTTCCTTTTTGAATTTTTGCATATCTCACAGCCACAAAGAAGCCAAACAAAGCTCATGGCATCGCTGCTTCTTTACATAGAGCAACACCACATACATTAAAGAGCATTTTTTAATATACCACAGAAATCTTCATATTTTAATGCACTCAAACAGCTGCCCCTGCTGCTGTTGGCTCGAGGCATGCCATGTAACTTGGTTTGATTCCCTTTGCTCACATTAGTGCCAGTGTTAGCTGTAGCTCGGCAGAATTAACGCAGCAACGGTTTTGCCTCTCTCCTTGCAGTTATCTCCATCCTCCTCTCCATTCATGGCAAAGGCAGACTGACAGGAAACATGTTGGCAGCTGTGCTAAGCGTCCAGCTTCCCAGAGTCCCTGCAGCAGATGGGACTGAGGCATTATGACACTAATAAAATATATCTATACTTCATAAATGCCTCGGTTTTAGACGTCAGCAAATTAAATGCAATATGCTACAGCTTTCAAATGGCACACAAAAAAAAAAAAAAATAAATAAATAAATAAATACAAAAAAAGGCCTGGTGAAAGCAGTTTCCATCCTGGTAAACCAGGACGAATATTGTGTATTCTTTAGAAGCCATGTGTTGATTCTACTCTAGAGTTTTATTGCATACCATGCACTTCACTTTTAAAACAAAAGACTTCGTAAACCACATCATTGTGGTGATGAAATGCATATTTCCTGTAAACAGCATGAGAAATAAGGGTGCACCATGCATGCCAAACAGTGGCAAGGTCACAGAGAATGCCCAACACCCAGTTCAACGGTGATCATTAGAGCAGCTGGAACAGCGAGCGTTCTGCCGCCGCTTTAACGGATAAACGTCTCTCCTCTTGCCAAGCCTCCCTAATAATCAATTGCATGAATGACAATAGGCCTACCGCACGCGCTCTTTGCATTTCTAATTTGACAGCAGCAGTCCAGAATACAATATGTTCAATATAGGATTTTATCTCTCAGAGGGGGAGACTGACGTGTCAGTTAATCTAGCAGCCAAAGTGCTCACTCGGTGAGCTAAATACTCCCTGAAGGAGCACTGCGCTTCGGCTCAGCACGGCAGGCTTTTTGCAGGGCGAACCCATGAGTTAACACCCAATTCATCTGCTGAAAAGCTGGCTCCCAGACACAGAGCCTAACCCTTGCTAAACTTTATCTTCAAGATTCATTGCTCACTGCTGTTGAACTTCAGTCTGCTTCTGGCTGAGAGCAAATCTAAATGAGCTACAAATTTATGGCACTGAAACACCTAGATACTGCGAGCTACTTACTAGCAGTTAACTACTCCAAATAAAACTCCCACAGAATAAAAACACTTGAGGATTAAAGTATAGCAAAGGCTTCCCAATCTCTGTGTCACGTGAATTTCTAAAGCTCTGAGGCTGTAACAACCTTTAAAAATGGACAAAGAGATGGCAAGTTAGGGCTTAACACAAGTATCAAAAAGCCAGACAGAGTTACTAGAACATTTATGCACTTGCCATTTTACCCATTCTGTGTTGCAACTTCCTTTTACAACATTTGGTTTGCGCAAATTAAAGAGCAGCAAGTGCAAGCGTACAATCGTACGCCCTCCTGGCTATATGCTGAATATTTAGGAAGTACTGCTCTGCTTGCGTCTGACCCAGAGAGAGTGCGACACCACTAAGATGGCAGGCAGCTGCTGTCAGCAGAGAGTCTCAGGAGGCTGGCACCTTGCATGAACTGCTAATCGGGAAATAAAGGAATCATAAACATGGTATGCATGCATGCATTCCCATCTGCACTTCTATTTTAGTTCTTAAAGCCAAGTGTGATGCTGTGAACACTTGCGCTTGGTACCAGTTTGACTGGAGCCACAATGAAGAGTCTGTTCCCTTAAATGAAGCACTGCTCTACTTAAAGGTCACAGTCTGATTTATTTCTCATCAAACCTCTCAATATTCCACTAGTGACACAGCTCTGGCTTTTAACAGCATGAGAGGTGAGCGCTGTATGTTCTGAGTGGTGCAAACAGGGTCTATGTAGGGCTGGGCGATAAAACGATTATCGCAATATTATTTTCCTTGATAAAATAAAAGTTCGATATGTTTATGCGGCAAAAGCTTGTGAAGTGCTTGAATTCAGCAAAAAACACAAATGACTCAGTGATTTAAACTAGTTTAAAGCCAGATGAAACAGTGCTGACAAACAGGAGAAACACTGCGCAACGATACTGTCAGAAGAATTTTCAGTCTACAAACCGCCACTGGATTGTGGCAGAAATGTGGGACAAGCATTAAAAAGTTTATATTATTAATGTAGACATTACTGAATTAAAGTATAATTACAGTTTTTTGTGATTAAGCTATAGCATGTGCGCATTTAGACTAAATGTATTTAGAAAACTGTTTTTCATACAAATACCTATAAACCATATGGATATATTTTTACCATGCTATCGAGGTGATTTTAACTGTGGTTATCATGATCTAAATGTATGCTACTATGGAAGACCAGTGGTTAATTAATAAAACAGTCAGAATAATTACATTTCACCATATAAAAATGAGGTGATAAACATTTGAAATTGATCAAAATTAGCTATCGATATCGACTGATATGAAAAATCTTATCGTATTTGGCTATATCACCCAGCTCTAGGTCTATATTTCTTTGATAACTTGAGACATGCAAGAAAGTGAACAGCACATTTGACTCACTTCATGCCAACTTCAAGCAAGTATAGGGGCACAATATGAATCACAAAATGGAGAACTATTGGTTATGAATGGAATTTATGTTCATGCTCAAATATTGTTTTGAAAACCATTGCAGGTTTCAGAAATTGGATGCGATAACCTGATAACAATGAATGTCGTCTCAGCGGGTCTAAAATGTAGAGTTAAAGTCATGATGTGAAGGAAGCACTGACAAATCTCTTTTATATTGTGACATACATCTGAGTAAAACTAATTAACACGTAGTGCCGGGAAATTGGTTTTATGTGGTTGTTGACTGCGGTTGTTGGTTGGATGGAGGCAGATCCGATATTGAGGTTATAGTCAATGGTAAGAAATTGTCAGTGTTAAACAGGCTAAATGATTAGAGACATCTGGTATATGTCACCAGAAAAGTCTCTTGTTTCACTGTAACATCAGTTATGAAAACTGAATTAAGAATTATGATAATCTTTTTTTTTTTTTTAAAAATGTATACAACAGATGAATTGTTCATAAGCTCAGTAACGTATTTAGGAAAAATATGGTGTATTTTTATTCACACTATAGCAGATAGAAAATATGTTAGGATTAAATGTCTTTAGGCAACTCATGATTGGGACAAAAACGAGATGGCTTATTAGCTGCAGTGAAAGCGGTACACTTAACTGCATGCGCTTCATCTAGGTCACAAGTGAGGTGGATGAATTAATACTGACTGATCTTAAATGTCAACCACAAAACTTTAATATCATCACACAATCAGCCAGACACCACCACTGACATCGAGTCATGGCTGTCAACGGTGGTATGAGTGAGATAAAGAGACACAAAAATGCTATGTGCAGGATGTGCACGCTGGAATAACAGCAGCCATTGTGTGTGAATGGGTCACCAGAGAAAGAGGCTTTCAGAGCAAAACAAGCTAATGGCATCAGAAGCACGTGACACACGCAGCTATTGAGAGCTGCTAACCTCCCTTCCCCACTGGCTCCCTCCTCCACCCTCCCAACAGGACGCATCCTGCTGTACACCATTAACTCACGCATGAGTCCTCCGAGACAGGCAAAGCAAACAGAAAGAGCGGAGCGAGAGAGAGAGACAGAAATGATGCAGACAGAGAGCGAGCAAGAGCGAGAGGGGAACGGAAGGAGTGCAGACGGGGGAGGAGAGTGATGCTTACTGCGAGCAGGAAGGGAGCATTTCCCCTTCAGAGTGGGAAGGGGGGAGGGGTGGGGGTTAGGAGATTAGCACTGTGGCGCCTGTGTCTTGGGGAGGGCCAGGATATGCAGCGAGGAAGAAACAAACAGCTGTAAAAATCCATTTCCACACTTGTGGGCCACAGGCGGCACCATAGCCGCTAAGAGAAGCCCTCAAACGGGCCTTCTGCCACTCACGTGCACAACATGGACTTTCCAAAAGACTTTGAATGGCAATGGAAGGCATGCTTCATTTGCACGACTCACCTGCATGTGAGGCACTTTCTGCATGGGTGGAGGCGACTGGTGAGGAGGTGCCCATGCCTGCTGAGACGGAGGGGAGCTCTGGTGGTGTGCAGCCAGGTGTGTCTGTGACGGGGGAATCGAGGGAGGGGTGTGCACCTGCTGCAGCTGCTGCTGGAAAGGCAATGGGGGCGTCTGCAGCTGCTGGCGCTGCGCTTGCTGGGCGAGCAGCCTCTGGTCCTGGGGCTCTGTGTGGTTTGCACCCAGTCCTGCTGGAGGTCTTCCTTGAGCACCCGTGGCCCTGTGATTGGGTGACAAAGCAGCGTACATCTGGGTTGGTGGAGGATGCGGGTGCGAGGGATGCGCCGGCAGCTGTTGGTGTGGATGCTGCTGAGCTGCATTCACCGGGCAGGCTCCTCTCTGGGCGTGAGCCATCGGGCCTTGAGACTGATGCGCCACGCCAGGGTAGCCGCTCACATCAGTTCCCAAACCTGCACTGGATGGGCGGCCCTGCTGGGGAGGAGGGGTGCCCGCAGGGGTAGCCAGGTTCCTCATGGGCGACATGGAAGGAGGGGAGGCGTATGATCCCTGAGGTGGAGGTGGTAGATGCTGTTGCTGCAGCTTCTGCTGGGCTGCAGCCTGGTTCTGACCTGGATGCATAGGCTGGGTGTTGATTTGGTTCACATGAATGGACTGCTGGTGCATTGGTCCCTGTTGAGCCCCAGGTGTGGGGTAGCGCTGGGGCCCCGTTGGGGCAGGGTAGCGCTGCACCTGGGTCATGGGAGCATTAGGGTTGCTGTTGCTGCTGGTGGTAAGGCTCAAGTTGGGACTCATCCCTGAAGTGTTGGCTAATCCCTGATTAAGGTTGCCGTACGAAGGATAGGGAGGGTACTGCCCTGAGCTGTTTACAGTGTTGGAAGTGACTTGCTGGTTATGCATGTTAAATCCCATGTTCTGGTGGGGTCTTCCGCCCATGACCTGCTGCTGCTGTTGTTGTTGCTGCTGCTGTCGTGAAGGGCTTTGTGGGAACTGGGGGTTGTGGCTGGCGACAGACTCCGGATGAACCGGACCTTGGCCGGGCCTGTGGAGAAATTGTTGACTGGGTTGCTGATGCTGCTGAGAAGGCTGTGCTGGGTGACGCATGGGGGGTCCCGACATGCCGGGATTCTGAGTCATCCCCACATGACCCATGAAATGATTGGCTTCCTGAGGGAGGCCTTGGGGAAAGTGGTTAATTCTGGGAGGTGTTTGGGTCTGGTTGTGGCCCTGCATGGCATAGTCACCGCGGCCGATAAAAGGGCCCATTTGGTGGGCATGTCCTTGTGGTCCGGCAGGTCCGTGCTGAAGAGACGAGGCTTGTGGAGGTTGCTGCTGGAAAGGGGGTCTGGCTTGATCGGGCACCTGCATCGCTTGAGCGCCCCACGCATTTCCGCCATCTGGGAATGACTGGCTCCGGACATCTCCTTGTGCTCCCGGGTAGACACGATGCCCTGCAGACCCTCCCGCACCTGGCGGAGGACCGTGATAGCGGGAATGAGGGGAGGACATGCCATTTACTGGTCCGTTCCCTATCATCCGGCCCCCCTGCTGGTCCATTGGATGCATCTTGGGCTGCTCATACTGATTGAAGTGGTCAAAATGGTGGCCAAGCTTGGCCTGTCCAGGTACAGCAGGTGAGGAGAGGTGAAGAGAAGAGGGGAGCTGCCCGTAGCCTTGGTGCTCATGGGGCATCTGTTGACTCATGGGATTTGCCTGACCTTGGGGGTAGCCACAGTCCCCCAGGCCCTCCAGCTCATCAGAGAACAGATTCCCATCGTCTCCGAAGAGGCTCATCATGCCCGGGTCAGCCATGGCTGCAGTGCTCCTGCTGTGCAGCCGAGCTTCAGAAGCAGGACAGGGAATGTGTGCTCACACAGAGGTGGATGTCCTCAAAGCCACTAATCCGCTAACTAATCTGCAGCATGTCACTCCATATTTCCTTAATTCTCTCAGAGAACGCAGCGTCAGGCAAAGTCAGGTTACAGGACCTGGAGAGGAAGAGAGAGAGAGAGAGAGAGGGAGAATTAACACAAATAGCTCTAGGTGAGAGCAAGCCTCTTCCATTTAGTTCACTTTAACCATTTTTTATTAAATTTTCAGCCAGTGAGTCACAGCTGTTGAGAGATACAAGAGCAGTTGAAGGGTGGCGAGACGGGGGTTTTTTTTTTTTTTTTTTTTTTTTCAGTTAAATCAGTTGTAACTGACTCTTGGCCAACCTTTGATCCCAGCCCCCACCCTCTGTTCCTTCTGCTTCCAAACAAAAGGGCCAACACACACAGGCACCAAGCCTAAATTCATTCATTCTTTACAATTCGTTGATGGTGGGGAAAGAACAAAGGAGTTTAGAGTGAGGCAGCAGCAGAAGCAGTGGTAGTTAAACAACAGCAGCTGCAGGAACACAAGCAGGCGGCCCACCTGCTGAAACAGAGTCTTAAAACCAGCCCTGTTGCCGCCTGCATTTGTGCATTTCTGAAGCATTTTGGAGCAGTATGAGTAAGGTGTAAATTCATGCACACTTTGCATACCTAACCAGCTCGTCCCAAGTGCGAGGTAATTAGATGAGCAGGAGGGATTATGTAGATGTGAGATAAACCAGGCAAGGGTGGGGGAAAATGCGGCCTGCTAAGATGTCCTAATCAACCACAACTACCTCCATGTGTGTGTATATGAGTTAGCGAGTGAATATGCACATGTAGGGGGTATTACATGTATGAGCTGGGGGTGGGCGAGGAATGTGTCGCCTTAACTTCAGCTACCCCACAAGAAAAATTTTCCACCCCCCTCTCAAGCTCCTCTCATTCAGTTTCTCCTTCACCCAACCCCCAATTTTCCTCTCTCTAAACCTCTCCACATGGCTGCTAAAACTATCCTGGTGAAAATCTATACTGACCAGCCTATTCTAAGGATCAAAGAGCCACACTGAAAAACAAGCTTCAGCATGTTGCGTTTTAGGCATCCTTGGGAAAAAAAAACAAACAAACAAAAAAAAAAAAACTTCCCGGCCATAAACTAGCATGACAAAAGAGTGAGTAAAACTAGATAACTTCATAATGAGCTAGTGGTCGTGCAGCATGGCAGGAGGTGTCAAGACTTCCTGTAAGGCAATATCGTTGTATACAGTCACTGCTACAAACCACACAAAGCAAACAAATGTTACAGACTTACACAACTTCACCAAAACCAGTAGACCAGCACAATTATTCATTCCACTGATAAGAAAAAAAGTATAACCATCAGTTATAAAAAATAAATAAATAAATAAATAAACCCAAAGCAAGGGATCCCTTTGGGCTGGACTTAACTGAACCATCCTTAACTTTTTTGGTCCTGAAGCCCTAAAGGTGGTGACACATACTGACCATTACAACCACAACTAATCTGAATAGGAGTGATCGGAAGGAGGAGAGATGTCTGCCTGTGGGTGACAGCACCACAGCTTTAATCTCCTCACAGCTCTAGTTAAGAGCAGGAAGAGGAGTCTCAACACCACAGCCATAAATCAGTCCCTATTCACCAGAGTACTACGCTACTCTTGCTGCATCGGCGGGGGAGGGTGGGAGATCCTACATGCCAAAAGCTGCAAATTTGAATCCCTATGATCAGATTTGGCGTCTAAGCCAGCAGGCTGACTGTTCACCCAATTCTCTTCGGAGAGTGACAGATGTGGCGGAGTGCCAGAATGGCTCCTTCTAGAGCACCACACCCCTCAGGAGGAGCACAAGCCATAGAGCAAGAGAACTATGACGTACACGCTTAGTCACAGTGTAACCGCAGTGAGTGGGTGGCCAGGCTTGCCCCTGACCAGAGGGCAGAACAAGAAGTGAAGATGCAGCCAATTACAACCACGAAAATACATAACGTCACTAAAATAACCTTGCCAGGTCAAAAAGAAAAAAACCATGTGTACAACATATGCAACCTCAAAGATAAAAGCCTAATGGAAACAGTTTCACTAGTAAAGGTCAAAAAGTAAAGAATTGTTTAGATTGTTCTGGTCTTGAAAAAACAAAAACAAAAAGCCTAGGAGAATTCAATTGACAGAAAAAGTTACTGAAAAATAGGGCTGTGTATTGGCAAGAATCTGGAGATACAATATGTATCACGATACAGTAATTGCGATACGATATGTTGCGATACATTGAGATACTGTAAGCAAGGCGATATATTGGGATATTTCTTATTCTAGGAATAGGATATAATTTTAGGAAAGCCATAATTAAGAACACGCCACCATTTGCAAACCTTACCAAAAATAAAAAAAGAAGAAAAAAAAAAAAAGAAAAGAAAAAAAAAAAGGGGGGTCTGCATTTGCATAAATCAGTCCCTGTAACATTCAACGTTATTGAACCACTTTTTGTGCACTACAAGTAACGGGGGAAAAATAAAGTCCTTGCAGGAATCTTTAGTTAAATTAAATTTAGAAAATATAAGCTTTTATAAACAGAATATATATTTTTTAGACGCTGCTTGTTGCTTTAAAGGTTCAGTTTAAGTTCACATTTGTAACATACACCCCTGGTTTCACAGACAAGGCTTAACCCTAGTCCTAGACTAAAATGTAAGTCTGAGCTGTTTCAACTGAAAAAAACTTGCATTGACTGATCTTAAATTATATATACCAGTGCTTTTGTTTGTCAAGATACATACCAGTAATGTTTTTTCGTAGCTACGTTTATAAAAATTACATAAATGTCCTAATTGAAATGTCTTAATCCTGGCTGTCTAAGCCCTGTCTGTGAAACCAGGTGACAATGTCATAATTTGATCTGAACTTAAGAATTACATCTCCTTAATATCAATAAAAAAAATAAAGTGGTTGCAGGATTCCTAAAGAAAACAAGAATTGTAAAACAAAATAAATTCAGATATTGAACATTCTCAGATTTTGGTTCTGAGCATGTCACACGTTTTGCATTACACAAGTTTTTCAGTTTGTATTTATGTGCCACGTGGAATCGCCCAGACAGCAACGCGAGCCCCAACTGCACAAAATGCCCCGACTACGCGACACTGCAGCAGCCGCGCGGCGACCCCACCGCCCGCTGAGGCCGGCGCAAAGGCCCTTTATATGGGACGCGGCAAGCAGCGGAACCGCCACCTATCCGCGCAACAGTAGCGCCTCGTGCAGCTGAGGCGGCGCATGCGCCGCGGTCCCGGGGCAGACGTTACCACAAAAGCCGAAATGACACCACACACTTCAGCTTTGTACATCGAGGCGGGAGCTGGAACTATTCTTTCATCCTCCATTACTAGCAGCGAACTATGTTAAAGCTAACATTAGTGGCGTGCCCTTAGGCTAATACTTCCTGTCTCTGTTTAAGTTCAGCGATAAGACTGCTTTCTAGCAGTCAGGATATAAACTCAAAACGAAACAACTACCATGAATCTTGAATAGGACTGGGTATCGTTTGGGATTTTTTTGATACCGGTGCCAAATCGATACTTTTAAAAACCGATACTTATAAAATAAATAAATAAAAATTTCCCAAAAAACGATGGATTGGCCATTAGCACTATAAACATGTCGGTTTCATTCATACTGGACACCAAAGGGTGCCCTCGCACAGGAAATCCACATATCCAGTCACAGAAGTAGCAGAACTCATGACGCTCCAGGAAATAGTTACCTAATTTGGACAAAGGCATCGCTGTAACTGAGTTACAGAAGATATAAATGTTTTGAATGATATAACAAAGACAAACACTCGACTGCAACAATGTATAGTTTATCTGTGATATTCAAGCCATCGCTGGTATTTTCATAATTAAGTATATTTATAATCCATTGCTAATCGATGTATTCTTTTTACAGTAGCCTATGGAACATTTTCTGCCTCATTCTGTGACAAAAAGCTACATCAGATCACAAAAGGAAGCATTTGACTGGTGTTGTGGAGTAAAAAGGTTATAATTTTCTCTTTTGTTGGACAACAGGTTTAAAAATGTAAATACAAGGGAAGTTTAGCTTTAGGCATTTTAATTTAATCATGTTTAACTTTGTTAACGGAAGGGTACCTGCTGCCGTCAGAGCAAGTGTAATCACTGCATTCACGTGCTCCTAGGATGCTCTTATTTCCCAAGTTGTGCTTTTAAGTTGGAATGCGAAAACAACATGCACACGTTACTACAAAGATTTGTTGGTTTTGTATTATTAGAGCTTTCTGACTTGAGTTCACGTGCATTTTCTCAGTTGGGAAATTATTTTTCACGTGCGGTGCCAGTGATGATGCTTCTTACTAGGGATGGGTCACGATTTTCGATTTGTCGATTTATTCATAGAATATTGAATAGGTTGTGCGATTATATTTGTCTAAAAATTCCCCATGTTTTCGGTGCTGATGCGGTGGTGACCTTATGAGCAGTTGATTTATGCTAATAGATGGACTGCTATGTTAATAAGTGCTGTCATTCTGTTACGTTTATTATATTAATATGTTTCAGCATGTAACAGTCATTATATGGCTTGAGTTAAGATAGCCTCTCTTTAATAAATTAAACAGTTTTTTTTTATCATACAGATTAAAAGCATGGTCTCTCTCTCTCTGTTTATGGGTGTGTAACACTAGCCTAATAACGTGACGTGCATGGATGCATACAGGGAAGGGGTGCTATTTTCGAATAATAAATCGCATAATTTCCAGCGATTTTCGAATATTACTTTTGCTTGAAATGCCCATCCCTACTTCTTACGTCTGTTTCGGAGAACCAGAAGACAAATATTTCAATCGATCGTTCAGGCATGGCACCGAAATGAGGCACCGAAATCTGCGTTCTGATTCAGTTCTAGTACATACCGGTTACTTGGGTACCGGTGCCATATTGGTACCGGGTTTCGGTACCCAACCCTAATCTTGAATGATTTTTTTTTTTTAAATAAATATTGATATTGCATTTTTGAGAATCGATACAGTATTGCCAAACAAAATACTGTGATACTCACGTGTATCGATATTTTCTTACACCCCTACTGAAAAAGACAAGACGAAATAGAAAATAACATTTTGATCCCTTTAGAGGAACCAGAGGCACTTTTGATTTGTTTGCACCAATCAATTCTGTAAGGAAAGCAAATTTGGCTTTTAAAAACATGCACTGCCACATTAAGGCTGTGAAAAATGAGGAATAACTCCATTGTAGAGTCATAATCGGTTTTAAAATCATACATTGTAACTCAATGTCAAGAGGAAAAGACAACATACAGGGTGAGTAACAAATACTCTGGCAACATTACAACATCCGCCTGTGATTACATTGATTCATAGCCTAAGTTATAAAGGGTAAAAAGCCCAGAGCATGTGAAAAGTGTGGTTGACTGTGACCACTGTGCTGCATAATAAATCTGAATAAAGGTCCACTCAGGGGCAAGTTATTGCCACAATTCCCAACCCCTCATCGAGAATAACTCATGCTGGCAAAGCATAACTGAAGTATTCTCAAGAGCCACCGTGATGATCATGTGATCTGCTGGTCAGTTTAGACTTTCAGACCATTTCTATGACACTCAGCACCTTTAAATGAGCAGTTACAATCAAAGTATGGCAGCTTTTTGCTTAAGCTAGTGTTCATCTCTTTTTGTCTCATGTATACATGAAGGCAAGCATATAGCGAAGCAGTAAGTGTACAATGAAGAATTAACTGTAGTCTAAATAGTGTGCATACTAGACAAAGTTTAGTCAAAAAGCTACAATGACTATCTTGGTTTGTTAGTCCATCAAAAACTGAACATCAGTCTTTCAGGTGGGCTCAAGCATTTACTTTTTAAAGACACAAAATACTGCTTTACTCTGACTTAAAGTTTTAAAGTGCATACAGATGTGATTACCGAGACCATAACATGAGAAAGGTCTCATTGAGGATCAAAATGCTCTGCAAGAGGTACGCAAGACGAATACAATTCTAAACTAGTATGGTCTTCTCTTGCCGGCTACGTCCGAATGGAACGGATTCATGCAACACACTATCTTTTTCAAAATCAGTTTCATAACAGTTAAGTTACACAATATGTGAGAAAGCCAATCAGTCACACTGTTGTTAACTGATTATCTGACGTCACATTGGCTACACGAGTTGCTCACTGAGGTTATCGATGCTCCTCATACAAAATATAGAGGAGCATGTGCAGTGTTTCCCCTACCATTATTTTAGGGGGTGGCCCACACCCCCAACGGCACCCCCCGCCCCCCTTGAAGGTCAAGTTAAATTTTATTTTTTCTATAGCGCCAGATCACTACAGAAGTCATTTAAAGTTACCTTTCCTATAGAACAGGTCAATACCTTGGTCTTTTATTAAACAAACTAAATAGCCTTATGTTATTTATCTTATTTACACGATGGCATGTCATTTCGGTCTCTACATTACATAGTCGCTCTCTGTATCGCGCACAGCGGAGTTCAGCCCCGATGCGCGCGCAAGCACACACACACACGTGAGCACACTCCCACTCGCATTTGTAAATATTAAGCCGCAAAAAGACTATTTAAATATGAATGGCGCAGGCGGTTTTGTTTACTACTTGTACCGAAGCGCACGTGACGCTTCCGGTGATATTAGCGTCTGTCGTCTTACTAATGAGGACATAAATACATGAACAACATCTCCAGAACTGCTCTGAGAGTCACTTCATGAGCATTTGACTTTCATTTGAGTAAAACTATCCTCATCATATCATATACACACAGAAATGTAAAGGTATTCACGGTGACCCGTCAAAATAAAAGTTTGGTTTACCTTGAAGTCGTTGCGGCAGAAATAGCCAACATTACTATTATGCAGTAGAATGTATGTAACAGGCTACTACTAAAATTATTAAAACATTATTTTTAAGGGATAATCATACAATATTTCTTCAATGTTTTTAAACTGTAATATTAAATCCCATTTATTTTCCAAAAAAATTAAATGTTTAATTTTCATTAATTATAAGATCAATTAAATGAATGTTTTATGCCTTAAAAATTGCAACACAGAATTTCTGAGGGGAAAAAAAACAGGGCTATTGTAAGAATAAATGATACTTGTTTTTATGCTTTCAAATAATTAGACATGCAAAACAGAATTTGGTAACAAAACATAAGGTTGGAAAAAATAAAACATTTCAGAGGGCACTAAACGTAATTTGTGTTAAACTTTTAATAAACCGATGTTAAATTGTTCAAGTTTCATGGAAAAAAACGGAATCCACCCCCCCCCCAATCCGAAAACCTAGGGGAAACACTGATGTGGTATTCATGGGCTAAACAAAACCGGCATTAATGTTTGATAAAACCTTATACTATGAATACATATTTGATGAACATTATAGGTCACACTGACAACCTTTCCATCTTGCAAGAATGTTACACTGAAGGTCACTAGTGTCTCAATATAGAATCATATATTGGAGATCTGGTCAACTGAAAAAAACAAAAATGTGGTTTGCTACATTATAATGGGTTCTACGCAACATCATTGATCTCTGAGATAATGCAAACTCACGTTTATAAAGGTTTATAAAGGGGGGGCAGAGATTTTTAAAAAGAGGAAGAGAGAACTTTGACCTTCACTTCCAGACCTGCTGTCACCCAGTCTGCCTCCGGCACTTGTCTGCATACCAGCTGAGGACCTGCAGGAGCGTCAGCTGTGGCAAGAAGCCATAGAACTTCACTGTTCTTCTAGGTTCTAATGTCTCTCAAGCACCAAAACAACATATTAGAAGGATCATGTGTAGACTGGAGTAATGATCACTGAAATTTCAGCTTTGCCTCCACAGGAATAAATTATATTTGAAATATGACAATAAAAAAAAAGTTATTTTAAAATTGCAACGTTTCACTCATACACACAGACACACAGTCATGGCCAAAATATCGGCACCCTTGGTAAATATGATCAAAGGCGGCTGTGAAAATTAATCTGCATTGTTAATCCTTTTGATCTTTTATTTAAAAAAAAAAAAATAAAAAAAAAAAATAATAATAATAATAATAATAATAATAATAATAATAATTCACAAAAATCTAACCTTTCATTGGATAATAAGAATTTAAAATGGGGGGAAATATCATGAAATAAATGTTTTTCTCTAATACACATTGGACACAGTTATTGGTACCCCTAGAAAATCTTATGAGTAAAATATCTTGGAAGTATTTTCCCCATTCATATTCACAATTTTGAGCACTCCAGGGTGATTATGAACATGAAATTATCCAAGCCATGGCTTCCTGTTTCACAGAAATATAAATAGGAGGGAAAACAAAGCCCAAATTCCCTTAATCATTTATCATAATGAGAAAAACCAAAGAAACACATATTTCTGATGTGCAGCAAAAGATAATTGAGCTTCACAAATTAGTGAAGTGGCTTTAAGAAAAGAGCTAGAGCAGTGAAAATTTGCATTTCCACCATCACGGCAATAATTAAGAATTTCCAATCAACATAAAATGTTACAAAACTGCCTGGAAGAGGACGTGTCAATATCGTCCTAATGCACGGTGAGAAGGAGAGTTTGAGAGGCTAAAGATTCTCCAAGGACCACAGCTGGAGAACTGCAGAAAATAGTTGAGTCTCGGGGTCAGAAAACCTTTAAAAAAAATTAAATAAAAAACTGTCAAACAGCACATACATCACATTGTTTGGGAGGGTTTCAAGAAAAATTCTCCTAGCTCATCCAAAAACAAACTCCAGCATATTCAGTTATCAGACACGACTGGAACTTCAAATGGGACTGCAGGGCTCGACAATAAGGACTGCCCAATGGCCCGGGGCCAGCGTGAAGGACGCTCGGGACAGTAGACGGATTTGTCACTTGCCCGATCGGGCCACCGCAGCGTCGTCACAAACTTTTATCATTTGCATGCGTTTTTAAGCCTTGTTAATTTAAAAATTCAAGCGATTAAAAAGCATTTGGGCACAAAAGACAACTCCTTTCAGTACTTGCGCACTGTGTTCTGTTCCGTGTGAACAGCGCGCGCACAGACAGCCGCGAGCCGCCTAAACGGGCAAATACATACAAAAGTATGTCAAAATACTCCTCTTGGCAAGTAACTTTAACAATGATTAATCTATATTGAATTTATACACTGGAGTACAGATGCACCGATCGACCGGACATTTTTTATTTTATTTTAGAGCATCTTCTGTTCCGTGTTTGCACACAAACTGCACTGCAATAATTTTCCCAAATGTCATTTGTGTGGAAATTACGTTATTATAATTAGTCTGTAAATGGCCGTTAACAGAGGCCAGAGACGATGAAGACTGACACAAAGAGGAGAAAATACTGTAGCACTAGCAGGCAGAACAAGATCTCTGTTCACAATGCGTGAAATATAGGAAGAAAAGCCAAATATTGAATTTTATATGAACGTGTTTCTGAGGGGAAGTGACTGTTTTCAGAAATGGCGTTTTTTTCATCTTGTCTCTGTATAATGCAAATTAAAATAATATGCGCAGCGCTCCTGTGTTTACAGTGGTAACCAAGGAAATGCTGCATCACTGTTCCAAGAGCGCCGCCTGCTGTCAGAGAGTGAAATTGTCTCATTTAGCCCATCTGCTGTTTCTGTTTCGTGCCGATGTTTTATGTAAAGTTAGCATTTCATAAAGCTAAAGTCGGGTCATTCTGTTTTTGCTTCAGATTTTGAAATTATACAGTCTAATATAAATCAAACATTGCACTTTTTTTGTGGATTAATCCATGATTAAAATGCAGTGGCTGCCTCTAATTTCAAATTGCTATGAAAATATTATTTTATAGGTGATCTCAATTTCTGTACCTGAACATCTACAAACATAAAAACCTAAAGCATCATTTCATTTCTATCTTTGTGCTATAGGCCTATGCTTATTTGTGCTATTACTTGTAATTTGTTCATTTGTTTTTATTTACTGGCTGTCACTTGTCTTTAATAATGTTTAAACTTTATATATGGCTAGTGATTTTTGCTGTGGTATTGAAACTGGAATAGAGAATTGTAAAATTTAACTGATAGCCTGTCAAAAATATTAGTGTCATATAAGCTTATTTATTAGAATACAGATCAAACAATGATAACAGGAACTATTTTATTTTTTGTGGCAGGGCCAGTGAAAATGTTGGCAGGGCAAGTAAAAATTTGTACCACTGGCACGACCGGGCTCAGTAGATTTTTTTTCTACTGGCCCCAACCGGGCCAATAGAAAAAAATCCTTAGCACTGATCCCTGGACTGGCTTCTATAGTCAGATGAAACTAAAAAAAATGAGCTTTTTAGCAGCAAACACTCAAGATGGGTTTGGTGAACAAAAGGATAAAAAGTACCCCATGTGTACAATGAAATATACTGCTGTATTTTTGATGTTGTGGGCCTATATTTCTGCTGGAGGTCCTGGACATCTTTAGACAATGGCATCATGGATTCTATCAAATACCAAGAGATTTATAAAAAAAAAAAAAAAAAAAAAAAAAAAACAAATCAATAAGTGACTGACTCTGTTAGAAATCTTATAATGGGCCATGTTTGGATCTTCCAACCGTACAATAATCCAAACACAAACCTCAAAAACAATACAAAAATGGCTCACTGAGCACAAAGCCAAGCTTCTGCTATGGCTATTCCAGTCCTCTGACCTGAACCCTATAGAAAATGAGTGGGGTGAACTGAAGAGAAGCAGCACCAACATGGAGCTGGGAATCTAAAGGGTCTGGAGTGATTCTGGATGAAGGAATGGTCTCTGATCTCTTGTCAGGTTTTCTCTAACCTCATCAGGCATTATAGGAGAAAATTTAGAGCTGTTAAACTGGCAAATGGACGTTTCAAAAAGTATTGAATAAAAGGGTGCCGTTAATTGTTGCCAATGTGTACTAGAGAAAAACATTTCATAATGATATCCCCCCCCCCCCTTTTAAATTCTTATTATCCAATGAAAGGTTAGATTTGTGATTTTTTTAAATAAAAGATCAAAAGGATTAATGCAGATTAATTTTCACAGCCGCCTTTGATCATATTTACCAAGGGTGCCGATATTTTTGGCCATGACTGTGTGTGTGTGCATGCATGCATATACATATATACACACACACACACACAGGTGCATCTCAAATTAGAATGTCATGGAAAAGTTCATTTATTTCAGTAATTCAACTCAAATTGTGAAACTCGTGTATTAAATAAAATTCAATGCACACAGACTGAAGTAGTTTAAGTCTTTGGTTCTTTTAATTGTGATGTTTTTGCCTCACATTTAACAAAACCCCACCAATTCACTATCTCAACAAATTAGAATATGGTGACATGCCAATCAGCTAATCAACTCAAAACACCTGCAAAGGTTTCCTGAGCCTTCAAAATGGTCTCTCAGTTTGGTTCACTAGGCTACACAATCATGGGGAAGACTGCTGATCTGACAGTTGTCCAGAAGACAATCATTGACACCCTTCACAAGGAGGGTAAGCCACAAACATTCATTGCTAAAGCAGCTGGCTGTTCACAGAGTGCTGTATCCAAGCATGTTAACAGAAAGTTGAGTGGAAGGAAAAAGTGTGGAAGAAAAAGGATGCACAACCAACTGAGAGAACCGCAGCCTTATGAGGATTGTCAAGCAAAATCGATTCAAGAATTTGGGTGAACTTCACAAGGAATGGACTGAGGCTGGGGTCAAGGCATCAAGAGCCACCACACACAGACGTGTCAAGGAATTTGGCTACAGTTGTCGTATTCCTCTTGTTAAGCCACTCCTGAACCACAGACAACGTCAGAGGCGTCTTACCTGGGCTAAGGAGAAGAACTGGATTGTTGCCCAGTGGTCCAAAGTCCTCTTTTCAGATGAGAGCAAGTTTTGTATTTCATTTGGAAACCAAGGTCCTATAGTCAGGGTGGAGAAGCTCATAGCCCAAGTTGTTTCAAGTCCAGTGTTAAGTTTCCACAGTCTGTGATGATTTGGGGTGCAATGTCATTTGCTGGTGTTGGTCCATTGTGTTTTTTGAAAACCAAAGTCACTGCGCCCGTTTACCAAGAAATTTTGGAGCACTTCATGCTTCCTTCTGCTGACCAGCTTTTTAAAGATGCTGATTTCATTTTCCAGCAGGATTTGGCACCTGCCCACACTGCCAAAAGCACCAAAAGTTGGTTAAATGACCATGGTGTTGGTGTGCTTGACTGGCCAGCAAACTCACCTGCCCTGAACCCCATAGAGAATCTATGGGATATTGTCAAGAGGAAAATGAGAAACAAGAGACCAAAAAAAAAAAAAAAAATATTAAAAATGCAGATGAGCTGAAGGCCACTGTCAAAGAAACCTGGGCTTCCATACCACCTCAGCAGTGCCACAAACTGATCACCTTCATGCCACGCCGAATTGAGGCAGTAATTAAAGCAAAAGGAGCCCCTACCAAGTATTGAGTACATATACAGTAAATGAACATACTTTCCAGAAGGCCAACAATTCACTAAAAATGTTTTTTTTTTTTTTTATTGGTCTTAAGAAGTATTCTAATTTGTCGAGATAGTGAATTGGTGGATTTTTGTTAAATGTGAGCCAAAATCATCACAATTAAAAGAACCAAAGACTTAAACTACTTCAGTCTGTGTGCACTGAATTTATTTAATACACGAGTTTCACAATTTGAGTTGAATTACTGAAATAAATGAACTTTTCCACGACATTCTAATTTATTGAGATGCACCTGTATATATAAAGCTGTTTTTACTGTATTTTGATCAAATAAATGCAGTCTTGGCAAGCATAAGAGACTTCTATATACTCAAAGTACTCATTTCACATTGGGGCCACAAACTGAAATATACTAATGCCTTCTAGAAATATACTAAGCCTTCTAGATGATGAAAAAAAATTAAATATTGATCTCATCATAAGTTGTCTTGCCACCGTTAGTGTGTAAAACTAATTTTAACATTCCCTCAGGGCTGATGATTTTAAGGTTGTATATCCTGAGGCTCTGATAACTGCCTGTAGCCACATGGGACATAGACGTGACCTGAAGGGAATTACTACATTAAATCCGCTACCAAAAAGTCTGAGGATTCAGAGAATGTGGTTTTAAGCAGCAAGTTGTTATATGAGTGGGAAAAGACTGCTTTGTTTGACAAAAAAATAAATAATAATTTGGGGAAATGGCACAAAACCATGCATGAATTGCATGCACGCCAATATTAACAGCGGATGTGATTATGAAAGCGTCTACAGATATTTTGAAAGGTCTGATAAAACACTGACAGAGAAGCTCGGATGGTAGAGTGTAGATTTATGAATATTTTTTACATTATTTCCACCACTTTGTTTGCTGCCCATATTAAAAAAAAACTTTATGGAAAAAATAAGGTATTCACTTAGAGAATCATATGCAGCAAGTCCCTAAATTTAGAAAACTTTTAAATATATCTCAACTCACAGAGAAACAGTTTCAGCCATTAAAGGCCAGCAGCTCTCATTTGAATATTAGAAGACTCATCCATTCCAAGCTATTCATCTGAAACTGTTCCTCCATCTTCTGTGAGGCAGGGAAGAGGGGGATGGTCAGCGAGAAGGGGAAAGAAGCCTGCTTGTTTTGCAGCACAACAGGCCACTGCAGCCCTCCTGCTAACCCACGACTAGAGAGGAGGGGTTAGAGGGAAAGGGCCTGCACACATCGGTGCAGTTCCTGGCGTAGATTGAAAGCATGTTGTCAGATAACTGAAATACCAGCCTTGAAAGCTTCGTCCAATACCAGTATTTGTGTGCACGTGTCAATGCAGGGGGTGCCTGACTCACATCTAACACAGTCCTCCAGATTTGTCACAGCCAGTCATTGGCTAGTTAGCACCAGGATGATTTTCATGAATTTAAAATTGTTAAAAACTGAAACAATTCTTTATATCCATGCTCGTTTTTGTGCTACGCACAACTATGTGATCGATTTCCATGTTCATTGCATCATTAAGGCCCTTAGGAGACTTTTTCAAAGTTTTACTCAGGCACATACTATAAATCCAGAGATATTTCAATTGGTTTAGAGTTGTAGTGTTAAGTTGTCTAAAGGCCAAGGTAAAGCATTCCAATACCAAAACACTATCTATCATTTATGAGTTTGTGAACATGAATCTTGTGTAATATATATATATATATCTCTCTCTCTCTCTCTTAGGCAATGCACTTAAATGATTATAAAGTACATTCAGCAAATTATGCCATCATGTGTCATACCCGCATTGTCACAAAAGATCATTATTTTAAATCTAATTAAAGCATAAAATTAATACAAAAAGTTAAATTCGGCTGAGATATCAATAAAACAAGATGAAAAAACATCCCCTTATTGTTCGTTTAAAATGCTAAATTTGGTTATGTGAACATGTTGCTATCCCGTTAGTTAAATAAAAAGTTAAGTATACTAAGTAAATTAAAATTTCTCTGAACTTGAGCTGCAATTTTAAAGCTTAAGTAACTCACGCAAATAATGTTTTCTCTGAAATAACTCCAGTACTGTGATAAGGGTGAAGTTATGCATTGTAAGCGCCTTTGCACTAGATACGAAATGTGTACTGGAACAACATGTTGGATTCAAAGTTTTCTGGGGACAAAAGAGGAACCGGCACTTGACTTTTCGATTTGATGCAACTAGTGAATAAACCCGGCAACCACAAGAGAAGGCAAGCGAGATGAAAAGCCTAAAGCGACTACAAAGCAGTCTCACATCTGCTCCGCCATACCAGCTTCATATCTGCTCACTGAGTGGACCGACACACATTAAAAGCTGCCATCTTAGGTTAAAGACTTGAGAGGCAACGACGATACCATCTTCAAACGACTCTTTGTTAGATTGTTAGTTGAAATAGTGTTTAAATAACTTTATAGAGACTAAATATTAAAAATAAAAAAAGTTTATTAAAACGACAAAACACGGATGCGTGTTAAAAGTGCATCAAAAACACTACAGAATAAATTATAAATTAGCTTTATCCCCCGTCTTCGTAGATTCAGAATGTTGTAAATGAAGCAGGTGCTTTTCAAGTTTCGTGAGCATTTAATATAAAGATTAGATACTAAAACCTGTTCGACGTCGCGCATAGGTCGAGATAAACAAAATCGAAAACTTTTGAAAACACGGAAACTCGTCCAACAATAAACCAGGTGCATTTTTTCAGTTCCTCTCAAGTAAAGTGTCGTCCGATCCCCCCTCCCTTTAAAAGCCGTCTACCTGTTGAGGGGCAAAGGGGACAAAAGAAATGAGATGAGTTGTGTCCAGCTAGCTAGTTAGCTTGTTGTGAGACAATGAAGTCGACGCTGTCCGTCTCCTGCAGCAGATAGGACACTTCCAAGCAGCTAATTACCTCTGCGCACGCCTGCCTCTCCAGCGCACTTCTCACAGCCGACCGAACGAGAAAAATAAATCATTTCCCCAGCCCAGAAAACAAGCCACATCTATGAACTGTTAGTAATAAAATACAACAGAGCTGTAACTCATATAAACGAATAAAAGAAAACGAGGGAATGACCATCTGGCCTCAAGCAACCTTCCCCGGTGTCTATATTGTCCTTCGGACGAGTGCACTTTCAGACTCGCTTTTCTGTTTCCACATACCATTTCGAGCCTCATCCAGTGTTATAAGCGCAAAACACAAGCGCAACAACTTCGATGATATCCTCACGTGCAGTTTTGTGCGCTCGAAAACAATTTTTGAGTGAAATTGTTGATACCAGGGGTCGGGGATCTCCCTCATTCAGCTCGGCCAATGACTCACCTCTACGTTCAAACCACCTCGTGTCTCAACAATTAGCTTGCTAACGAACGCTCACTTTATGTGATTTTGAAAAAATGAGTTTTAGCCATTCGTGAAGGATATAAAGAACTTAAGCGTTGTTTTAGACCTTGAAGATGATCAACTGCTTGTACGTAATTTAACTAACATATTTCTCGCTTCCACTCCTATAGGGATCCGTGCGGCTCTATACAATGCAGTGCGCGTGAGCTAAACGAGCTAATGTTAGCATGTGCGCGAGCTACTTTGAGATTCTTCGATAAGTTAAAATACAAAGAAACGAAAAAACTAGCGTGCGGTTTCTGTTTTCCCTGTGAAGATTTGTATTAAAACAACTTTACGCTGTTTTAAAACACTGTTTATACCGCGGGTACCACCGTGGTAGAAAACAAGTTAAATGTACACTCAAAAACACTTTTCTCACAATGAAAGTACGGGTATATTTGTACGACAATGGTAAAAGTGTTTGAAACGAACTAATATGTTTGTACGCGACTGATAAAGTTGGTGGATTCGTATCGTATCATTAGAAAGAAAGGCGATTCCTTACCCTACTCAACGCGGGTCAGTTTAGGGTTTTCACCAATTAACTCCTCTTCGTATATCCCGAAAATCCGTTTAAATACGCGAAGAACTGTCGAAATTCAAATTGTTTCGGTAAAGTCGGCGTCTCAGCGTCCCGTCCTCACCGACTCTGCTTCTCTCCTTTGTGTTAATTTCACTCAATTCGAGTTTAATCCGATCGATCCAGGCAGCCGCGTTCTCGTGTCCTCTCCTCTAGACGCTCGCGCTCACCTTCCACAGGCAGGGGGCGCGTGCATGACTTGCTGGATAAACATGCGTGCGCGTGAGTGACCTCGCCGGGGCTGTGACGCAAGTGCTTTTTCCCTTTACTTTCCAGGTCTTTATACACATTTATGTTTAATTTAATGAATATTAATTATTGCTTTACTTTAAAGGATGTTATCTTGTATTATGAAAACAAAAGCAATCTAGAATTTATTGTTAATCTTTTTATTTTATTAGCAAAATTTCACATACATAAACAAAAATTTCTTAATTCATCTCCTATGTTAAATTTGTTTTGTTCTGACTTTGACTTTTATATTTCTTCAATAAGACTGTTAAAAAATGAAAAGTCTGTGAAATGTTTAAAATACTATGATACATTCTTCAATTCCCCTGGTACTTTGTAATATCCTTATTTGTTAAAATTGAATGTGAGCTATGTCTTGATTTTATTTATTTATATATATATATTTTATTTTATTTATATAATATTTTTTTTTAAAATTTATTTATATATTTGTGTTCCTTTTTTCTGCAATAAAAAAAAAAGGTCTTTATACACATTTTTGTGAAACGTATCGTTTCGATACAATGGTTTTTCTTGGTTACATTTTTTTATATATATTTTCATACTATATTTCGAGTTTTTGAAACTTTATAACATTTATGCTTTATCTAACAGTTTTTTTAATAAAATAACATTATTCGTAATTATAAACCCTTGATATCTGATTTTAAGTTTTAAAACATGTTTGTGTGCTGACTGAGAAACTCGTGTAGGGATCGCAATGTACAGCTGTTTTATATGTCAACAAATATGTGCACATAGTATTTAATTATTTTTTTTACTGGCCTTCCGTGAATAATTTTTCTTTAACAGTTAAAAGAAGAACTAAACAAGACCATTAAGTATGCTGTGGTTGCTTTTCCATTCACAACTTTACAATTATTGCACCAATACGCAACCAAGCTATATATACACAAGCGGAATTTACCTGTATCGTTAACCAGCCAATCCCTGTTGGCGGTGGTACCCCGGATGTTCAGGTCTGCCCTTGATCTTTACGTCAGATCTATATGCACGTAAACACGTTTGGGTTGTTGCATACCTCTGGCGCCATCACACACAATGCTTTGTTATACGTTGTGGTTATACATTGCATTATCATATGATTTCACTTTAACTCATTTTCTATGTTAAAAAAAATAAACATTAACAGTAAGAAAACAGCAAAAATAAAAAAATGATATATATATATATATATATATATATATATATATATATATATATTATCTGGAAATGGACATTTTTTGTCGTATGCAACCCACTACAAAGCTACCCCCGTCACACAAAAAACTACACACAAGCAAACTGAGTTTAGAAGGTTTTATTATATTTTTTTTCGTGATAGCATTTATTTTGAGAACACAGCAAATAAAGTCGAGGGTCACAAAGTTACTCCAGGTTTGGCTTTATCACACCCCTTTCACAACAGACAAGATGTTCACCATATATCTATTAACAACATAGTGCCAAGAGAAAGCAAGTCTTTACACAATCACTCAGACACCTAAATTAATGTGAATCTGCACTGACTTTACACAGCGGACTGCATTGGAGAAAATTAACTTTGAAGAGAGGAAAAAAAACAGATACATTTATATGCATACGAATGCATGCATATTTGACGACTTGTATGGATATATAGGTATAGGCATGTATGCGTGAGTGTCTGTCTAATGGATAAGTGAGTCTAGCGTTATCATATGCAATATACAATTGCACGTAATTACTAAAATGATCCTGTGTAACATGAATATGTTATTTTTTGAAGTCCCAAAATCTTTTAAGGCAAACAGCAGATCTAGTTCTGAAGATGTGATCCATATCTGGAGCCATGATTTTAGAACACAGGTAAACACAAATTTGGCATTAAAGTAGGAATATAGAGCCAGAGTTTCTATACAGTGAGGAGGATTGGGGGCACGGATACGAGGAGTCAAGGCAGATGGCAGGACCAAACTAAAATAAACGAAGTAAAAGATTACCTTAAAATGGTGTCGAAGCGGTTTTGGAAATATCGCAATACTGTTGCAGTTTCAAGCTCTATTCATACAGTATAGAATTTAAGCAAATTCAGTACAGAATTCTAGCTCAGTCAACGTACACCAAAGCAAGAAATGATAACTATATATACAGAATGTGAATGATAAATACAGATTTAAAACAGTCCTGATTTTTCTTCTTCTTTTAACTTCTTCACTTTGATAACAGCTGTTCCTTTTTTAGACCAGCTCAGCTCTACGTTCCTTTTATTTTGACTTCAGGGTTCACCACAGTTTTCATTGAATTCACCCACATAAACTGATTAAAATACTATAGATGACTTTGTAGTGTTTAATAAAGTTCAGCTTGAAGTCAAATGGGCAAAACAAAACGGGAAAAAAATAAAAAATAAAAAAAAAGACAACTTGCTGAGAAACAAACATTAATATATTTACCATAATAACTCCAAAGCTCCTGTCTTTTTCTTTACTAGTAACCATATAATGTCTGCTGTAGCCCAAACAGGCTTCAGGAGTTTGTCAGGAGGTTTGAAGAGGACCTGGACTTTATAAATATTTTTTTTGTATCGTTTTGGACAGCCATCTAACATATGATCTGAATCCGGGGCCTGGGCTGTGGGAGGTTAAGAAAATGTTAGTGAGCCCGACCAGTCCAGTAGAAACGTAAGGGGCGGAGGGGGACGTGGAGGAGACTGGAGGGTAAAGGGTAGTGCTCAGCAACAGCCCCCTCCGGCTTGCTGTCCTCCCTGACTGCCGCCCATCGTGGAGTTGGTGGCAGCATGCTGGGGTCCAATCTTGATGCCGTTAGCCTGCGAACACAAATAAAACATGCGTAAGACAACCCTCATTTCCATTTCAAATGACAAGACCTCACAAAAGTTAAAAGAGCTCATGTGAAATTATGGTGATTTTGTACTGTCACATAACGCTGTATTATGCAGAAAATACCAGCCCCTGTAGGCCTGAATTAGTGGGCCGCTATTGTCAGCACTGAGGCGGGAGAACCTCTGGAGTGTTATTCCAGCGGTAACACAGAGACACAGGGAAACCTGCCAGAAATTTAAAAACACACACACACACACCCAAGCTGGTGGCACTTTCATTCATCACACAAAGGTATCTCCGTGCCAACTTTTCCCTTAAGCGGGCTCACGTTCAAAACCGACACGCCGTAGCGAGGCTGCGCTTTTGTAACGTTCTCAGGAAACTACATTGCGCCAAATCTGATTTATAGTGATCTGGGGTGAGCTCACATGTGAGCCTTGAGGTTCCTGGCCAGGATCTCTATCAGCTGATGCGGTTTGGACTCTGTCCCTTAACTTAAAAAAAAAAACTTTTCCTACTACTCCAATAAAATAGCTGCAGTGGGCTCACCTCCATCAAACTGGCTGTAACTTAGAATATGTGAGGAATTTACATGTTGGCTACCAGCCAATAGAGAGAAACTGAAGGGCCGGAGGGCTTGTGTGGAGCTTTCCCTGGAGTACATCTGCGTTCCTGGTAAGTCATCATCCTGCTCCTTCCACTAACTTCAGTTGTACATGCATTTAAGTATAAGTATTCACTACCATTACATTTCTGAACATTTTAGCGACTGTTACAATGCCTGCAATCATATGCAAACCATTATAATAATAACTGCTGTGCTCCATTGGTTATTACATCTGAATTTCCATAGATTTGAGGACAACAATGTGGCTACTGTGGGAAAACAACACCACAGTGCAAAGGGTATCAACCATCCAATGTGAGACTCTAGTATATGATTTTACTGTTTTATTAAACCTATTTTTGATGAAAAGCAGTGAAGTGTTTGTCATATTAGCAGTAGTTTGTACTAAAATGAAAGAGAAAGCCACATCACTTCAATGTCATTAAATTGAAAAAAAAAGTCACTCCCCAAAAAAGTTTGGATTAACATATAGTCCAACCTAAGAACTCACGACATTGGTTAAGCTGGTCATAGTACCATAGTGTTTACTTTTCAGTGGTAAATTCATTATTTCATTATCATTGTCTCAGTATATTAAATAGGGAAACTAGCAAGTCTGTGTTGAAAGTTTCAGAATCTACCCACCAGACCATACATAATGGATTTCAGTGTAATGCTACAGGAAGTCCTCTTGACCCAATTATTTTTAACTTGTAACAGCAAACAAAGAATGTGCTTCCTTGTCATATGGGTTACCTCGTTGTTTATATCAAAGACTCCCTCCTGGATCTTTTCATAAATTTCCTTGGCCGTGTTGATAAATGCCTGAAACACAAAAAGAGCCATATGTTATCTTTGTGATTAAAATGCCATCCTTCAACTGCTTAAGCTGATAAACTCAAACAGAACCTCAATGAGACCAATGCAAAACACAGCCAATAGACAAAACAATACCGCATACTGGAATCAATATAATTCATGAATAAATTAGATCAGCTTGACATATTCAAAGAGTCATAGTTTTTACAGTTGATGGCTGGTGCCCCCATCTGGCTGAACGTGATGTTGTCTATTATTATTGGAATAGAGCACACATTGGTCACCTAGAGAAAATAAACATGGCCGTGTGCACAGGTCACCTTTAAAGCGTTAAGCCCTGCTACTGGCACTTTGTAGCCTAATTAACAGAGCAGCTTTGCTTTTTTGGTGCAACTGCCTCTCAGCTCTCCAGAGCCATCAGTCCTCTGCGGCTCAATTACCACCGAGAGAGACAGAGATGGCTGAGCGAGTGCCGCAGATGTGTGCGTTCATATTTGTGCGTGTGTGTGTGACAGGGAATCTATGAATATGCATGAACCTTAAATAGGAGATAGAAACGTCATAAAGGGGTGGGGGGGAAGGGTCAGGAGAATTCACACGACACTAATGAGACAAATTAATCATTGAGGCGTCTTATAGTGGGAGGATGGGGGAGGGACTTCCACAATTTAACACCCCCGTTCTTTTAAAGCCTGCTCTAAGCCGTGCTTTAGCTTCTTGGCTTCCACCGCAAAGATCCGAATGTTTTTCTCCCCAGTCTGTGTGTCCCTGGGGTGTTATCTATATGCATGTATGTGCACATGTTTTCACACAAGAAGCCAAACATAAATCACGACACGAGCACTGAAGACCTCTGAGCCACACAAGTGCTGTTTTACCTCTTCTACGTTTGATGCGGTTTTTGCAGAAGTTTCCATGAAGATCAGTCCGTGTTCTCTGGCAAAGGCCTCACCTTCCTCTTTCTTCACCTCTCTCCGTGACTCCAAATCACTGCCATGAGAAAACAAATCAGATTTAAATTCAGATTACACTGGGCTGTGAAATAAACTACCATTCAAAAGTTTGGGGTCAGTAAGACCTTATTAATGTTTTTGAAAGTCTCTCACGTTCACAAAGGCTGCATTTATTTGATTAGAAATACAATTAAAAAAACAAAAAAACAAAACAAAACAAAAAAAAAAAACAGTAATATTGTGAAATATTACTACAATTTAAAATAACTGTTTTCTGTTTTAATACTTTAAAATGTAATTTATGCTGATTTGGTGTTCAAGAAACACTTATTATATCAATGCTGAAAACTTAAAAACAAACAAAAAAACTTAATATTTATGTAGAAAATGGTGATACATTTTTTCAGGATTATCTGATGAACAGAAATAAATGGATTTTATTTTTTTGTAATATTATACATGTCTGCCACTTTAAATCAATTTAACTTGTCCTTGCTGAATAAAAGTAATTTATTTCAGAAAATAAACAAACAATCTTACCAACATAAGCTTAAACAGTAGTGTAGCATTTCCTACATATTAGTTACCAATATATTACCCAGGCAAATTAATCTGCTGATATTTGGCCAAATTAATATTTGAGATTATGAGCATTAGCCAATAATCGTGCCTGCTCAAAAAGCCAAGTCAATGGATAATATACTAATGGATAATATAGAGTTTAGATCCACAAGTCATTTTAAAAATGTTCTGTGCTCTTATTTGTCTTCTCATTTGCTGTAATTAAACGGTTACATACAATCAATCAATCAATCAATAAATAAATAAATAAATAACTTCATATCCATATGTACTTGACAAATAAAAAAATAAATAAAAGAATTAAAATACTATAAGTACCAATAATAATGTTAATAATAAATACAAATATTAAAATAAAAATAAAAATGTATTTTATGCAAAACCTTTTATTTCCGATGAGCATGATGACCATGTTAGAGTTGGAATGTTGACGAGCATCTTCTAACCAGGTTGTCAAGTGGTTAAAGGTGTCCCTTCTGCAAATATAACAAACACCCACAAAAATAATTTATTTTTTTTTGTGTTTAACACCATGCCAGCTTCTGTGGCTATTTTCATGGTGAGAAAAATTTATAACAAATTATATTAGGTTTTTAAAATCTGGGTATCTAGGTTAACTCCGTTAAAAATCTCTTCAAAACAGTTAACTGAATAAGAACGTTTTCTCAAAGGTTTAAAACCAACACCACAAATAAAAAAAAAAAAACAGAACAACCTTTAAAATGAAGTACTGAATCTAGAGAAGCCAAGATAGTAAAGAAATGGAGCAAAACAGAAATATGACAGCTGTACGAGTTCGGTCTCACCTTGTGATGTCATAAACTAGCAGAGCCCCAGCTGCACCTCTGTAGTAGGACCTGGTGATTGAGCGGAAGGACTCCTGTCCGGCCTGAAACACACAGAGACACGGGGATCACACCACTAGTAAAAACCTGTTTACGAGAAACAATCAGGTGCCAACAATGTCCACTGGGTATGTTGCGTCTTCACTCTGTTGCCCTAGGAACTCCAGTTCTAAAAGACCACAGTGTCTTCTCTCCATCCCACAATGCTTCTCTAGAGCGTGACGCCTGTCCAATCCGCCGGCCCCCAGCGCATGGACACCGTTCATCGCGTGTCACAGTGTAAGATGGCCTCTGGTCAACCCAGCCCCTTTGACAGCAGGCAAATAAGCCAGGAGCACGTATTTGAATTCAATAACCCATTCCCCGGGGCAGCTGTTAACATTAGAGTTAATGGAGCCCATTGTGAATAAATGATGAATGACACCGTTATGCCTGCCATCTGCTGGAGTGAAAGGTTACAGGAAGGCCAGACATGCAGATTTCTCTTGTTACTTCATCCAACACTCCCCCATCTTCTCTAGCTTTATCACACAGCTTGTTGAAATAACCTTGAAATAAATTATTTATGGTGCATTTAAAGACACGCTAGCATCTAGGTGACATCATCCCAACGAAACCACACCGAACAACCACTGCATGATTACCCCTTATTATCCCGACATTAGATTTTTCATAAGATAGCCTCACCCATGCAAACCGGCTTTAAACAGGAAAACATCTTATTTAACGTTTACCGTGACTTCATTTAACTTGCGCAGAGACGTTATTAAAAATAAGCAACTGGTGTGCATCTCTTAATTAGTTTATAGTAATAGTAAGAGTATATAAGTGTACAAAAGGAAAAAAACCCAAGACATTTTGATGTATAAAACAAACACTGATGCTATATCATGGATTGAATATCACTGATACGTTGTCTCCCTCTGCTGGCCAAAATGTTTGTGAAGCTGGGACATTATCTTTGTTCATAACTGCATTTCTTATACAAGGAGGATTGAATAAGTCTGCTCCTGAATATATCAAAATATTGACTGCTATACTGTACAAACATTTATACATGGCAAAGCACTGGTCCATTTCAATTGAGACGTTTTAAAAAGCTCTGTCATTTAAGCGAACACACTCAATTACAAGGAATGCTTAGAAAAATAAAGTATTTCTCAAAGTGGCATATTATGAAAGACATGAAATGAATCTGTGAGATTCACTGAAATATTTCATTTAGGTCTTTCCCTATGAAGAGCTGCAGCTGTAATCACAGAAAAAAAAGGGAAAGAAAACAGACAACCTTTCAAAGGTTTGGAGTCAATAAGGTATTTTTTAAAGAAATTATTAAATTGAACAAAAGTGACAAGAAATCGTTTACAAAAGATTACTATTTCAAATAAATGCTATTCTTTCGCACTTTCTATCAATCAAAGAATCCTTAAATAAAATGCATCATGGTTTCTTCATATATTAAGCAACACAGCTGCCTGTTACAATGTTTCTTGAGGAGAATATTAGAAAGATTTCTGAATATCATGTGCACTGAGGATTGGAATAATGCTGCTGAAAATTCAGCTTGGCCATCACAGGAATAATTACATTTTAAAGTATATTAAAATAGAAAACAGCTATGTTAAATTGCAACAATTTTACAATATTACTGTTTTTACTCTTTTCTGACCAAATAAATGCAGCCTTGGGGAACATAAGACACTTCTTTCAAAACCTTTAAAAATATCTTACAGACTCCAATTTTTTTGAATGGTACTGTACATACATAAAGTCATTATTACACACTAAAGAGAGCATTTAAACATTAGAAAAGAATGTAACTACTTTCCTGAAAAGGAGATTATTTCCTAGGTGTATGTTTTGGCTTAAGTTAAAGGTAGTGATTTTTTCCCCACAGCAACACTAGCATAAAATTGCATACTACCAGACAGATGAGTGAAATAGGTGCCTTAAGAAATCAAACCTGTTCTTGTGACAGCCACATGTGCTATAAACAGTAGAGCCCGACCGATATATCGTTTTGCCGATTTTATTGGCCGATATGAGCCTGTTGCAGGTATATCGGTATCGGCGAATATGCCGCCGATATGCCTCCGATATGAACATTTTTTTACAGAACATAAAGCGCAGAACAAATGCTTGTATATGGTGTAATTACATCATTTGTCCAGTAGAGCGCGCTCCATTGTTTGCTACTGGCGACCTGGATGAAAGGCTTTAAAGCTTAAGTGGATGGAATAACATTGAAACTTTGAACGGCCATATCTCTTTAACAGCGCGGCGGATCCGCATCAAATTTGGGGGATCCCTTCAGCGCGAGGAACCCTCTCGAATGCTGAATCGAGCGGTTAAATTCGCGGTCGGGTGCCGACCGATCTGGCGATCCCGGGGGGCTACTGAGGCGCGGAGGGTGGCGTTCGAGAGGGCTCCTCAAGCTGAAGGGTTTCCCCGAATTTGGTGGAGATCCGCTGCCGCGTTCGCGAGATAGTGACATCAGCCAACACTTTAACTTCAGTAAAGAGGTCTCTTGTTCAGGCTGCAGCATTCAAGCGTTGTCTTATTCGATCGTAAGTGTCCTGCGAAGTGGACTTCACATGATATTCCGCCATGATTCCAGTTCCAAAGGAACGTACACGTTACATTGAAAGGGCATTAAAGTGCGCGAGATGTGAATTTAAATTGTATTTATTTACAGTGGTATATTTTGTCACATTCTCTAGTAAGATTCGTCTGTGTGTGAAGACAGTAGCGGAAATCCGTGAATGAATGTTCTGAAATGAAATAAACTTCAACGGAATAAAGTTGAATGGAACTGAATTGAAATAAAGTTAAATAAACTTCACCTTTACTGTTCAGTGCACTGATGTCAGACTCATTTTGGATAATAAAGTTTATTGTTAAATTGTTAAATGCCCTGCCTCCATTACATATCTTTGTGACGTCATTATAAGTGTTTGATCACCACATTTGAGTGATCATTGCAATAAATGTGTGTTTATGTATATATATTCTGTTTATGTATATACTATAGTATTCTATATACAGGTGCATCTCAATAAATTAGAATGTCATGGAAAAGTTCATTTATTTCAGTAATTCAACTCAAATTGTGAAACTCGTGTATGAAATAAATTCAATGCACACAGACTGAAGTAGTTTAAGTCTTTGGCTCTTTTAATTGTGATGATTTTGGCTCACATTTAACAAAAACCCACCAATTCACCATCTCAACAAATTAGAATACTTCATAAGACCAATTAAAAAAAACAAAACATTTTTAGTGAATTGTTGGCCTTCTGGAAAGTATGTTCATTTACTGTATATGTACTCAATACTTGGTAGGGGCTCCTTTTGCTTTAATTACTGCCTCAATTCGGCGTGGCATGGAGGTGATCAGTTTGTGGCACTGCTGAGGTGGTATGGAAACCCAGGTTTCTTTGACAGTGGCCTTCAGCTCATCTGCAGCTTTTGGTATCTTGTTTCTCATTTTCCTCTTGACAATACCCCATAGATTCTCTATGGGGTTCAGGTCTGGTGAGTTTGCTGGCCAGTCAAGCACACCAACACCATGGTCATTTAACCAACTTTTGGTGCTTTTGGCAGTGTGGGCAGGTGCCAAATCCTGCTGGAAAATGAAATCAGCATCTTTAAAAAGCTGGTCAGCAGAAGTAAGCATGAAGTGCTCCAAAATTTCTTGGTAAACGGGTGCAGTGACTTTGGTTTTCAAAAAACTCAATGGACCAACACCAGCAGATGACATTGCACGCCAAATCATCAGACTGTGGAAAATTAACTCTGGACTTCAAGCAACTTGGGCTATGAGCTTCTCCACTCTTCCTCCAGACTCTAGGACCTTGGTTTCCACATGAAATACAAAACTTGCTCTCATCTGAAAAGAGGACTTTGGACCACTGGGCAACAGTCCAGTTCTTCTTCTCCTTAGCCCAGGTAAGACGCCTCTGACGTTGTCTGTGGTTCAGGAGTGGCTTAACAAGAGGAATACGACAACTGTAGGCAAATTCCTTGACACGTCTGTGTGTGGTGGCTCTTGACCCCAGCCTCAGTCCATTCCTTGTGAAGTTCACCCAAATTCTTGAATCGATTTTGCTTGACAATCCTCACAAGGCTGCGGTTCTCTCAGTTGATTGTGCATCTTTTTCTTCCACACTTTATCCTTCCACTCAACTTTCTGTTAACATGCTTGGATAGGGCACTCTGTGAACAGCCAGCTTCTTTGGCAATGAATGTTTGTGGCTTACCCTCCTTGTGAAGGGTGTCAATGATTGTCTTCTGGACAGCTGTCAGATCAGCAGTCTTCCCCGTGATTGTGTAGCCTAGTGAACCAAACTGAGAGACCATTTTGAAGGCTCAGGAAACCTTTGCAGGTGTTTTGAGTTGATTAGCCGATTGGCATGTCACCATATTCTAATTTGTTGAGATAATCAATTGGTGGGTTTTTGTTTAATGTGAGCCAAAATCATCACAATTAAAAGAACCAAAGACTTAAACTACTTCAGTCTGTGTGCATTGAATTTATTTAATACACGAGTTTCACAATTTGAGTTGAATTACTGAAATAAATGAACTTTTCCACGACATTCTAATTTATTGAGATGCACCTGTATAGTACCAGTCAAAAGTTTGGACACAGGAATGGGAAAGTGTCCAAACGTTTGACTGGTACTGTACTATAATATACACAATGAATATCGGCCGATATATCGATATCAGACTTTTTACGCCCTAATATCGGTATCGGCCCCCAAAAAAACCCATATCGGTCGGGCCCTAATAAACAGTAAAGAAGGGCCAGGGTTTCATAATAAAAAAAAAAAAACAAATTAGAAACCTTTTCTCCCTGGAAATTTTGAACCTGACATCAGGTTTGTTGACATGTCTTTGGAGGGCAGCGCTTTAGAAAAAGAGCATGTGGATGAAGCAAGGGATGCAGGTAAGCCCCTGCTGGTTAAAGTTATTACTACACCATTTGGCTGCAGAAAGCATCTTCCACCACTAACTCCCCCCAAAAAATCTGTAAATTCTGAAGGAAAAAAAAAAACAACAAAAAAAAAAAAAAAAAAAAAAAAAAGTTACATTTACTTACAAAAGATAATTTTGGGAGGGCTCTTAGAAAGTTGAAATTGGTTATTTTCTTTTGGTCTGCTGCCTTTGACCTCAAAGCTCATGAAAATCATCGACAACGATTCTAATTATCGATAAGTCGGGTCTACCCACAGTGCATGTACAACTTCAGCCGGTCGCGTCAAATTAACGTTACAGCACTGAATAACGCATTTCTATGGCCAAAATTCATCTAAAAATAGTGGCGGAAACAGAATGAGATGCTGCGGGAGAAGTACTTGATCCAAGCTGCACAAAACATGAGAATTCTTTATTTTAAGCTTTAAGGCTATGCATTAGCATAATGGCTTGCCCTGTCAGGCGCTTTGACAGATGCGTGTGCGTCCTCAGCGCAAAAAAAAGTTCAGTTTACGGTCATATCCTTATCTGTAAATGTCACAAATTCATGCGAGCATTTCCATTTTTGCATAAAGTTCCGTCCTGACAGTCTGTGTTAAGTTTAAATCTTTACTGAATGAGCACCAGCACGGTGGGCACGTGAACGTGCATCAGAGAGGGATTAATATTCAGCGCAAAAACATTCATTGTGCTGAAATATCTGTTGTTGAATGTTAAATTAAGTTTTAAAAGTCAACATGTAGTGCACGTATTTTATGAGAGTAGGAACTGTAAAGGGATAACCGCGTATAGTTGTCTGAATATAAATATCAGATGCTTCATAGCCGCCTTTTACAGGATAACGAAATTACAGTAAACGTGACTGTGATCAAAAAGTTGGTTAACACTGAGTTTGTGTTTTTATTCGTATTTTTTATTATTATCTTAATTTTTGATGAAGAGATTTAAACTATAGGCCTATATACAGTGCTTAACAAATTTATTAAAACAAATGTATTTAAGGTTTATAACAAATAATGTGCCACTTCTGCTCTAAACTAACAGTATTGGTGTTTACTAAAATATTTTTTAGCTATCTGTATTGGTTAATCCTCCAATTATGCGTAATCTCTTTAGTAACAGTAGGCTATTTCTAATACTATAGTATAATTATTTCTGTTATCTATGAAAGAATGAAAGATCTATGAAAGATTTTTTTCAGATACCCAGTTACAGTCAAAAAGTAGCTAAACAATGCCAGCATGAATGCATGCTGTTATGAAAGGCAGGAGGCTAGCTATTTTTTTTATTATGTGAATAAATATTTAGTTGTTTCAGTTTGTTATTTGCCCAGTAAATGACAATAACATTTTTAGATTTAAACAATTCTTTGACAGATTCCTAAAATATTTGTGTTTTCTCTTTATGACAGGTGGTCTAATAAATTAAGCACTGTATGTTTTCATAGCATTCAGTTGGCACATTTGTTTGAAGGACATTGGGCAGAATGTGGAAGTGTTTTTGTCAAAATAAAAAAGAAGAAAATTTAGCTTTTTTTTTTGTTTTTATCCGATTAATCGAAAAATAATAATAAAATAAAACAAATAATCGCCCAACTAATCGATTATCAAAATAATCGTTAGTTGCAGCCCTAGTTATTAATAAACAGCATGGGACTTTGTTTTGGTGGCAATCAGCATTGTCATGGCATCATTTTCCTGTGTGTCTAGACTCTGTCACATGACAATTAGGTTCCATATCATGTGACAGGCTCAAAGCAACCTGGCAGCAGAACTGAACTCCCATGAGCAGCCTCAGGCATACTGCTGCATTAGCATTTTTGCATGGCCAAATCTGTTTAATCAGGAAATGAATGTTCCCACAACACTACCCGAATAATCATACTGAAATCAAAACAAACTTAGCAAAAGTAAAATCATATTCTACACAAATAAGGTGCATGAAAAATCTTACCGTATCCCAGATCTGAAGTTTTATCTGTTTGCCATCTATAGTGATCATTCGCGCTCCGAATTCAACACCTGTCGAGACAAATGAAGGCAAAGCTTGATTCATGACTCATGCTACAGCACAGGGCACTGAACCTATCACCTCAGATTTGCATCAACACTACTGATCAGATCTTTCATTTTAAAGCATTGGCAATATAAAACTTGACAATACAGTTATCAGATGCCAACTTTAAATAAATTTGAATACATTCATTTACCCATGGAATAGATAGAGCCTGTTCATGTGCACCACAAATTTCACTATTGTGTGCTTTCAGAAGGTTCCTTACAAAAAAACACTTCAAGGAGACTGGCACCTAGTGCTGGGCAGTATACCGGTTCATACCGAATACGGGTGTTTATTTTTCTTATATGAATTTTAAAAATACTGCAACACCAGTGTATGTCGTTCAAACAACGTTCGGAACGCAACACTGTTTGAGAAGGGTCTTTTTCCACTGTTGCACTGTGGCAAGGACACACCTGTATGTGTTACTAAGCGTGAAAGTTACGAAACTGAAGCTGTAGAATTAGTAGAACGTGAACTCAGCCACAAATATCCACCGCAACCTGCCATCAGCTCCCGTGTCTCAAACACACGAGCGTGACTTCAGCACTCGATTTAGCAACATTCAGACCCTTTTAGTTGCTTTTTTCCATAGAATATACATACTAACAAACCTAGCGACTTTTTTGGATAAACCTTAGCCATCTTTCAGTTGGAAGATGTCGCCAGTGCTGCCCCGCGAGCGCGAGGTCTGACTCTCCCGGCGCAGTGTCGCCTCTCTCGGCGTCTGTTCTGTGCAGTGAGCGGCAGAGGAGCACCGCATTCAGCTGGCCATACAGCAGCAGACTCATCAATATATGAGTACAAAACAGCGTTTCCAAGCACGTCACTTACTGACTGTTTGGAATTATAAATATGAGCATAGATCATCTGTTAATATTATGCACTTTTTTATTTGTTGTTTTTTTTAGTTTGTTACTCAGATGCAGGCTGTGCGCTGCATGAGACAAAAAAGTAATTTAGCCAAAACCACCACATAGCCGCTCTTTAGCGTAGATGCATGTTGATTTTATCAGACAATGTCGCTTTTATAAATGAGAGTGACCCCTGGTTAAGTATTTATGGGTCGTGTTTAGTCACTATTTAATGTGGAATTTTTCAACAATATTCACTCATCATGACAGTAAAAGAGGGCATTCTAAGTCAATCTACTGCAGTATTTCCTCTCTCGATCAGTACAAAATGTGGTTAACACCCGGTCATGCATGAAAAAAAATTAATACCATCATATACCGTGCAACCGGTATAATTTTGAAAAATACTGTGATATAAATTTTTGGTCATACCGCCCTGCACTACTGGCACCAGTCAGTTTCTTGTGCTAATGAGACCCATTCCTGCAGTTTTAACTAATGAGAGAATTATGTGGTTGAGTTAAAAGAGCCTTACCGATAGTGAGATCATGCACTGGTTGAAAGCGCTTATCTGTAAACTGTAATAATAGGCACGACTTCCCCACACCTGCAAAACAAACACAGAGGGTCACACGTGAATAGCCACAATTAGCCACAGGCCTATACATCTGCTCTATCCCATTACATTAAAACCATTTGTTCAGGCTGTAATTGAAAAACTGTAAAAAGTGACAGGGTTATTTCTGTTTTGAGACTAGAATTGGCCTTCCCCTCTCATCTTACTTCCTAACAATGTGCCTAAACATACATGGTTTAATTAAAGCCATTGTAAGACCATCTCATTATTACGGCTAAAATGAATGAGAAGAAAATAAATAACTCACGCACGGAGATCTATATCAGACAAATAATTAAAGTTAGACACATTAGGGCAGATGAGTTTGATACAGCATCGAAGACCAATTACCTGATGGACTGATAGCAAACACAAAGACATCTCTCTTATTCAATTTTCTTTTCAATATTCGGTGTGTAATGTTAATCAAAAACAAAGCAAACAAACAAAGAAATCAAATCTTGTGCACTTTAAACTACATACTTATTTCTTATTAACAAAATGTCACCTGCTCCTTGGATTTGATTCCATATGAAATTAACTACATTAATTGAATTAAGTAAAATCATCAGTTCGAGACATTTTATATTACTGGCATAACTAAATAAACCCATCCCCCAAAATGAGATTAGAGGATCTGCCATGATACACAAACAGGTTAAATGCTTATGACATTAGGAGGAGGTGTTACCATGAGCAACAGCCGTTGCGAAGCAAACAAGCAGCATTGAAAGAGCGCTCACAAGAGAGATGCATGGAGACAACACAACAATGATGAAATTGCAATGTGTAATGTGCAGACTCACCTACAACCAACACTACACTCGACCTACTGAACAATATAGTAACTATCTTTGAAAAAAAAACAGGCTTGTTGCCTGTTGTATTGTCTCTTGTGAATAATTGTGACAACATAAATAATCTGGTAGCAGCTGGATGTTATTGCTTCAATCTAGTATTATATCTATGCCAATATGGTCATGGCAAACAGCTGAAATCAAACTAATAGGGATGAGATGCTTTTGGTTTCATTTGTTAAAACTAGTTTGCATATATGAATGCAGCACTTTAAGAAAAAAACAAAAACAAACATTCTCTGCTGTTCAGCACTTTAACAAACATACTAGTGCTCAAGTTAAATGTATCGTAGCACTACTTGTATGTATGTATCTGTGAAACCAATCACATATGCAAGCATGAACAGACTAGACTAGATACAATCTCACGATGCCTAGTAATGACCAGCTAGATCAAGTTGCAGATGAGCATCATCTGACCTGGGTTGAGCAACATACAAAGGCACAAGGCTGTTTACACATCACTTTTACGACCACAACTGCCTAAAAAGTAATTGTCACAAGCCCAATTTTACTGCTGTTCAGCGTTTTGTGAAATGCATTAGGGACTGAAGAGTTTATGATGGTTGCTTTTGACTTGAACACCATTCAAGGCCTGATACAAAAGGATAAAACTCAATCACTCTGGACAACTGCAGGTGGAAGTGTCAAGTAATATTTTGAAATGCATAACATACTCATTATCAGATGTTATGGCACAACC
The DNA here is from genome assembly GCA_039654775.1 of Spinibarbus caldwelli. Taxonomy (NCBI): domain Eukaryota; kingdom Metazoa; phylum Chordata; class Actinopteri; order Cypriniformes; family Cyprinidae; genus Spinibarbus; species Spinibarbus caldwelli. The sequence continues at coordinate 17,162,459 of CM077235.1, read as the reverse complement.
TGAACTAAGGCCTAGTTGTCAAGATTAAATTGATATTCCACCCAAAAAATATAACATTTTGCCATAAATTTACTCACCCTCATGTCGTTCCAAATCTGTATGACTGATATTCTTCTGTGGAACATAAAAGATGTTATTTTGAGAAATGTCTCAGTGTTTTTTATCCATTTGATAAAAGTCAATGTTCACCAAAACTATCTGGTTACCAACATTTTTCTAAATATCTTCTTTTATGTTCCACAGAAGAATGTCATACAGGTTTGAAATGCCATAAGGGTGAGTAAATAACAAAATGTTAATTTCTCATTTATGTTAGCTGTCACATTTTGAGCATACCCACATTGACAGACACTGTGTAGGATGTAAGGAAAAAGGAAATCTATGTGGTTCAGTTTTCCAAAAGAATGTTGAGCACCACCACGTCTCCACATGAGGCAGGAAAGAGGCTTCTCAGTAAACGAAGCAATCTTACCTATTATTCTGTCGATGAAAAGCTTGTTAAAGGTTACATTTGCAACACAAAAGACCCCAGTTTCAAGATGCATTTAAGTACACCAACAAAAGAGTGTTCCTTATGATGATTTTGATGCTGTAGGTTTCAGTGCAACAAAATCCTCAATGCAACATTGGTCCTGCAGTTGAATCTAGACCTTACCAATGTAGAAAAACACTGAGCATAAAATTATTGTAGGCTAATTTATGTGGGGGAACAATTTGGGTTATTTGGGGAAAAAAGGTCTCAGTCCTTTTTATATATATATATATATATATATATATATATATATATATATATATATATATATATATATAGATAGAGGGAGAGAGAGAGAGAGAGAGAGAGAGAGAGAGAGAGAGAGAGAGAGAGAGAAAGAAAGAAAGAGCACACACACAGCAGTGAACACACCCGGAGCAGTGGGGAGCAGTTGGGGGTTAGGTGCCTTGCTCAAGGGTCTCACCTCAGTCGTGGTATTGAGGATGGAGAGAGCGCTGGTTATTCACTCCCCCCACCTACAATCCCTGCTGGACCTGAGACTCGAACCTGTGACCTTTGAAAACTCTCTAACCATTAGGCCACGACTGCCCCAAAGAGAGACAGGTTTTATGGTATGGATAGGTTTAAGGGTGGGTTAAATAGTACTGGTAGTGTCAACAGTATAATTATAGATGTAACTACAAAAATTACTCACAGATGTTAAAAAAAAAAAAAAAAAACCCTACAAGTACAACATAAAAACATGTCTGTACACAATAAATGCACTGTATCAAATGATTAATTATTAATGTTAGTACATGATAGTTAAAGACACTTACCCCCGGTTTCACAGACAAGGCTTAAACCTAGTCCCAGACTAAAGTGTAAGTCTGAGCTGTTTTAACTGAAAGAAACTTGCACTGAATGATCTTAAAATACATCAGTGCCTTTGTTTTGTCTTAAGATGCACACCAGTAATGTTTTTTCTAAGGCATGTTAATAAAAATTACTTAAATTTCATAATTGAACAATGGCCTAATCCTGGCTTAGTCTAAACCCTGTCTGTGAAACCGGGCCTTAATATAAAGTGGGTCTGAAAACAAAAAAGCAAAACCAACATGTAACCTGGAATGAACTGGATGTAAAATCATACGGACAATGTTGGATGGCATTATATTAATGCGTTTACCTTATCAAGCAAAATATTAATCCTGTAAAAAGAAAACTGTGCGTAACTGAATGGCAGATTAACACTTTTGAAGGCAGAAATACATCTTTCTGCTGTTGCCGTATCTCTTGGGGAAAGGCCTACAGTGACAGAAATCTGGTGAGAACACTAGCAGGCCACAGTTATACGGGGTTACCAGCATCAAAACACAAATTGTATGATCCTGACTGATCAATGTGAGACTTGAGTACAAAGAAATATCTTTCATAGCCACTGCTTATTAAACCCGTTTATCCTCTGAAAAACGCAAATGAGCCAACGCCATTTTCAGAAAGAGTAAATAGCTGCTAGCGATGTTGGCTAACTAGCCAGGCTGTTGTGGCCTTTGGTTGGGTTAGAAAAAGATGTAAGCAAAGAAAGCGAACACTGGGCTAGACGCACTGACACGTACACAGCATGTTGCTTTTTCGCTCTACATGTCATGCTAATAGAAAGCAGAGATGCTGTTGTTGTTATTGAGGCAGACAGCTGATGTGAAACAGCGGTTAGCTTGTCTGCTAGCTCCCCCCACCCAGCCGAAAACAAAAGACCGTGACAGCTTTATAACCGTGCACCGCTGCCGTGACATGAAGCACACGCTTAGCAATCGACTTTATCTATGCAATAATAGTCAGGCTACGAGCTAATGAGGCAGATGGAGAGAAAGACAGAGGAAAAACAGGTTGTCGGTCCTCCCACCCGCGCGCCTCTGCTTGAACCACGTCATTGACTCCAGCACTGCGGAAATAACGTTAACAGACTCGCCGTCGCTGCTCGACTCACCCGTGTCTCCGATTATGATGTATTTGAAGAGATACGCGTACGCCATGGCCAACCGGTCCTGTATTAACCTGTTCTGGCCTTACTAAAACGGCTCCTTGAAGCTAAAACCGCAGGGAAAGTCTGTGTGATATATGCCTCCGCTAAGCCAGCCCTTTTCTCTCCTCGACGGGAAGGAACAATAAACACCTCGAGCTCCAGCCGGCCTACGTCACACGTCACGCCTTCGCCACGCACGCAGAACAGAGGAGAACTCACCGGAAGTTCACTCACCGAGCCGCTGTGTGTGTGTGTGTGTCAGGTCAATGTTCCTCGAGAGGGCTCCTTTTTTAGTTTCATCTGACCATAGAAGCCAGCGCCATTTGAAGTACCAGTCGTGTCTGACAGCTGAATATGCTGGAGTATGGTTTTGGATGAGTGAATTTTTCTTGAAAGCCTCCCAAACAACATGTAGTGATGTAGGGGCTGTTTGATAATTTTTTAGGCTTTCTGACCCCAAAACTCAACTAATCTCTGCAATTCTCCAGCTATGATCCTTGGAGAGTCTTTGGCCACTCAAACTCTCCTCCTCACCGTGCATTAGGACAATATAGACGCACATCCTTTTCCAGGCAGATTCATAACATCTTTAGATGATCGGAACCACTTAATTATTGCGCTGATGGTGGAAATGGGGATTTTCAATGCTTTCGCTCTTTAGCCACTTTCTATTTTGTGAAGCTCAATAATCTTGTTCTGCACATCAGAACTATATTCTTTGGTTTTACTCCTTGTGATGGATGATTAAGAGAATTTGGCTTTTGTGTTCTTCATATTTATAATCCTGTGGAACAGGAAGTCATGGCTGGACAATTTCATGCTCCTAGTAACCCTGGTGTGCTAAAAATGCAAATATGAATGGGAATATACTTCAGAGATATTATACTCATAAGAATTTCTAGGGGTGTCAATAATTGTGGCCAACATGCATTGGAGAAAAACATTTATTTCATCATGCGATTTTCTTCCCACTTTCAATTGATTTACTTCAAAGAAAGGTTAGAATTTTAGTGAATGTTTTGAATGAAAGATCAAAAAGATCAATGATGCAGATTTGTTTTCACAGCTGCCTTTGCTCATATTTACCAAGAGTGCCAATATTAGTGGAGGGCACTGTACAGGACTTCTTCATTTATTTAGTCCACTTAAATCCACCCCTGCAAGCTCACATTCATCTGCCTCCACATTTGCAATGCCCACATCTCAAAATCCAATCAACCCAAGTCCCCACCCTACATTTTTTTCAATAATCTGTTACTCTCAGATGTGTCACACTACAGAGGAAAAGATCTTGATGTAATGTAACATTGACTTATATGAATATCAAGAATCTGTGATTCTCTTTAACCTTTATTTAATTGACAAAAGTACAAAGAAAAGATTTCCAAAGCTTTCACTGACCAACTTAATTGTATTTTGTAAATATAAACAAATTTTAATTTTGATGGCTGCAACACACTCCAAAAAAGTTGGGACAGAGGCATGTTTACCACTGTGTCACATCAACTGTCCTTTTAATTACAATGTTTAATCGTTTGAGAATTGAGGATAATAATTGATAAACTTTTGCATGCAAAATTTTTGTCCAATCTTGCTTGATACAACACTTCAGCTGCTCAGCAGTCTGTAGTCTTTATTGTCTGATTCTCCTTTTCCTGATGGACCATACATTTTCAATAGGAGACAGATCTGATGGCCAGTCAGTCACATCCACATGTGTCAACAAAACCACACTGTTGTAGCACATGCAGAATGAGACCTGGCATTGTCTTGATCTAATAACCATGGACTTCTCATGAAAGACGTCATCTTGGTGGCAGTATATATCTCTGTACAATCCCAATATATGCCTCCATGTCAATGGTACCTTTGCACATATTCTAGTCACCCATTCCGTTTGCACTGATGAACCCCCATACCATGATAGACGCTTCCCTTTGCACCTGTCGCTGGTGAAAGTCTGGATGGTCTCTTTGGTCTCTGGGACTGAGAATTTGATTTCCGTTTTTTCCAAGAACAAGCTGAAACGTAGACTCATCTGACCCCAGCACACATTTTCGTTGTCTTTCTGACTATCTGAGATGAGCTGTGGTCCAGAGAGCCTGGCGGTATAGCATTCTCCTTGCATAACAGAGATTCAAGTTGCATTTCTTAATTCAGCGGCAGACTGTGGTAAATGACAGCAGTTTTCTGAAGTACTCCTGAGCACATGTGGCTTTAACACTGCAGCATGATGGTTTCATATGCAATGCCATCTGAGGGCTCAAAAGTCATGCACATTCACCTGAGGTTTCCTGCTTGACCTACACAGATGGAGATTTCTCTGGATTCGCTGAATCTTTATACAATATTACGAATGGTAGTTAGTGAAAGACCTAAATTCTTTGTGTTTTTTCATTGAGAAATGTGATTTTTGATTTGTTTGACACGTATCTCATGAAATTTGGCACAAAGTGGCAAAGATACTCCTTTTATACCCAAACCTGATATTACCAATTCAGTTTCTTATTGTGGACTGTTTTAAAACAGTTTAACTTGGATATTTTATAACTTTTTCCCTTTTATTTAGTCGCTGTCCCAATGTTTTTGGAGTGTGTTGCAGCATAAACATCAAAATTTGTTTAAATTTACAAAATACATTTAAGCTAGTCAGTGAAAACATTGGAAATATTTTATTTTTAGTTTATCAAAATAAAAGTTAGAGGGAATTAACAAATCACAGATTGTTAATTTCACTGCATTTCACAAAATGTCCCAACTTTTTGGAATTGGGGTTGTACCATGGAAGTCAGTGGCTACCGTTAACTGTTTCAGGGTGAGTAAATGATGACAGAATTTTAATTTTTAGGTGAACTATCCCTTTAAGATTACATATCGCTACTCTAAGCTACTAATATGCACCTTTTGGGGGTAGATAAGGTACAAAGTTGTCTCTTTAAGGGTACTGCCATAGCGACAAGCTGTTGTATCCCTAAAGGTAGAATTTTTGCTCATTTTTTTATGTCAGTGATTATTTTGGGGACATGTCCCCAGCCTTTTTTTCTGGTTCTTTGTCACTTAAAAGTTACATTTTTAGATTTATATACTTTATTATATTTAGGCACTGTCCTCATATAGAAACTTGGCCTGGTGTACAAATGGGAAAGTTGTCCTGGGCACTGTGATGAGGAGGGCCCACTAAGGTCCTTTATGGTATAGCCTACTCTTTGAGCCTGGTGGAGAAGGGTACACTCTTAAAAAAAAAAAGGTTCTTAAATGGTTCTTTGGCAGGGTGTATGGTTCCATGAAGAACCTTTAATATCCAAAGAACCTTTCCATTGCACAAAAGGTTCATTGTAGCACAGAAAGGTTCTTTGTAGCACAATAAAAGGTTCTTTAGACTATTTAATGGTTCTTCACAGTCAACATGTTGTAAAAAAAAAATTCTGGAAAGTGAGATCAAGTGAGCTAAATTGTCGTGCCTGGTCCAGAACTCATTCCAGACTCATTTTCTATTAGTTGTGTTCAATTATAATGCAATATAAAGTATTAATTTTGAGTTGTATAAATAGTTTTGTGGTGTTTATTAGGCTAATTAAAAAAAAGACCAGTAGATCAGTCCTTAATATCTATTACATCTATTTTAATGCTGTTTTGCATGACCTTAAAAAATTATTAGGCTAGTTATTTAACAAAAGCAAAGTTTAGTATAAAAATACTGCAATCATGTTTTAAAATGAAATAAAAAGGCTGAGTGATACTAAATCTTAAAATATAAAAGTGCCACATTGACCCACTATCATACATTTTGCACCTATGAATTGGTCATAGAACTACAAAATGAGACTCAAATTCGCCATTTAATAAAGATTTAATGTGATTCTGATAAGAGATTTATTTATGTAAATGCTGTGTGACGTGTTTTAATGGGTGAGCGTGCTGAATACTCGAGTCCATTCAAACGCTGCAGCGGAGGGAGTGACAACACCAACGAATAAGTCATAAATCTCCATCTCTCGCTGCTGTTTTCACTGCTTTCGGGTGAGTTTAGTCCCTAAAATCACACAAATATCACATACAACTGTTCCAGACACTTTCTTACATGTAACTGACATGTTTCTGTTGAATATTTACTTAACAGATGAAATGGTTTACAGTCTTCGAAAAAGTCCGCTAGCATCTCAACTGTTTTCAGACCTGGGGCCTGTACCATGATGGTAGATGAACAAATTCAGAGTTATAGGATAAGTTTCGAGTTGACAAAACCAAACCACTCCAATTTGGCTTTGTTGGTACCATGAAGCTGATCATCAACTTTCTCTGTCAACTCAGGCTTGATCCTGAGTTAATGGAGCGCATGCACATGAATGTGTGACATCACTGGCGAACAGCCAATCACAACACAGAGCAAGTGTGATTCACTTCTCGCGAGAAACCCAGTGAGATTCAAAACTCTTTTGTTAAAGGTTAAGAGATTAAAGAATATGAGGAATTTAAATGCATTTCCACTGAAGCACTTGTCTATGAAAGAGGACAAATAAAGGAAATTATCTTGCTCTATCAGTCACAAGTGAAACTTGTTAAGTTAGTTTATATAGTTGATAATATATAGCGATAGAGACTCAAACATATAAGGTCACATGTAGCCATTTTTAAAGTGTTATCTATTGACTCTACCACTATTTTATATTACATATGATCTGTATATATTAATATTCATTTAAAATAAATGCTTTATAATAATTGTTAAACTAAAAGTGCTTGTGTGTAATGGAGTAATAAATATATAAATCATATTATAATTATATAAACCATATGTAAATTGTAATTATCATTAAAGACAGACAATTTTGTTGTATATATATATATATATATATATATATATATATATATATGTATGTGTGTGTGTGTGTGTGTGTAATTTGTAGGAAGAGAAACTGGGAGAGTGACTTTTTTTGTGTCAAACATGTGTCACTTTGCTCACATCTGATTGGTCCAATTGCAGTTTGAGATCTCTACTCTTTACTTTACTTTTAGTCATTTAGCAGACGCTTTTATCCAAAGTGACTTACAAATGAGGACAACAGAAACAATCAATTGTAGTATTAAAACAACTAAAACTAATCCAAAACTAAAAGCTAAAACTTTATAAATAGTATATATATACACACACATTAAAAAAATTAAATAAAAATGAGAAATGCATGACAAAATTTCTAAATTTAACATTTAAATGAAAAGAAAATAAAGCTACAAACAATTCAAAATAGTAAGAGAACAAAAGGTATAAGAGTGTAATAATGATTCTAACATAAAACTAAGCCAAACAGCAAAAACAACTACGTGTATGTACACACACACACACACACACAGACATATATGCACACGCGCGCGCGCACACACACACACACACATATCCATAAATTCAATATAATTTCATTCCCATGTAGTTTGTTCAAGTACTAAAATAACTCAAATTAAATAAAACTAAAACTTAAATAACTTATACAGACATAATAGAAAAAACTAATAAAATGACAAACATAACTACAACTGTAACTAAAATTAAAATAGATAACATATACAAATCAAACTACATTAGTCTAACAGTAATCCTTAAAAAAATAACTGTGCCAAACATACAAGTAACAAATGGTTATAAAAACTGAAAGAGAAGTGAAACAAGTAATAGGAACGAGAATAAATGAAAAGCGATACTTATTAAATTTCTTATTTTAACTCAGAACATAATCTGCCCTGGAGCAGGTTAGCTGTGCAGTGTAAGTTACTATGGCAATGAACGCAGCTAAAAGCCTATTCACTTTCATGGTACCTCAAACCCAGGATTGGTGCAAACCAAACTGAAATTTACCTGGCTAGCCAGCTAAACCGGCTTCATGGTACAGGCCCCAGGTAAGTTATGTTAGGCTAACTCTGAAGCTTAAGCTCTTGTTTATGAAAGTTTGGGCTTTTAATCACATCTTTATGTGTAGATGAGAGGTTTTGATAGCTTTGTAAAGGGTTTGCTGTCAGTTTGTCAATGGTTTATTGGAAGTTTTCTAACTTATTTAGCCTAAAATAACGTTACACGGAGCGCGAATTAACTGAATCCAACATTAGTTCAAACGTGCTTTGATCTTTCATGGCAAACAAATCGTCGCCTTAGAATTATAAGGTTCTCTCTGCATTCTGAGTGGTTTTGAGATATTGAGCTTCAAAGGTTTTGCATTCCATATAGTAAAAATTATATGGGGAACAAGTCTCTTTCCTACATGAAATTGACAGAGACCCTAAATGTATTCTAAATGTACAATATCAAAATCCTCTCAAATTTTTAAATGGGGATTTTTGGAACAGGTCAAATGCAGATAGAACCTTCTAATTCTAAAAAGTCACTTTCCGCTTGGAATTATAAGGTTCTATCTGACAAAACATTAATTGAAGCAACAATTTAAGAAATACAAATAGTTTTTTAAAAATAATATGTTTTAATACATAAAATAAGTGTTGTAACAATGGGTCAACATGTATGAGAAAGGTCAATTTAATGCTTTCTTTATCACATTTATTCCATATTTTAGGACAAATAACCGAGATAATATGCTGACGTTTATTGTTGTAATTAAGACCCCATCATTTAATTCGTTGACTATTTGATATTTAAGGCTTAATGTTATCAAATTTAAGACATTTTAAGACTTTAAACTGCATGCATATTTCGCCAATCATTATATTCGGGTCTTTAGCGACCCAGACTTTATATCCGGCACTGATGGATCTCTAACTGCTAGCAAACTCTCCTGATATTTTAAGAACAATTAAAAAATAAAATAAAATAAAAGAATAAAATAAGCATACTTCCTTACCTTTTGAAACTTAGAAGGGTTCGATTTGAGCAGATGATTTTACCGTCACTGCCATCGTCAGAGCGCATTTCCCCAGTATACATTCAACATCTGCCTCATATTCACGATCTCAATATATTCTCAAAACTATCCTTTTCAGCATCTTCAAAAACATTTTGATCGCTATTCACCACATCCACCATCAAACGACAGAGACACTTATATTTCATTATGTACAGTAATTGCTCTGCAGTAAAGCCATTCAAGCCAGTTCAATTTTTGCAGATGATTATTTGTTTTATGCCTGCGCGCTAATTATGAGTGAAAAATCACGTCGTCATTATGTTTTAAACAGTGCCACTTTGTGGAATAAAGGTGAATTGCACTTATTGATTCTGCAGACACTTAATTGTTGTTTAATGTTTAATCTTTCCTGCTTTTACGGAGCAGTCTGGCGACATGACAAAGAAGGTTGATCCTGATTGGTCCGCTTGCGTACATTCGAAGTGCTGATTGGCTGATTCGCAGATAGAACCTGGCTGATTGGTTATAGAACCAAGTTCGAGTTCGACTTTGTAGATAGAACCTTTTTGTTTTCTAAATAAAAAGTCCTAAAATGTACACAACTTTAAAAAAAACAACAAAAAAAAAAAAAAAAAAAAAAAAAAAACAGAATAAGAATATGTGAATAACTCAATTTTGACAAAAATGTCAGATAGAACCTTATAATTCCAAGGCGGCAAAATATTGATTAAAAATTGTGTGGTTTCAGGAGTGATAATATAATCTTTCTACAAAAGAAGAGAAGCACCAAGATTTCAAAATTTTTGAAGGGAGCTGCTGACAGAAAAGCAGGAAACACAGGTGGGAAGAAATTAAATTACATTCACATGCATTTTTTCACAACATATTTTCTTATATCACCATGTATCTATTATATTACAGCTCATTATAGGAAGATTTTGACATCCAAACCTGAGAGACACAAATCTAAAAACATGAACGTTAATTCTTTTATTTTAAAAAAATGTTTTTTGTGTGTGTGTGTATATTTTAAATAAGTCAAGTCGCCTTTATTTATATAGCGCTTTTAACAATACAGATTGTGTCAAAGCACTTAACAGTATCAAATTGGAGGATAGAGTGTCAGTAATGTATAATGAAAAGATTAAACACTCAATTTTCGGTTAAAGGCATTTCATTATTGAATTCAGAGATGCCATTGTCTAGCTCAGTTTAGTTTAAATAGTATCTGTGCAATCAAATCGACGATAATCGCTACAAATTAAGTGTCCTCAACTGAACAAGCCAGAGGCGACAGCGGCAAGGAATAAGTATATATATATTTTTGTTGTTATGGGTATGTCTCAAGATTTCCTGTGTATCTCACAACTATGTCATGTATGAAGTAATGTCTGTGTGCATGTGTGTAAAACAACAAACTGACGATGTTTAATCATTTGTAATTGTACATGTTGTGATTAAAAATAGTGGCCTGCTGAAATTAGAATGTATATACGTCTTCATAATTATTGTTGGCTCTGTGATAAATTGCATGTTATGTTTCTAGATTCCTCTATGCTGATGGCTGTGCAGCAGAGTTGGGAGTGGACCTCCTGGCGGACAACATCTCTAAGGCACTATGAACCATCTGACTAGTAAGTAAAACCTCAAAACATACACTACTTTTCAAAAGTTAGAGGTTGGTATGATTTTTTTTTTTTTTTTTATGTTTTTTGAACATGTTTTTTTTATGTAAGTCTTCTGCTCACCACTACTGCATTTATTTGGTTAAAAATACAGTAAAAACAAATATTGTAAAATATTATTATAATTTAAAATACCTCTTTTCTATGTGAATATATTTTAAAATGTAATTTATGGCTGTGATCAAAGCTGAATTTTCAGCATCATTACTCCAGTCTTCAGTGCCACATGAACCTTCAGAAATCATTCCAATATGCTGATTTGCTGCTCAGAGAAACATTTCTGATTACTACCTTTGTTGAAAACAGTTTTTGCTGCTTAAATTTTTTATGGAAACAATACCATTCAAACATTTGTGGTAAGAAAAGAAAGAAATTAATACATTTGTTGTAAAAAAAAAAAAAAAAAAAAAGAGAGAGAGAAATGAATACTTTTAATTAATCAAGGGTGCATTTAGTGTAACAGTGAAGACATTTATAATGTTGGAAAAGATTTCTATTTACTAAATTGTTTAATAAATTTAATAAATGTTGTTAATTGTACTTTCTATTAATCAAAGAATCCTGAAAAAGGTATCACCATTTCCACAAAAATGTTAAGAAGCAAAAACTGTTTTCAACTAATAATAAGAAATGTTCTTGAGCAGCAAATCAGCATATTAAAATGATTTCTGAAGGATCATGTGACACTGAAGACTGGAGTAATGATGCTGAAAATTCAGCTTTGATCACAGGAATAAATGACAGTTTACAATATATTAAAATAGACAGTTCTTTTAATGTGTAATAATATTTTGCAATATTACTATTTTCTCTTTATTCTTGATAAAATAAATGCAGACTTCAGATTTTTTCCTCCAAAACATTGTAATGTTTCCAAAATTTTGTCAGGTACTGTATAACATTGCTACCTAGTGCTTATATTGCTTAAATACCATTAACTGGATGGATTTGTGGCCCAAGATACTGGGATAGGCTTCAGCCCCTACGACCCTAGAGAGGATAAGTGGTTTGGAGAGTGAATAGATGGATGGATGAACTTCCAAAATACTTTGACTTACTTTGATTTTGTTTCTATTCTGACTGCTGTTCAGCTTAAAAATACATTTCCATTATCTTTGTTTGTCATTTTGCATCATTATACCGGTGCTAAACCTATTCAAATTAAGAAACTAATGAAAGTGTCTTTTTTTTTTTTTTTTTGTTACAGGATCCTATGTACCCAACCATTCATCAGAAGGACTGTGAAAGCGGGAACTCTTTGACCCACCAGTGGCAGTTTCCACGGGATGAAAAAGGCATACTAGTGGATGATGAGGGTAGTGACATTAACCTGCTGTATTCACTGTATTACACACTAGGGATGGGCATTTTTGTAAATTTTTCATTTCAAGTACTGATAGGTCTTTATTTTGATGGTCTGGATGGCATGCAAGAGAAATATATAAAGTCATTGTGATCATCGAGTACTTGACAGCAACGATTGATCATGAAAACAATGATTGCAGTGACTTTAAAAAATGATCAGTCATTGCTGTCAAGTCTGAGTACTCTAGTACTTGTCATAATTTTATGAACAATCCTATTAAAGAAAATCTATAGTATGATAAATGTAAGGATATTGATCTGGAGGAAATGGGGCCATAAAGAACCTATTCATCAGTGGTTCTTTGAAGAACCTTTAAAAAGGGTTCTTTGTAGTATCAGAAAAGGTTCTTTATGGCACCAAGAAAAACACTGGTTCTTTAAAGAACCTTTCACAAAATGGTTCTTCAGGGAACCAAAAAAGGTTCCTCTATGGCATCGCCGTGAAACCCCCTTTTTGGTTCTTCCTGGCACCTTTTTTTTTTTTTTAAGAGTGTACCACCCATGAAAATATAGTCATGGACTTTGCAAATTGTAGAATACATATAAAATTTAAATAAGTATATGATGTCTGAAGAATAAACAGACAATGAGAAGATGCTATACTATTTTGACCATTTAGATTTGTGATAATGTACACTTTATGACTTGAATAATGCATATCAAGAGAAACTGTAAAATTTATACGCATGATAGAATGTGTATCATCCCATGACAGTTAATGAACCAATGAATACCAGCATGATCATTGCTATAACAATATTTATTTCACATTCACCATAATTCTGAATTTCGTTATTGCCTTATTTTATCCATATTTCTATTTAAATGCTTTTAGTATACAGATGCAAATTATTAAATCATAATTTTTGTTTGGATAAATGTGAATAATTTTTTTTATGGCTGTGTAGCAAAACTCATATTCCATCGATGAAGTAATAATTTTCTTTTCTTTATTGTGCACGAAGTTGCAATAATATATTTTTATGTCAGCAAAGCCTGTCCATCAAACAAAGAGATGGTTGTTTTGTTCAGACAGACACAGGAGTCAAAGTGCATGGTTAACCATACTCCAGTGCCAATGGTGCTATTTGGAGTTAAGTGCTTTGCCCTGGGCCACAGTGATGGTGTAGAGTTGGATGGTTCTGGACTCAAAACCATTTCACGCATGAAGGGCCAGGCAATGCCTACAAAACCTCCCGTTAGCAATCTCCATTTAAGTGAATATATAAGGACAATGCAAGATTTGTAATGCATTGTATATGTGTAATTATCTATACACCATGTTGTGAGCTTTACCCTAAAGACAGTTGGTTAAGGTATCAGAGATGAGAGAAAGACCTTGACCTTAGATATTGGTGAACTATGACCTTTAAGGACATTCCCTTGCAAATTTATTTATAGACTTATACCATGTCTTTGATTTACTTCACATTTAGGAATAGTTCACCCAAAAATGAAAATTTGTTTATATTTACTCACCCTCAGGCAATCTTAGATGTAGATGAGTTTTCTTAATCAGAAAAGATTTGGAGAAATTTTGAATTACATCACTTGTTCACCAATGGATCCAAACAGCTGATAAAAACAATACAAAAATTCACAAGTAATCCACACGACTCCAGTCCATCAATTAATCCCAGGTATCCAGCGCAATTGGGCCAATTGCGGCTGAGTGTTGGCTCACTCGGCTGTGTTCTGGCAGTGGCTCACTGAAAGTGAGCCAGCTGTGGCCCAGTAATGGTTGCCAGATTTGGCTAGGATTTGGATGTGCGGATATGGCCCGATATGCACTGAGACATGGCACATTTAGTCACATTCGGCCCGATTACGGACCATAAGGGCTGGTCTGATTTTGGCTGAGATATGGCCATGAAGACCTGGACCAGTTTAGGTTGAGTGCTGGGGGTGGGTCTCCGTTTACAATGTGGTAATTGTAGCAGTGACACTTAAATTTAAACATAATATATTTTACATGCCCATGTTTTGTTATTTCTTAGTGTATTTATTTATTTTTTTAATTCCTATTTATATTTTTTTCCCTTTTATCCAACATTCTCTTTTTACTTAAACTACATTTGGAAATTAATGATTTAATTCATATAACTGATTTAATAATATAATTCATAACAAGCTTAAAGTGGTTAAGGGAACTTTAACATTATTTTTGCTATATGAGTTTCAAGACATGCGCACTAGCTTTGACATCTAAAGATAAAACCTGATGGGCTTTTTGTGCTGCTAATTGCCAGAAGACCAGAAGAACTTGCTACCCTTGTGAATAAACATTACATAATCTAAAATATAATATCATTTTAATAAACCATTCTACACATATAATATCAAAGTAATGTTTATTTATAATGAAGCTATAATTGTGAGTTCGCTGAAATAGTGCTAGAGTTTAGCTCCAACCCTAATCAAGCACACCTGATCCAGCTAATCAAGGTCTTCAGGATTACTAAACTTCCAAACAGGTGTGAGTGGGAGCTAAACTCTGCAGAGCTGTGGCCCTCTGGGGCCCGTTTCAATAAGGAGGTTCAACCAACTCTGAGTTGACTTACTCTGGAGATGGGAAACTCTGAGTTTTCGGTTACAGAACAGCTGAACTGAGTTAGTTCAATCAACTCTAAGTAGGTTGACTCAGGGTGCTTCTCAAACGGAAGGCTGCATCCTACCGAGGCTACGTCCTTCCTAGTTCAGTCCTTCAGAGTCTTGTAGGCTAGAGTCCTCCTCAGCATATAAACGCGAGATTGAGACGGTCTAGTAAGTCCACGTGGCTACGTCACATGTTCCCGCCCTCACCATCAGCAACAGCTCCCGCCAAAAATACGTCCGCGCGCGTACTTCCGTCAATGCGTAACTTTAATTCTTAATAATTGTCAATAACTTAATATAACTGTTATAATATCAGAGGTGAAAACTGTAAATTATTGAACTAATATTCATTTTAATGGTATCCCATGGCGAAAAAAAAAGACAGAAAAAAGAAACAAGAATGTGGCAGCAGCTAAAAATGAAGTATAAAAACACAATCAAGGTAAAGCTTTAAGCATGAAAGGTTCATGGGTGTGGGCTAAATGACTTTACAAACATTTGACATTAAATATCATTCAGTGTCTATTTCAATGCGCTGCAGCTTTTTCCACATAGTCTAAAACACTCTTTTCACATAGGCTAATTAAATATTCTCTGATTCAACCAGTTACATTTCTTAATTAGAGTAATGAAAATTAACTACTGACTTGTACTCGGTAGACAGCAAGAAGGCAGAGGCTCGCAAAATGGGAGAAGAACCTGCACCAGCACCACTGACAGATGAAGAGGAGATGGTCAAGTATTGGAAGAATTTAAAATCCAAAAGGAAAAATAATAACTGTTGCTTTTGTATTTGTAGGGAATAAAGATGACCAAATAAATTGTGAATAATTTGTGTTTATTTAATAGCTGTGGTGGTGGTTACGGCATATCTTGTACTAACCTTGCATCTCATCCTTCCATTCCATGCAGCAGGCTAATCTGATTCATTTTCAGAAGGTGCGATGATCGGAATATGCAGAGGCGTCATGCTCATTCAAAGTGAGGAGGCACGTGCCCCCTCAGATTTTTGAGCCAAGTGGATTTTGAATGCAGCTTCCAAGAGACAAAAAATAGCCAAATAATATTTTCTATATTTGATACAATCACACCAGCCTGATTAAATCGTTCAGTGCGCATATCATCAGCTGCTAAATTCAAATCTGCATTCGCTGGCTGGCGCTGAGCCAGAGACAGGCGCATTTTTACAGCGCTGCACATTATAACCAATCACACACGATGCTGTTGAGTTTATGAATGCAATGACCAATCAGAGGTGTTCAGATGAGTCATCGCTAAAATGCAGGTGTTTTCTTCACTCACTGAATACCTGTTTCTGGCGAATTCTCTCGTTAGAAACAACAATGCAGATGTGTGTATGATGGGCAGATGTGTGTATGAATCTGTAAGTAAGATATTCATTTCACAGTATAAACAGCTTCAGTGATTTTAATGGGAGTTTTTGAGAGTGCTTGAACTCTAGAATGGCAGTGAAAATGTTCTTTGCTCTCTTTCGGTACAATGAAAGTGTTATAAGTAGCCTAACTTACAATGTTTTTATTCACATTAACTTTCAATGTTAACTTCACATTAAATATAAAGTCAGTCATATTAAAAATATGATATGGCATGACATCCATATTTGTTACAAGTAAACAGACAGGTTTTTATACATAGTTAATAGACTACATTATTAGGTTACTTTGACCATCGCCCAAATAACAATCTATAAAGGTGAGAATCGAGATATTTCGTTATTTCGTGATTCGTGTCACACTGGTGTCACATGACGACCCCAGGAAACAAGACTTAATATCTTAAGACAATTTACACCTATCAAATGTATATTAAGAATTTTTAGATATTTGTACTTGAAATAAGACAAAAATAATCAGTAAGAAAAGCATTTTTGCAGCGTGAATGAACGAATAAGGTATTTAAACATCGCTTACGCTTTAAAACGGGGGTGGAGACCAAAAGAAACTCTGGGTTTAGCGAAGAAAACCTGCTCCCGACCAGGTTAGGTTCACAGAGTAAGTTACCACGGTAAGTGACTCTGAGTATAAGTTACCTCTCTTTCAGAAACGGGCTTGACTTACCCTGCTTTCCAGGGGTGTATTCCAGAAAGCATGGTTAACTTACCGTCAGATAAACCCTGAACTTTCAGGGTTGATTAACCCAAACCTTGCTTACACGAGGTATGTGGTTCCAAAAACGCGTCCGGGAGTATGTTCCTGGTTAAGACTTAAGACATTTTCAACAGAGCAACGAATCGACGAGTCACTATGGAAAGGGACGAATAAGCGCGCCATGCTGCTTCTTTCTTCTTCTTCTTCTTCTGCTCAAAGGTCATGTAGGCCTTATGCTTAGTGCATATCGCCACCTAATTGATGGTTTTGCAATCATTTTTTCTTTAATCCTTGAGAATAAGAATTATATTGTTTGTTTGATGCTAATTATATATTAAGTCATATCAGATATGTATTTTTATTATAGAAATACATTATAGAAAATGCCGATCCATGTGTGAAATGATCATATAAAATGTAAAAAAAAAAAAAATATATATATATATATATATATATATAGGCTAATATAATAAATTAAACATTACCTTGTCATAATAGTGTTTTATAATTTATACAGATAACTGTTATATATGCCAATAAAATATAATAACCATTTTAGAGCAATATATAGGCTAACCTATTTATTACTTATATTAGCGCTTTATCATTAAAATAGCATACAACTATATATATATATATATATATATATATATATATATATATACACATATACAGTGGGTACGGAAAGTATTCAGACCCCCTTAAATTTTTCACTCTTTGTTATATTGCAGCCATTTGCTAAAATCATTTAAGTTCATTTTTTTTCCTCATTAAAACAAAACTTGTTGCATCTTTCCCAAAAAGACTCATGGCTGTATTAGATCAAAAGGGTGCATCTACTAAATACTGAGCAAAGGGTCTGAATACTTAGGACCATGTGATATTTCAGTTTTTCTTTTTTAATAAATCTGCAAAAATGTCAACAATTCTGTGTTTTTCTGTCAATATGGGGTGCTGTGTGTACATTAATGAGGAAAAAAAATGAACTTAAATGATTTTAGCAAATGGCTGCAATATAACAAAGAGTGAAAAATTTAAGGGGGTCTGAATACTTTCCGTACACACTGTATATATATATATATATATATATATATATATATATATATAGGCTATATACATAACTGTATTGTAATAATATATAATATTGTGCGCTATCTGACACACCCACTGAAGGCTCGTCAGTAGATTACGCATGCCCTGATAGGTCTGAAGTGAACTAACCCTGGAACATAACCTGCTCCGGAGCAGGTTATCTTCAGAGAGCAAGTTGCTATGGTTACTTGCATACCCTGAAAGTAACCTCCGATTTTTGGAACCGAAAGCTGAGATTATCCACTCACTTATCCTCAAACATACCCAGGTATGTCACATAACCTGCTTTTGGGAATACACCCCAGGGTTTGACAAACCTCCCATTTTGAAACGGAAAACCCAGAGTTTCCCTCATTTCAGGGTTAACATACTCAGTTTTCACTTAACCTCCTTTCTGAAACGGGCCCCAGGAATTGAGTTTGACACCACTGTATTGCGACTGATGGTTTTTTTTTTTTTTTTTCAATCAGTGCAAAGAAATGCAAGTACTGGCAGTGCAGCAGGTGGAGAGATTTAAAAGTTCATCAAAAGATGGCTGCTGCTCACTTTGGATAGAGATGAGTGAAGAAAAGAGCGGGCCTGAATGCAAACAAATTCTTCCACAGGTATGTTCCAAATGTTAACATTTACCAGAGTTACCATTCATGTTATCAGTCTGATTGTCTGAATAACCATAGGTGTCATTGTCTCTTCCCCATTTTGTCTCTCTTTCTGTCAATCTGTCCCTCTTTTAGGGTACACTTACTTGAGGAAGCTCCTGGATTATTTATTTATTTATTTATTTTTTCAAATAAATTCTAATATCACTCATATATTCATTGTGTCATTTTTATACTTTGGGGGAAAAGGAGCACATATGGATGTTATGGGGTAGGTGGGAATGCCATGAAAAGAAATAGTGTAAGGGCCAAACCCTTAATCATTGTAAAGGCGACATATTTGGTTGATATGCATAATCACATGTAGGCTTAACAAGGAAACTGTAGGTTTATATAATATATATATATATATATATATATATATATATATATATATATATATTTTTTTTTTTTTTTTAATGACATTTTAAGGTAATGTCATTTTGTTGAAAAACAAATTATTCAAAGCTCTGTTTTCATAAAATAAAACAAATTTAATACACATATTTTAGATGTTGTACTGAACACACAAAAAATGTTTTTAATTCTGTTTAAGAGGAGTAAGTGCAAGTATATTATTTAATTTAGCAAACAAGACCAGTACTGGCTAAGTGTAGCATTTTTGGTGGCATGATTGTGGCCCAGTGCCGGCTCAGTTTCAGTACCCAGACTGAGGCCAGTACTGGCTAAGTGTATCATTTTTGGTGGCATGATTCTGACCCAGCGCCGGCAGTGTTGGCACAGTTTCAGTATCCAGTCTTGGACCAGTACTGGCTGAGTGTAGTATTTTTGGTGGCATGATTGTGGCCCAGTGCTGGCACAGTTTCAGTATCCAGTCTTGGACCAGTACTGGCTAAGTGTAGCATTTTTGGTGGCATGATTCTGGCCCAGCACCGGCAATGTTGGCACAGTTTCAGTATCCAGTCTTGGACCAGTACTGGCTGAGTGTAGTATTTTTGGTGGCATGATTCTGGCCCAGCGCCGGCAGTGTTGGCACAGTTTCAGTATCCAGTCTTGGACCAGTACTGGCTAAGTGTAGTATTTTTTTGGCATGATTGTGGCCCAGTGCTGGCTCAGTTTTAGTACCCAGACCCGGGCCAGTACTAGCTAAGTGTTTCAATTCTTGTTGGCATGATTGTGGCCCAATGCCGGCAGTTTCGGCAGCCAGACTCGGGCCAGTGTATTTGGGCCGATTCTGGGGCGTAATTCATCCCATGTCCATGCCGAGTCTGGCAACTGCAGCCGGGCCGAGTTATTTCTTCCAGCCTGCCGGATCTGGGCCATTATCGGGCCAAATCATTTTGGCTACCTGGGATGTCTTGTGAAGTCAAAGCACTGTGTTTATAAATAACAAATCCATCATTAAGGAGTTTTAACCATTGCTTCTGGCCAAAATATGAGTACATAATCCATAATAATGCTTGGGAAGTCCATCCAGAAGTCCATCCTATGTTGTCCTCTCACATCAAAATCCACTGGCATATTTGTTTAGAACTGTTTTATACTGTTTTTTGCTTGTAAATGGTGTTTGATCTGTGCAGATTTCTCTCTTGAGTCATACAAGATGACTTTTTCACTGGAGAAAGCAATATTATGGATAAAGGACTCTTATTTTAGCTGGAAACAACAGTTTGGAGTTAAAATCCCAGTTTTTTCAATCGACCTGTTCATTTGTGAATTCAGCTGGACTGGTTGCAGCAGTTAACAACTCACTGATTCAGTATTTCTAGCAAGAGTCAGGCCTGATGGTCATCCTGCATAGATATCTTAGACATTATTTATTACTATGATAATGTATGTAATCATAGCATTCTGTACCAAACCACTGGTATTCCTAGACTCTAAGCATACTGTCATGTCTTGTAATGTCCACTAGATGACAGTGCTGTAATCTGATGAACCTGCGCTCAAACAAGAAGTATACTGTGCCTTGAAATAATTATTCAAAGTATTCAAATGAATTCAAATGCCTCAATCCTACTGAACGCTATACCAGACACACCTTCCTGATAAACTGCTTGTTTTGATGCCTGCTATTGGAGATTTCCCAATATATCTGATATCAAAAACATAAATTTAATATAGAGGATGCTGAGATCACAAGACAACCCTGTTCTAGTCCCTGAGCTTTGGGGAGTAAAACGACCTACTTATAATTAATTAGGTAGTGATTGCACTTTTGTGTAATGTGCTGCCTTTAATTTTAGAAAATTAGGGTCAAAGTAGTTTCTTAGTATAGAATTCAAGGCAATGCACCGTAGTGTTCACCTCCTCCAGTTGTTATAATTTTTTATCTGGGTCAAACAGTGCATTCAGGAGACTTTCATAAATTCATTTAGTGGAAGTTCAAACACTGTTCTTGATAGCATAAGCTACTGTTGTCCTGCTGATAAATAACATTTAGATAAGATTTGACCATGCTTACAAACAACAAGGTCTCCTGCAAACTTCTGAGTAAAGTTGGTAGAGCTGTCTCTGTACATTTGTTTCACCGGTGAACAGGAAAGAACAAGCTAGAATAATAACCATCAGCCAGAGGAAAGCACCGTATGGGCCCCTCTCATCCTTACCTTGAAAACACCATCAGTAATGTGCAAAGCAAACAATAACAGACCTTCCCTCTCTTCAGTCTCTCCTTCTTCACCCTCCCCCTGGCGGGTGTTTTTTTTAACCACACCCATTTCCTCCATTGTGGGAGGAACTCTCCAAGAGCAACATCACTCCTGGATTCCTGCCAATGTGCACTGTGCTTGCCGTGGCCTGACTGTAAACCAGGCCAGACTGCTGAGCTGTTTCTATGGTGCTACATCAGAGGCTTAAGAGTCACTGCACGCAGCCAATCAGATGGCTTGTGGGAGAACCGTGTGGGCTGTAGTAGCTAAGAGAGTGAGTTTGTGAACTTACTTACTTGTTTGGTACAAAGAAGACAACTTTCCTAGAAGAGAGCAGGAGAAGAAAACTCATCATTTTCAATGGAATGACGACTGGTTTCTGTTGGCTGCAGTCTCAGTGGACATTGTGTTTTTGAAGCTGTTGAGTTCAGTAACTTCCACTTGTATTGTTGTAAACCACTTTCTTCATGTTTTATGGGTGGGAAGTGAGCAAACGACGAGGAAGACTTCACCCTGAATACAGGGTCAGAAAGAACTAGTTTTTGGCATCTGCTCAGGACAGAACGTAAGTTGTTCTGAAAGCTGTAGAGAGAAAATTCAGTTGCCATGGCAGATAATGTTATTGAGGAGACTGATAACTACCCTGGCAAAGATGAGCTGGAATGGGGCTATGAAGAAGGTAAGGATTCAATGAGAGAATCACTGGCTAATTCTCTCCTTTGTGAAACATGAAACTTTATTGTCACACCCATGATCAGGAATTACTCTAAAAACAACCCTGTCTCAGTTTGGCTGAAATACATACATATACTGCCGATTCTTTAAATGCATAGATAAAATTAGACAGCTGTGAACTGTGACCACACACAGTGCTCACTTTTAATAACCACTTCAGAACTTTTTTTTTAATCAGCACTTGTAAAGTGTTTTTTTTTATTAAATAAGTGCATAAATTAAAATAAATATTTTAAACATAATTGCATAATGCATGTTTATTATGTGAATTAGCAAATATAAAAAGTCATTTAAATTGTATTTAGACTAAGATTGTTCTTTTTGTGAAGAGTGATTTTTCTGAGCTTTATCTCTAACAGTGCTTATCTGTAATAAAATGTTTTCTTTAGTGAGATTTAGATAAAACAAATGCATAGTGAATAGTCAAAGAAGAGAGGAGTGGGTAATACATATAGACAGGGTGAGATGAAAAGCAGCAGAGGGAAAAAATGAGCACATCCTGTACAAAGTATCATGGTGCAAAAGTTTGATTGGTGCAAAAGTTTCAAGGTTGAGCAGCAGGCTAGTGGGTCATGAACAAGGACAGTGTTATCCATAAGATACGTATGCTTTGATAACTGCATTAGAATAAAATGTTATCACCATTTAAAGGTTGATCGAATCACCGTTTTTGTCTTTTGTGCATGAATCCAGGTGTTGAATGGGGTCTTCTGTTTCCTGAGGCAAATGGAGAGTACCAGTCCCCCATAAACCTTAACTCTAGGGAGGCCCGCTATGACCCGCGGCTCCTGGAGGTGGGGCTTAACCCCAACTATGTCGTTTGCAGGGACTGTGAAGTCATTAACGACGGTCACACTGTGAGGATTATGCTCAAGTCCAAATCAGGTATAACATGCTGAAAGTTCTCTCTATATTTGAATGTAAAGGAATAGTTCAGTAAAAATTAAATTTCTACCATTATTTTCTCCTCTTTGTTTATCAACATGTCATTCAGAAAGGACAGAAAACATAAAAAAATACCATAAAAGCATCATAAAAGAACTCCATATGACTTTAGTCTAGATTCAAAAATTGCATTGTAGCATTCGACAGGGAGTAAATGTTATCAATGGATGATTGCTACACTCTAAAAAATGCTGAGCTATTTTTTTCTACCCAACCGCTGGGTTGAGCTTGTTGGGTCATATGTTGGTTTATTTTTTCCAGTGTTGGGTAGTTTTTGTGTTACACAGGCGTTGGGTTAGTGGCTGGGTCAATCTCACTGGCAGCTGAAACCATGCACCCCTCCCCCTCCCCCCCGACGAAGCAACCCAGTGCAGGGCTACTTCAACCCAGCTGTTGAGTTACAGTCAGGCTTTCTGCATCCTCTCCAGGAGAGAGCAGTTTCTTAGCAGTTTTCTGAATGTAATACATCTTAAATCTTACTTTGTTCACAAAATATTGTTTGATTGCAAAAGATAATAACAGTGCACAAGTCAGGTGCAGGGTTATTATATTTAACTAAATCTAAAACATAAAAAATTGAGTAACACTTATAGGGAACAATTCTCACTATTAACTAGTTGCTTATTAGCATGTCTATTAATAACATATTGGCTATGTATTAGTATTTATAAAGCACATAATCTACATGACCATATTCTACATCCCTAATCCTACCCAATAACTAAATTTAGCAACTACCTTACTAACTATTAATAAGCAGCAAATTAGGAGTTTATTGAGGCAAAAGTTGTAGTTAATGGTTTGTTAATAGCGAGAATTAGACTTTAAAATTTAAATTTAAAAAGCGTGACCAAAATTGTTACTTGAAATTAAAAAAAAGATTACTGATGTAAAATAAAATAAAATACAAAAAAACATAAACTTATTTTATTTCATTTCCATTTAGTTTAACTTAATGTACTAAAATTACAAACTGAAATAAAAATTAATAAAAACTATACAGACATTTAAAAGCAACAAAAACTAATAAAAAAATGACAAAAACACAACAGAATTAATCAATTTTGAATTAGATCTTATTCAAGATATTACCAAAAACTATGATAGTATCTCGATTATAATTTATTTATTTTTTTTGAAGTTTGACAGGTAATGAGCCACTTTTTTTTTTGGTAAAAAATATCAGATTTATATGTTACCAACCTCTTGATACTGTAATCTTACTAGTTTTCACAAATACTGAAGTTCTTCTGTTTAAATAATGGCAAATATCAGGCATTATAACTGCCTTGGATTTATCGATTTAATGGTTGCCCACTATTTGGAACATGACAGTGATTAAGTGATTAAATAATGACAGAATTTTAATTTTAGGTTGAACTATCTCTTTAACCACGATCACTGTAACCAAGTGGCATCACGTTTTTCTAGGTCACAGAGAGGTTAAATGACATAAATATTCTGTCTGTGAGAAACCTATATGTACAGTGAGCTTGTTTTATGTCATTTCATCCTGTTCTCTTTCCTGTGACTTTTATAATGCTGTCTCAGTTGTGACTGGGGGTCCGCTCCCTAGTGACCATGAGTATGAACTGAACGAGGTGCGCTTCCACTGGGGGAAGGAGAACCAGAGGGGATCTGAACACACTGTCAACTTCAAGGCTTTTCCTATGGAGGTCAGTGTCACTTACTCATTTCTTGGCCCTCTCATTTACTCATCCTTTCTGATGTTTGAGGGACAGACCAAAACAAGCCTGCTTTCACACCACACATATTTATTTTGGGGCCTGTATTAACAGGTCACAGTATTCACACTGCATTACATTCACAATGCAAGTAACACCAGCATGTCAGCTACTATATCTGTTTGACTTTGATGCTTAAAAAAGCATAAACTGGGAGCTCACTATATGTCAAAAACAACGATACCACATGCTCCAATGAGGGACTTATCATCAAGTGATCTATTTAAATCACCTGTTCCTGGCACCTGCTCTCCTACTCCTGGTCTTCTGTACACAAGAAGAAAGATAAGAACCCGTTCTCAACATGTTACCATGTTTGTCAACCTGTTACCATATCGCGTTTTCTCAAGTTGTTAGCACAATTGCGAGTCAAACCAGTCACAGAATTGACATCATCACCTTCATAATTTGGCATATTTTGTACATGTTAATTTCAGAGTTCAGTTTATTGTAGATCACTCAATTAGTAATAAATATCTCTCACAGCTTCATCTAATCCACTGGAACTCTACATTATTCAACAGCGTGGAGGACGCCATGGGCAAGAAAAAAGGCATTCTCATCATCGCCCTGTTTGTGCAGGTATCACAGTTGCTTGGATGTTATAACAGATACAAAACTACCCATTAGTTTTGTGTAAATAAACATGGTATTAATGGGGTAAATATAGTCGGCTGACATTGGTGCTCTAATTTGTTCTATGCAGATTGGGAAGGAACATCTTGGGCTGAAGGCCATCACAGACGTCCTGCAGGACCTGCAGTATAAGGTGAGCAGAAGAGCTGACTCACTAGAGACTATAGCCAAAAATATGACTCATATGCTTGTGACCTAAAATGTCTTTTTTTGTGTGTACAGGGAAAGACAAAAATAATTCCATGTTTTAACCCCAACACATTACTGCCTGGTAAATTCATATTCTGTTACTGATATTTGCATTTTATTTGCATGTTTTGATATTTGATCTTTTCTGACAACATCTTGATATATCCTTGTTAAATGTTACCAGTGCATATCTGACTGCCTCCGTTGGTTTGTCTACCTCCTCAGATCCTCTCTTAAGAGATTACTGGGTGTATGAGGGCTCTTTAACCACTCCGCCTTGTAGTGAGAACGTCACCTGGATTCTTTACCGTTACCCCCTTACCATCTCTCAGATGCAGGTAATACCTCTACAAATATTTTTATTACTCAAGTATGTATGTAATACAGTATAATAATATATAGTAGTGGCCAAAAATGCCTGGCCTAGGAAAATTGATATCTTTGTCCTTTATTCAAACATATTGATGTTATGTAGATTTTCTTAGTAGCTGTGTTTGGAGAGAGTAAAACTTTTGTGTTCTCTGCGTTTCAATTCTCTTATTTGTGATAATGCAAACAAATACAAGGGATAACCAATGAAATATTGATAACTGATTATATTGTAGTCAGTGTATACTTTATTTACTGTGAGCTTTTTGTTTTTCTATGCAATTTTTGGCATAGTAAAGTAAAACCCATATTCCATGATAAGTAGTAGTTTGCCCAAAGGCTGAGGTTGAACCAACTCTAGGGCAAGGCTAAAATGTTAGTGTAATCTATTAACTACAAACATCATAAACCCAAGTACCAGATCTGGGTGTTGTGTAAGCTAATAAAATATTTTTAATATGACTGAATTTGTATTTAAAGTGATCACAATTTAATAAAAACATTGTATGTTGCTAATTATAACGTTTTAATTTCCACGGTTATTCAAACAGCGAATAAATTATATACAGAAAGTGAGCGAAGACATTTTCATGAACTTCGATCTATCGCGAGTTTGTACGACAGCGTTTTAGTGCCATGTAAAATAAAAAAGTAAGGTTATGAGATTAAAGTCATAATACTTTGAGAATAAAATCAAAATGGCGAGAATAAAAGCTATAGCCATATAAGATTAAAGTTGTAATATTTTGAGAATAAAGTCATAATATTTTGAGAATAAAGTTGTAGCAAGGCCAGTATATTGCGTGAATAACGTTAATGTGAGAATTCCACCACCTACTCCGTGAAAAATGCTGGTGGCGTCCAACCTTTCATTCTTCACATGTATTTTATTAAAAACAGCAATAAAACATTCTAAAGGGTGAAGTGGGCTCCAACTTGTTAACTTAAGTTATATTGTTGTCTCTTCTGAGGTAAACAACCTTAAGTCACTATTCACAAGCTGTTTTATTCAAAGTATAATAAATGATTGGAAATAATATTTCACATCTTCAAAACTATTCATTAGCCTATTTGAATCACAGCAGCCACCCAATAATTGTAATTAGCTTTGTGCTTTGTGAAATGAATCTGCTTCTTACATCGCACGTACATCTGCACTTTGTTATTTATGATGAGAGAATTCACAAGAGTCTAGAATTCATTCAGCGAGCGCACACACTGAACAAAACAAAAGCAGTTTCAGTGATGACTCATCTGAACACCTTTGATTGGCCATTGCATTCATAAGCTCAACAGAATTGTGTATGATTGGTTATAATGTGCTATGCTGTAAAAACACATAAAAAGAAATATGGTGAAACATAAGCAAATGTGCAACTTACACTTTTTATTCATTTTTATTTGTTCGCAACAGACATAATAGATTTAATTTAATTGTGCAGGGGCATTTTTGTCCAACTTGGTGGCATTTTTGTCCCAAGACTAAGCCTTCCCCAGCCCATGCTCTGCCTTTGAGTTTGCCTTTTTTGCCAAATAATTTTGTTAGTTAAATACCTTAACCAAGTTTAGTGTTTACCAATATAATATGTTCCTCATATTTTTATTAAATAAACTTGTAAGTTCATTAAAAACAAATATTGTGCAAATGTCCCCTCCATAAATCACTATGGTGTGTAGGCCTATATTTCACTGCGGTGTACTGTGATTTTATAAATGTTGCTGAAAGAGTCTCTTATGCTCACCAGACTGCATTTATTTGTTAAAAAAATTCCAGTAAAAGTATTTTGTTTCATTTTATGTTTAGAAAGAATAAAACAGCATTTTATAAAATTAAATTATTTGTAACATTATAAACGTCTTCACTGCCATTTTTTAATTCATCAATTCAATTCCATGTCTCCTTGCTGAGTAAAAATATATCTTTCAAATATCAAAATCTTGCCGACCCCAAACTTTTAAAGTAGTGCATAATGCCTCATCATCTCTTAGAACACTATTTTTTATGAACACATTAAAAGGGAACTCAGAAACGGACTTGACGTGACTTGAACAGACTGGGGTTTACCACAGTGATATACATCATAAGTTGAAGAACAATATGCTGTTTGTCTGCAACTGCATTATCTTTGATCTCAATGACTGGCAGAGCAGGGGTACTTTCAAGTAAAGGCCAGTCATATATTGATTATGAGGTCAAACATGAAAGCAGGTCAGGGTCTTGTGTGTGTTTGATGACTATAATAACATTTTTTATATAAACTGTTTCCTTTTCGGATTTAGTCAACATGCCGCACTGACATGTTATCCCAATTTTGTACTTGAACAGGTTATATGACACTGCTTATGTTATAACTTCAAACAAATACTTCAGACTTTTATAATAAGAAGTTACAATGGAGATATAATAGCAAAAAAGAGGAAAAAATAGAAAGGCTAAGAAAACACAGTTGCTTCATCATGTTTCCGAAAAAAACTCACACCCAGGGTCCAAATTCAACACTCAACCATAAGAAAAGTAAAAGAATTGAGTTACTCACCAGTGTTCTGCCCTGTTTAAATCAAGTCAAATTTATTTATATAGCACTTTTATATATTTATATATTTATATTTATATAGCACTTAGCGTTTTACCCCATTGACTATGTTTGAGACAAAAATTATGTCATTCTGAGAATATAATTATATTTTTCTTAAATAACACATACTCCTTATCTACAGGCCCTACTGTTCTCATATCATATATAACTGTGATGTTTTACAAAACAACAAGCTTTAAAACGCTTTTTTTTACTGTTGAAAATTAGATCATTTACTATGAAATCTGTTTTCTCACTGGTACATCACCAGTGCAAGTTTCATAGTGAAAATTTCTACATCACTCTCGTCAATGTAGTCCATAGTTACAATAAAAATGTATCTTGATTTTATCTTGTGGTTATTTTGGGAAAAATAGTAGGGGGGCGTTTTCCCCCACTCTACCCTATATCTTGTATGCATGCGGATAAAATTGGATATGATATATATCCAAATTTATATATATGGGCCATTCTATAGAATTGGTCCAAAGTCAGAGTTGGAAGCATCTTGAAAACAATGTGTCTTTTTCAAAAAAATTTGTATGTATGCAAATTGTATCCAAGGTACACATTTCTAGTAATTGTGCAGTTAATTCTCATATTGTATTTTCAGAAAGTTTTGGAATATTTGTCCTCTCCCCAAATTTGTCACTACCGAAACACAGTAACAATAATTTAATTAGAAGGGTTATATTGACCTATTAAGATTTTGCTTACATCTACATTGTAAATATATTTTTTTGCTATTTTGTTAAAAAAAATTCAGAGGTAAATCAATAACAATTACATTTTTAACAATATTTAAACTGTAATTTATGAGATTTGTTGTATTTTGAATGCAATTTTTCTTTGTAAAAGGCAAAAAGTTAATCATACTAATTTAAGGATTCATTAGTTTGAATATACATTAAACCAAAAACTATCATAACATCTTAGTTGATAATTCAGTATACTTTATTTTTGACAAAACATCCCATGTTTCGGTAGTGACTGCACAATTTCAGTAGTGACAGTAATGCTTTGGTAGTGACCACATCACATTACAGAATTTTAACTTACATACTAAAACACTACTAAAACATACTTAGATACAAAAAAATTGCATAACTGTACTAAAATTTGGTTTATTTCCCCCCAAATATAAGGATTATTTGTTCCCTTTTTTCACTACCAAAACAATAATGACATGTTTAGGTTGTGATTGTTTTGGTATTGACAATTTTTTGGGATAACACCCCAAAAAAACATGAAGATGTCACTACCGAAACTCCACCAAATGTTTTGGTAGTGACTGTTTCGATAGTGATAGTTTTAGATACTTTTGAACCTAGCTCAAAGATCCTAATCAGCACATGGTTAGCTAGCACAGTTCTGAACAGTGGTACACATATAAAAACTAAATGTTATGGAATAACATTTAATAGAAAAGTGTACTTAATTGCAGAAAAAAAGTGTTCAGTAGTGACGTTCCTCAAAGTTACACACAGATTTTTCAGACTTTTGAACACATTTACCTCAAAATGATGGGACCTATCTACTCACCATGTAGCTATGAGAGAGAGTGACACATAAATATTTCCTGATCATAAATGTAGGGGTGTAGTTAAAATCAGACTAAAACAAAAACTGTTTCGGTAGTGACATGAAAAATGCAAAAAAAAAAAAAAAAAAAAATTAATTTACTACTATAAAATAAATATATTTTTTGAACTTCTCTTTTTAAAAGAACCAAAAAGATACTTTTAAAAACAACGATATAAAAAATACAAATATTATTTCAATATTATTTTCATAAGTTGAAATTTAGGGGTTAGGGTTCGGGACAGCCACCTCCCAACTGAAAGTACCCAATAAGTGATGATTTTATATATATTTAGCTTACTAATATTTTAAATATTATTGTGGGTTTCAATAGATAATAGGAGGATCTTAGTACACATCTAAGATTTGAATACTTTTTGATTTTTAAATACATTTTTGGTTGTGGGACAGCAGTTTGGACCAATTTTGTAGAATGGCCCATACGCTTTGTGATAATACTGTTTGCATTTTTGTGAGAAACGAAAAAAAAAAGAAAATCAGGTTCATGAATGAAATGTATTTATGGTCAGTAAATTTTGTGAATTCACCCACCAATGCCCACAGTGGAAAGAGTTAATTTTGGCCCCTGCTCATATCTAACCCACCCATTGCTATATAGAAACACTGTGCACAAGGTCAGACAGTGCACAGGTGAATGCTGGCCTTCTTTCAACTAACATTCAACACTTTTCTCTGCCCCAGATTGAGGAGTTTCGTCGTCTCAGGTCCCATATTAAAGGAGCAGAGCTTCAAGAAGGCAATGACGGGATGCTGGGGGACAACTTCAGACCCACCCAGCCCCTGAGTGACAGGGTGGTCAGGGCAGCCTTCCAGTAAAACCCCCACTGCAGGATCCATTTTAATCAGCCATGGGTAAATTTTCAGGAGATTGTATTCTGTTCTTTGTTTATCCAAGCGGAGCACCCTCATTTGAGCATAATGCAATGGCTTATGTATGGCTTTGGCTCCTCTTTGTAAAGGAGGAGATAGATTAGGCTCCTCACATTAGCTGATTAAATGTCTCATTGTCTGTGTTGCGACAAGTGTCCACCTGGATTTTCCGAATGCAAACCTGTTAGTACTTCCAGATTTAAACAAAATTGAAGATTCTTCTCCATATGACCAATAACTGTACAAAAGCTCCTGCTTAGTGTGCAGTGGCTTAATGGAAATAGGCCAAATTCTCTTAGCAGTATTAGCATCACTATATAATAGAGTGCTGCAAGGGTTAAAGTAATAGAGTAACCCACTTCTTTCTGATCTAGGACTAGCTGCAGCATTGTGTATAGATCTGTCTATTTCTAGAGCTCTCAAGAGGACACCTGGGTCTGCCTGCATATTACTCATTTTGAAATGAGACTTTGAGCAGGCTAATTTAGGCCATGATGATGTAGTGCTACTAAAAGTATCTGATGATGTAACCAGAGTAAGCTAAAGTATTACTCTGTTTATATACTACACTTCTGTTAAAAAATAGAAATGTTGAGGAATAGTTCACCACAACATGAAAATTTGCTGAAAATGTACTCACCCTCAGGCCTGAACAGCTGATAAATACATCACAATAATCCAGTCACTCAATTAACATTTTGTGATGTTAACTGATTGACTGATTCAGATAAGATGAAAGGAGAATGCAATATTATGGATAGAACTATGTTGAATAAAAAAAAAAAAAAAACAGCATATGCTGGTTAGGTATGTTTTGAAGCATGGTAGCTGGTTTGAGCTGGTTTAAACTGGTCCTCAGCAGAAGCTGTTGCTCAGGACTACCTCAGGACCAGCTTATAACCAGCTCAGGACCAGCTTAACCCATCTCATGACCAACTAAAGGCCAGCTTAAACCAGATCAAACCAGCTACCATGCTTCAAAACATACCTAACCAGCATATGCTGTTTTTTTTTAACAGGGATGACTTAAATTAGCCAGAAGCAACAGTTTAAAGTTAAAAACATCCTAATGATGGATTTGTTTATTTCAAACATGCAGCTTTTCAGTTCACAAGACATTAATTGATGGATTGGAGAAATATGGATTACTTGTGGCTTATTGTGGTGTTTTTATCAGCTGTTTGGACTCTCATTCTGATGGAACCCATTCACTGCAGAGGATCCGTTATTGAGCAAATGATGTAATGTTAAATTTCTCTGAATCTGTTCTGATATAAATGGCTTGAGGGCGTGTACATTTTCAGCAAATTTTATTTATTTTAATTTTTTTGGTTGAGCTTTATCAACTTAACTTACAGTGATAAATAATCATTTTTAGCAGAGCTACTCAAGCACACTTCCCACTTTCAGCACAAATTAGCAGTTTTCCCCTATGCTTTTTTGAGATGATGATGAAATAATGTTATTCACCTCAGATTTGATTCATAAAATGGATTCATACAAGCCATGAGCTGTAAATACCACAATAAACAAAAACCCTTCAAACACGGAGTACACATCATTTCCCACTTCCTACATTTTATATAAAAAAAATATCCAACTAGGTCAAATATGTTGCAATCATCTTCAAACCATGGTCATGGACTGTCAGTGAATCAGACAAAGTCAGAATGTAAATTAGCTGAATCATTACTAACCAGTAAAACGGATGTCAGTCAACAGATTAGGCAATTATAAATCTCCTCACTAATTGCATTTGAAAGGTCTCCTGACTATCTTCTGTACTGCAAATTAGTAATTAGGGGTTCGAGCACGCAGTGCTAGAAACCCTATTGTATCTGTTAGGATTTTTATTATTATTATTATTATTATTATTATTATTATTATTCCGCCCTAAAACTGATCGTGCAGCCCAAACCGTAAAGCCTAGAGACTTGAAAGTTTGGCAGATCGTAGAGCTCAATTTGGGGAGAACGTATCAAAGTCTCAGCCCAATCGGCCAAACGGGGGCGCTACAGCGCAATAAACAAAAATTTCAGACGTTTTTGGCCCTAAGTTGTACATTTTTTGTCGTAGACTCAAAAATTTTTCACCGTTGCGATCCTTGGTTCAATACGAAAAAAAGTGTATTACGACAGATTTTCTCTACGAAGCACCGTTTTTCTGCAAAATTGACCTATATTCCAAACCTACTTTTACGAACTAGTCCTAGGTTTTTCGCCCGATCGGAACCAAACCACTGCAGAAATCTTCTAGGGACACTGAATATCCATAATTATCCAAAAAAAGTTGAAATTTTAATTTTCACGCGAAACAGTATGCCAATTAGCGTCTATGCTAACATTAGCCAAAATGCTTATTGAAGTATAACTCTGGAACGGAATGACCTATCTTCACCAAACTCGGTGTACATGTGTACGAGCTCAATCTTTGGCCAAATAAAAAAACCCGCGCATCTCTGCCACTTGGGGGCGCTATAATACGGAAAAAACATAAAAACAGCTATAACTACGCAACCGTTGGTCCGATCAACTTGAAAATTGGTATGCAGTGTCTTGGTCCAAACGGGCACGTGCGTCTATGCGGATATTCGCGTATCTAAAAAAACATGGCCGCCATTGGCCAAAAACCTTTAAACACCTGTTTGACAAGGTTAACGGAGGTCGATCGGAACGAAACTCGGTGGGCATGTTCGACTCATGGCCCTAAAGGTCTGTAAGAATTTTGAAAGAAATCGGCCACTGGGGGGCGAAATTTTGTTTTTTTAGTGAATAAACGATTGAATATCGCACGATTTTTTAAACATCCACACAATATGCATATCATTAGATAGATCTTCTCATAATACACAACTTTGCCTCAAGAACCATTGCTGTCAATCAAACTGTTCTTTAATTATTTGGAAATATGTTTAAAACCTACTTTTGCGAACTAGTCTCTGGTTTTTTGCTCAATCTCGATCAAACCACTGCAGTAATAATCTCTGGACTCTCTAGATCAATAATTATCAAAAAAATGTTGCATTTTGTCCTTTGGTTAGCTATAATTGCTTCCTTTAAGAAAAGGGGTGTGGCCACATATTCCCAAAAGCTTATACATCCTAAACAAAAACTCGAAACTTTACAAAAGTTGGTGAAAACATCTGCCTCATCACTCTTAACAAGCATAAGAAGTTTCATGGAGTTCGGACAATAGATGGCGCTATAACAGTAAAAAAAGCCTTCAAAAACACAATATTTCAGTAGTACGTGAAAGTAAATTGTAAAAATAATGTTCATGTATTCACACATCCACTAGTTCTTCATATCATATGATAGATCTCCTCATTTCGAACAACTTTGCCTCTTGGATCACTGCTGTCAATCGAAGTATTATTTAAATATTCTCATTAAAGTTCAAAACCAAGTTTTGCAAACTAGTTCTAAGTTTTTCGCCCAATCGGAACCAAACAACTGCAGAAATGTTCTCTGGACATTGGAAATCAATAATTTTTAAAAAAAAGTGTTTAAATTTCAACTGACTTTCGCAAAGGGGCCCCAAAACATTTAAAAGTCGCGGATCAATTTTACGAAACAGGCTATAACTCGTGAACGAAATGACATATCTTTGCTAAACTCGGTACACATATGTATAAGAACAAACAATGGTCAAATAAAAAAAAAATTCGCAGCTCTACCACTTGATGGCGCTATAAGATTGAAAAAACATAAAAACAGCTATAACTATCCAATCGTTAATCCGATCGACTTGAAAATTGGAATGCAGTGTCTTTGCCCAATGTGCCATAAGGCTTCTTGAGGATATTGGGGTATCTCAAAAAACATGGCCGCCATAGGCCAATGAAATTTGAGCACTTATTAGACAAGGTTAACGGAAGTCGATCGGAACGAAACTCGGTGGGCATGTTCGACTCATGGCCCTAAAGGTCTGTAAGAATTTTGAAAGAAATCGGCCACTAGTTGGCGCTAACGAGATTTATGCCCTCTGTAATCACGTGGTGTTTCACACATCCACACAATATGCATATCATTTGATAGATGTCCTGATAATGAACAAGTTTGCCTCAAGAACCATTGCTGTCAATCAAATCGTTCATTAATTATTCGGAAATATGTTTAAAACCTACTTTTGCGAACTAGTCTCTGGTTTTTTGCTCAATCTCGACCAAACCACTGGAGTAATAATCTCTGGACTCTCTAGATCAATAATTATCAAAAAAATGTTGAATTTTGTCTTTTGGTTAGCTATAATAGGCTCATTTAAAAAGGGGGCGTGGTCACACATACGCAAAAGCCTATAAAACCTAAACAAAAACTTGAAACTTTACAAAAGTTGGTGAAAACATGGGGCATATGACTCTTAACAAGCATGCGAAGATTCATGCAGATCGGACAATAGGTGGCGCTATAACAGTTAAAAAAGTCTTCAAAAACACAATATTTGTACATAAAATGACCTCAAATTGTAGAACATGTTCATATATTCACACAAACACTAGATCTTCATATCATTTGATAAACCTCCTCATTCTGAACAACTTTGCCTCTGGGAATAATTTTGTCAATCAAATCGTTCATTTAATATTCTCAATTAAGTTAAAAACCTACTTTTGCGAACTAGTCCTGGGTTTTTCGCTCAATTTTGATCAAACCACTACAGAACAATTCTCTGGACTCTCTAGATAAATAATTATCAAAAAAATGTTGAATTTTGACTTTTGGTTATCTATAACGGGGTCATTTACAAAAGGGGCGTGGCTACATATACGCAAGAACCTATTAAACCTATACATAAACTCAAAACTTCACGAATGTTGGTGAAGACATGTATCAGATGACTCTTAACAAACATGCAAAGTTTCATGGATCTTGGACAATAGGTGGCGCTATAACAGTGAAAAAGGCCTCAAAACACAGAATTTCTGCATTAATTACCCCAAAATGCAATAAATAAATAAATAAATGTTTATACACTCACACAAACTCTAGATCTTCATGTCATATGATAGATCTCCTCATTTTGAACAACTTTGCCTCTGGGACCAATGCTGTCAATCAAACTGTTCATTAAATATTTAAGATTATTTTTAAAAACCTACTAGAACTAGTGAAGTGGACATGACTTTTATAATCAAAATCAATGAAATCAGTGCAGTACTATTCTGTAGACTCTCTTGGTCAATAATTATCAAAAAACGTTGAAAATATGCAATTGAACAACTATAAAACTGTCATTTTATAATATGTTCTTTACATAGGCTACCCAAAGGCCTGTAAATCCTAAAAGAAACCCCACATCTTCTGTCACAACTGGGTAAAATGGTGCATAATTTTATTTTAAAGAAGCATGCAAAATTTAAGAGAGACTGGGCAAAAAATAACACTAAAACAGTAATAAACTTTAAAAAACACAGTGATGTATGAGAAATTGCTATTTATAACCACTAGATGGCAGCGGAAGACCACTAATGGGCTTATTAAACACTAACTCAGTAATAGGTTTTCGTATGGAGTTATTATAAAATCATTGTTATAACATTTAAAATCACATTTAATTCAAGTTGACCATTTTATTCATACAGATATATCAGTTATAACAGTTTTCCCAGATTATGAGTACAATGAAACCTGAAAATGACATGTAAACTCTTAAAAAGAGAAGACTTGCAATAAGTTTTGAGTCACCTATCAATTATTTCAAATATCTATATCTGCAATAAAATGTGTGTGCATGTATGTCCGTGTATGTGCGTGTCTGTGTGTGGTTAAACTATCATATTAATAATCAGTAAGCATGCTTACACACACAGACCATTTCATTTCTGTGAGTGAGTGTGTGTGTGTGTGTGTGTGTGTGTATGTGTCTGTGAGAATAGTGCCATACTATTATCTAGACTCTCTAGGTCAATAATTATAAATAAAAAAAAAAAAAAAATGTTGAACATCATTTTCCAAATAACAAGCACACTTGGGCCGATTCTGGCTGAAATGCGACACTGTCGGCTCAGTCTTGGCAGTAATCACACCACGTTCATTCGTTTGGTCAAATGAGAACTGGTTTCCTGACTGAGCCTGATCTTGTTTGGGTTTGGGTTCCTCGTCACTGTTGCCTTTTGTCTTGCTTAGTTGAAGACACCTAATATTCAGCAATATTATTGACTTCACTGCACTGACGCCATTTGATAAAAACTGAACTGAATTATGACACACAACGTTTTATATATATAATATACAGTAAATATAATTTACTTGTTACTTTGTGGTTTAAAAAGTGTATTAATGTTTTTACTGTAGTGCATTTGTTCATTGTTAATATATATTTATATTAAAGTATTTGGTAATTTTATAATTAAAGCCTTTTTAATGTTTTTAAATGGTTGCATTTGTGTTTCACTGCTGAATTACATTTAGCAGTTTCTGGGCCACATTTGGCCTGGGGACCAAGCTGAGTCTCAGCCAGACATGGGCCACATAAAATGACAGAAACAGAAGTCACTCTACAGTATGCGGGCCAGATCTGGGGCAGATCAATAAATAAGAGTCATTTTACAGGGCGTGGGCCGCATTTGGGCCAGAGGAAATTGCTTGAGTCGGTTTTCAGTGTGTGGGCCAGTTTTGGGCGGGGGACCCAGCAAGAATAGGACCAGAAGTGAAGCAAGGTTGTGGCCCAGACAAATTTTGCTCTCTGGGTTGCATTTGGACAAACATAAAACAAGAAGGAAAAAGAGAACAATATAAAGCGACAGGAGAACATGAGGAACAGGTGACAACACTCAGTCAAACAAGAGAGAACGAGAGAGACAGGTGACAGAACTCAGACAAACGAGGACTAAACAAGGGGGCGTGGCAACAAATAACAAGGAGGCAGGACAGGAGGAGCACATGGCTGACAACAACAAAGACAGAGCCATGTGCTCAAACAGAAAACAAACAGAGACATGAAACAAAGACAAGACAAACAACACAGTGAGGACAGGCTCCTGACATAAACAAGCATGCACAATTTAAGAGAGATCGGGCAATAAATAACACTATAATACTCATAAAGGTTTAAAACAGAGTGTTGTATGAGAAATTGCAATTTATTGCCACTAGATGGCAGTCGAAGACCACTAATGGGCTCATTCAGCTAAATAAAACAGTGATTTTATAATGTCTTATGAACAGTACTGTTATAACGATTAAAATCACATTAAATCAAAGTTTATCATTTAGTTCATACAGACATATCAGTTTTTACAATTATGCCAGATTATGATTACAGTGAAATCTGAAAATAACATATAAACTCTTAAAAACAGAATACTTGCAATAAGTATTTTGTCACCTATCATTTATTTCAAATATCTATATCTGCAAGAAAATTTGAGTGCATGTATGTCTGTGTGTGTGTGAGTTTGTGTAAGAATTCTTATTGATTATTCATATGATACTTTAACCATTTCATTTCTGTGTGTGTGTGTGTCTGTGTCTGTGTCTGAGTCTATTGTCCATTTTCAATGTGTTTAACTGTCAGCTATACATCCAGGTTGGCCTAGACCGTAAAATTACACCACCTTAAGACCTCAAGGCTCGAACCCCGGTAATCGCTGCTTGCAGCTATATTGTTAAGACTGTTTTCTCTTCAGCTACATGCTGTTTTTTTTTAGCTCACATATGTATTTATATTATCACACGTACACACATTTTCCATCGCTCTTACCATCGCTCTTCATTTCGCTCCCCCACCTCTTTCTTCTACACACACACACACACACACGTAACACACTACTTCCTCTGTGCTAAGTAACAGAGAGCACATGCATGACAAGCTGATGGATGCACAGTGAGATATTGTTCAGGTGTAATGGATATCTAATGGTCACATGACTGCCTCCCAAATCAGCAATGTGTGGTCGGCATGAGAATTAGGGGTCCACAGATCCTTATTCTCTTCCTATTTTCACAGTCCTGTACAATGAATCAAAAAAGTCTCAGTCTTAAAATAACGCCATAGCCCCATATATACTGTATATCTCTATATCTATCTGTATCTATGTATCTATCTATCTGTCTATCTATAGATATATAAATATATTTAATATATATATATATATATATATATATATATATATATATATATATATATATATGCCTGTAGCATGTAGATTTAAACATTTTTTTTCTTTCAGAGATTAGAATGACGAAGATCTAGAGATGAAGGCTCTACAATGTCCTGGCTAAAGTGAAAGTTCATCACTTCCTGTAGAGTTGCTTGGGCATTGTTTTTTTAGTTGGCCCTGATGTGTGCAAAAGCTGCTTTTACCGTTCATTTAAAAACACAATTATACTGGATTTCATGTAAACAAGTGGAAGTCAGTGAGCATGAAGAGAAACCTGGTGATAAGCTTGTATGGAAAAGTGAAGGAGCATATTAACGCTTGATGAATATTGTTAGAATACTGCAATTAAGAAGTTTAACAATATGTAGCATGTGTGTAGTCCTATAAATGTGGCTTTATAGGAATATCATACTACACAGTAAAATACATATGACTGACATGTAATGTAGGCAGACCCGTTCCATACACTCTTTGATTATTTCTGATATTCTGATACATAAATTGACATGATCAGAATCAGTTTAGTCATATCAGAAGGTATATATGTCTGTACATTGAATGCTTTTAAATATTAGCACTGAAATAAATTCATGCTGTTGAATGAATTGATTCAAGTTCTGAAGACTAGATTCATGGGTGCATTTTTTTTCTTTACCTGCTCTATGATGAACAAATAGAATATGAAGGACCATATTGGTGTATTATCCTGTGTTTACATTTATTTTGATAGTCTATGTGTAGATAGTTGTATCTCATAGATCTACAGATTCAGGGCTCAGCAAGTGGCATACAGCAGTTTAATAGATAAATAGTCTATTGGTCTTTCATTATCTTTCTTTACACGACTTTTTAGCAATGCTGTACATCTCTTTGCAGGAAGGAAAACATTATTCATTGACAGATGTGTGTGTCTGTATGTCATATTATTTCTGAAACCTGAAAAGCCACAGACTCTGCTGTTCTCGTGGGAAACCACGTTCAGGTGAAAAGAACTGCTTATGCATACCTTGAAAACCCCAATGTCATCATAATGATTGACATTTAAGGAGTAAGCATATACAACCTGACATTTACAATAGAAAGCACAGTGTCATTTCAATAAGTTTCTCACTGGATATTTGGGTGGAAGTACTTATGTCATTATGTAGGCCTACTTATTTGTTCTTATGTATTTCAAATAAAGTAAATTTTTAATGCATCTTATATTTTATGTTTTCAATTTAATTTTAGTGTGTTTTAGTATTTTTTATTTAAAAAATGACATTTTAGTTTTTGTTTTATTTCAGTTTTAGTAATTTTACTACTTCATCCTAAACTTATTACAGTTAATTGCCAATTTCTAATTTTCATTTAAGTTTTATTATTATTATTATTATTATTATTATTATTGTTTTATTTAGACTTTAACAATACTGATGTTATATCAAGTGACATTTAAATCTCTGACACTTTGGTTTCATATAAGGAAAACTTATCTAAAATTTGCTTCAAATGAACAACATCTTACCTCAATCTACACACAAAGCTACAGTAAAAATATGACTGTGTATTATGATGTTAGCATGTTCTCATTTAGGGCGTTGATATGAAGCGAACTTACTGATTTTATTTTAATCGCATGACCTATTCCACTGGTCTGCGAGGAAATATTAACATCCCCCATAGCAACTAGCATATGCAGCTCCACCCAGCAGCTTCAAAGCCTCTAAAACAGTATATTGAAGCATTGAAGTTGTTTGTCTTCTGAATACAGTGGATCCACACCTGTGTATGAATAAAAAGTCATAATCTAGTTTGTTTGCATTGAAAAGGCATGCAATTGTGTGAAGTAAACAGTAGAAACAGTAGAAAAAAATACATCCAAAGTGCATGGCACATTCAATATCATGGTACATATTGCAGCACAATGGTTTTCCCAACACTGTACCATTTTTTTAAGGCCACATAAGTAGTTGTACTCTTATTATCTTGCATGTTGCTACAATGTAGTGTAGCTGCAGTGGGTCCACAAATGTGTCCTACCACAGAAGATAGACATATAATTGGACTTTGGACCAAATTGGTTGTATTTTTGTCAATAGTAACGGTTGTATAAAGAGATGTAGTTGTCATATCACTTTATGACTTTTAGATGGCTGATATCAAATTACTTAAAGCTACCGAAGACGGCTGTGTTTTAAAATGTGTCGATTGAAAGGCGCTACAGCGTCCTCAGCTGTCTGTGAAAGAAACTACAGCAACCAATATCACCGATTGCTCATTAGATGCATTACACAAACGAGTGCGACGTTCACCACGCAAAGATAGCACTGGGGTCAGTATAAAGACTCTGATTTATTAAAATCGCTCTATCGCTTATGGAAAGCTGATAGTGGTGTCACATCAGAGAGCAGAGTCATCTCATCTTTAATGAGGATGTGAACATTTATCTTGGCTCCTCATTTAAAGCTGTGGGTGAAGTGCACGAGAGGAGCTTTCATCTTCAAACACACTCGATGAGCAAATCGTGCTCGGACATCATGGTGAATGGTTAATTGAGGTAGTCAACCTAGTGTGTCACGCTAAATGAAGTGTTTCACTCCAGTAATCAGCAAGAAGATTCGCACAATGCCCATCAGACAGCTAATTCTTCAATCCTCTTGTCGTTATTAAGACTTGATTAGAGGGAAATTATAGCATGACAAATAAACAAGATACAGATGTTAATATGTTAATAGCTCTCCCTTGGGCCTGAAACCGGCAGATTATAACAATCAGTCACAAATCCTATCAGTCTAAAATGGAACAACAAACATGAGCAACAAGCGTGCATTAATGCACACGAGCACGCGCACGCGTTTGTCTTTCTATCATGATGATGAGGACTGTCCATTCACTGCTATTGTTTTCATACTTGAGCTAATGATTTTTTATCCCCATACCCCTAAGCCAAACCCTCACATAACACTTTCTTTCTTTCTTTCTTTCTTTCTTTCTTTCTTTCTTTCCTTACTATTGCATTAGAAATACACCATATTAGTATTAAATATTTTTTTCTTAAAAAATGCATACCAAAATTCTAAAGATAATTATTTTCATGTTATGACCAATAATAATTATAATACCAATATTTGACCAATATGTGTCTAAATAAATAGTAAATAAATAGTAAAAACTAAAATCGATCATTGTAAATTATAAGTTAATGTATTTATCACAATATTATAAACGTACAGTACTAAAATAGTAAATTTAGTAAATTGTATATTTATTTTGATTTGTTAAAGATACAGTTAACATTATTATTTTATATTATTTATATGAGAGATGACAGCAAAAGGTAATCTAAATGTAAAAATATGGGAAAATAAGC
Organism: Spinibarbus caldwelli; assembly: GCA_039654775.1. NCBI lineage: Eukaryota > Metazoa > Chordata > Actinopteri > Cypriniformes > Cyprinidae > Spinibarbus > Spinibarbus caldwelli. Next base: position 17,119,898 of record CM077235.1, on the reverse strand, counting down.
ATGTACAATAAAATTTTTAATCTCGAACAATACATTTAAATAAATATCTAATAACAACCAATAACTAATATAATACTGATATACTACAAAAATATGGGAAATGACCATGTACACTCTTAGAAAAGAAAAAAAATAATTAATTGGCCTATAACTGATATGGTACCAGGGCTATTTTAGTATCATTGAGATACTATTATAGTTTTTTTATTAATATTTTGAACTAGTTTTTATTTATTTTTATTTAATTATTTATTTCAAGTGACAAAAAATGTTTCAGTTTTAGCAAACTATAATAACCCTGTATGGTACTGATATGTTTTATGCAAAACCCAGCGCTGGGTAAAATATGGATAAACCCAGCGACTGGATTGCTTTGACCTAGCAGTTGTGTTTTAATTAACTATTGTTTAAAAATTACTTTATGGCTGGCTTAAAATGAACCCAAAATAGATTAATTAAAAATCAGACACATGATTACTAGGGGCATCAGCAGTAATCAAAAGGTGAACATTTACTAATAAGCAATTTAGAAAATGTTTATTATTTAATTATTATTTATTCTTCTTATTAATAAATGATCATTTCCAACCTATTTTGGGTTCATTTAAAACAAGAAATACAGTAATTTTAAGCAATAGTTGAATTACATCAAAAAACTACCCTGAAGGATGGGTCAAAACAACCCAGTCACTGTGCTTGTACATATTTCACCCAGTGCTGGGTTGTTTTCAACCCAACATTTTTTAGAGTGCCGACTGCACACATACATACACTTTCCACATAGTCCTCTTAGACCAACCCTATGCTTATTCAATCTTCACTCACTTCACAGAGACGTTTTTTAAATAAACATATGCATTCTCAATACGCTTCTCTACAGTTACCATGTGTATGAATAGTCCAGAGCTCTTTTATGTGACACACACCTGTAAGTAAACAGAATGATTGTGAACAAAGAGGAGGATACATGAGCAGGGATCAGACAGTGTCTTTCTCCCTGAATGTCACTGTCCCAAATCTGCCCAAACCTGTTTTGATCAAACATTGTGCTTCCATGCGGGAACAGAAATGACTGAAGTGTGTAACCTGGAATAATTTCATGAGCATGGATGCAAAGCGGATATGAAAATTAGCTGAAAAACACAAAGTTCCATATTGTGTTGTACCATATGTTTTTCTTTTAAATGTTGCAAAAAAGTGGTCATTTATGGTGTGATGCACCAGTCAACATAGTCTTAAAGCAAGACGATAACAGATTTCTTTGGCTTAATGGGATTTTATTTTCTACAAAAAAATAAAAATAAAAATAAAAAATACAGATGTATTTCCTCTGGTCTAGTTTGACATAATTCTTGGCACCAGGGGGCTGATGGCACACTTGTAGCTGCTTTAAAGAAACAGCAGGGGGCGCTCTGAGTATGCGAGTATTTCTGCTTGAACACAGGATAGAAAGGTTTCAGGCCAGAGGCCATCTAATTGAGTGATCTGCCATGACCTTTCACGGTCAGGGGGGAAATATCAGTGACAAAGGATTATTCCATTTGACATTTCTATTATTCCCCTCCCAATATTCACATGGATAGTTTATTTGTTGTTTTTCTTGCCAAAAGCACTAGGGATTGCATTTCAGACATGGTTGATTAAGTTTTATCATGCGGATTTTGAACCGGAAAAGTGTATGACTAATTTCATAGACTTGCATTTCAGATTTTTAATCTAAGATGTGCAACACGCTACATGGATGTTCCATCCTCTTCATGGGTTCATGCAGTAAAACATGTCTGTGTAAAATTCAGTTCTTTATTGTTCACATCAGATATAATTGTGGTGGCTCTAATTGATTTGTTTCCATAGCAGAAGATTAGGTGGACCCAGATGTACCCTCGAGTGCAGAGGTATCGCTTCCCCCTTTTGTTTTGCATTAATTCACAAGTTTATTGATGTCATTCCCAGAATGACCTTTTGCTATTACAGCTTTAATACAAAAGAGCTTAAAGCCAAAACAGATGGTTGCTTCATGGGTTGAGGGACAATTCAGCGCCCTTGTAAAGCTGGTGCATTTCCCGTCCGCATTACTACTCATTTTAGCAACAAAAATATACTGTATGCCACGATGGAGACAGAGGGTCCCTTTACATTCCCTCAGCACAGATATCAAATCACTAGTTTCTTTTTTTTTCTCGCATGTGAATAGAGAAGGACCATAGTTAAAAAAAAAAAAGAGAGAGAGAGAGAGAGTGAGAGAGAGAGAGAGAGAAATTCCTGGGATGGAGTAGTAAATCCCAAGGGTCCCCAAAGCCCCAGGCTACTACACCTCCACAGACACTCAGATGGAGAAGTATTATGGAAAAAAGAATTTAATGATAAGGTGTTCTAATGAGAAAGTGGGCTACAGAAAGAAATTAGATATAGTTACTGTAGTATATTCTGTTTGTGGACATAATATTCTGCATATAGCAGAAAATTCATATGCGGTGCAGATCAACATTTTACTGGAATGGGATTCTGAAAGGGACATAATAACAACAGATATAAATCAAGCAACAAAATCTAATCCATTTCACCATGACCTTTGTGCCCAAAAGAGAGAATGTGTGCAGAGAGAGAGAGAGAGAGAGAGAAAGAGAGAGGAATGACTATTGTTCCATTAAGCTGCTCTAAAAATAACTACCATTTCTAACCAATGAGCTGTGGGTTGCTATAACGTCCATATCTTTATGCCAATGAGGGAGATATAAATGTGCAGTATGGAAGAAAAGAGGGGGGAGGGGAGAGAGAGAGGGAGATATTGATCACTCACTGCCAAATGGAATTGAGTGTGCTTGACAACACAGGGCTGGGGGTGCACAAGAACATGGCCTTGTAATTCTGCCCACAGGCTCCAAAAGAGAACAACATTCGGTTTGAGAATATTCAAATCATTTTTTGCCGTTTGCTCTGCAATTAGATTGTGTGGGCAGTTTACACAGCTGTCAGAATCTAGCCATCGTAAAATAAAACAAAGTGGTGTTATGTTTTCAGACAACATTTTTCTGTTGTATTGTAACATTTGTGGACTCCATCAGATATGTTTGCAAATTAGGCTGTTATAACATTAGTGACAGTTTTGGGCAGTTGAGATATGAAAGAGAATCTCTGCAGAGATTCATTACGCTTCTATTTTAAGCAGTATCATATGAGCAAGAGTGCTGATGTTCAGTACTATGGATAATAAATTAATAGTTCACAATATAGCACCAGTGATGACAATAATTTCAAACAATGTCAAAGCAGAATCAACTACACGTCTATGAACAACACACAGTGGAGTGGGGGGGTTCTTCTTGAATGAATCAGTATTTTAAATAAGTATCGCTTTTCATTTATTCTCTTTCCTATTACTTGTTTCACTTCTCTTTCAGTTTTTATAACCATTTCTTACTTGTATGTTTGGCACAGTTATTTTATTAGGATTACTGTTAAACTAATGTAGTTTGATTTGTATATGTTATCTATTTTAATTTTAGTTACAGTTCTAGTAATATTTGTCATTTTATTTGTTTTTTTTCTATTATGTCTGTATAAGTTATTTATTAAGTTTTAGTTTTATTTAATTTGAGTTATTTTAGTACTTCAACAAACTACATGGAAATGAAATAATATTGAATTTATGGATATGCGTGTGTGTGTGTGTGTACATGTAGTTGTTTTTGGTGTTTGGCTTAGTTTTATGTTAGAATCATTGTTACACTCTTATACCTTTTGTTCTCTTAATATTTTGAATTGTTTGTATCTTTATTTTGTTTTCATTTAAATGTTAAGTTTAGAAATTTTGTCATATGCATTTCTCATTTTTATTTAATTATTTTTTTAATGTGTGTGTATATATACTATTTATAAAGTTTTAGCTTTTAGTTTTGGATCAGTTTTAGTTGTTTTAATACAATTGATTGTTTCTGTTGTCCTCATTTGTAAGTCGCTTTGGATAAAAGTGTCTGCTAAATGACTAAAAGTAAAGTAAAGTAAGTAAAGTATTTTGAATGTGTCGATTGAGTGAATGATTCAGTGACTCACTCATGAAAGCAGTCACTTGTTTTGTTCCTGAATGAATCAGTGCTATTGAACAGATTGGTTGAATGAATGATACAATGATTCACTCATAAAGACTCTTGTTTCTTTCCGGAATGAACACATTTTTTTTTAACAAATCGGCTGTAAATGACTCTCATAATGACAGTCTTTTGTTTCTGTTTTGAATGAATTTGTTGTGAATGCTCTTGAGTAGGTACTTATTTAGAATAAGTAATTACTTTGCAACTGTTAAAAAGGTTCGATATAGTATGAATGTGTGTAGTATGAATGCAATCTGGTACATTTTCCATGTTGTCATTATCACCTGACTTACCAGCATTAGTTGCATCACTTTACTGCCATTCGCTAATCCTCTACTGTGGCCTCATATGATAGTAAAGTGTCCATCATATGTCGGAAGTAGTAAGCCATCCAGCCTCTTTTATGAGTACTATGAATTTAGACATACTTCTTTTGTCACATACTTTTTTGGCCTACGATATAGTAGAAAAGTATGTGATTTTGGATGCAGTGAAGACAGTTTTGTTCCTGAATAACTCATGGTTTTTAAATAAATTGGTTTAATTAATGATTCAACAACTCACACATTTCCAGAATAATCAATGTTTTGAACAAATCAATTGATAATTAGCCTCTTTCATTAAGACAGTAACTTGTTGCCATCTACTGGTGTAATGATGTAGCTTGCATAAAGATTTAAAAAATGTACTAAATTGCACAGACTGATAAGACTAGACTAAATATCAGCACACTGTGCCAATCAAATTCAAGGACCAGAACTGACTATCGTATAATACAAACCATTTTTCCACAATGAGTATAAGACCCCCTTTTAAGCAAATAGCAGATCAGATTTCTTCCTTCTTGACATCCCCACTAATCTACTATCAATCTTTAAATCTAAAGTTACTTTAGAAGGCTCTTTGTCATGTTAACAATCTTGTCTAGAGTGTCAGGCCTGTGGAAAACAAAACTGCCATTAAGAGGAATATTAATGTTATGCTGAGTTGCAAATAGGGCTCAGATACGGGCAGCTGACTTATCCACACTTGATGAGTATAATCATATCTGCTGCAGTAACAAATATTATTTAGATGTCAAGCTTACAATAAAATGCTTAAATGTTTGTCGCATAGAATTTTATTATTAGGCATCTTGTATAAAAATGAATCTTTTTGAGTTGCTTCGAGTTGTATGGTCACTGCATCGCAGTATGGAAACAGTTTTAAAAACAAGTGTTAGACCATGGCATACAAGCTCCTTGCTTTGAAATGCTGCATATATAGATTCTTCTGGTGACAAAATCCATCAAACCCGCACCTTCACGACAGGGGGTGTTTATTATCGCAAGGAATCGTACCCTGGCCAGAAGCAGTGGATGCAAATGGAGTGGCACTAGGTTTTAGCAGCCATTCCAGGCAAGCAGCAGAGCATTATGTGGACAGATTGGAGTTGATACGTGATTGTGTGAGGGCAGGGACCCAGAAAATGGGCAGTTATTGAGACTGGGCTCTGAGGGGAGGACAATGTCCCATTCAATTGGTGAATGTGACACAAGTGTTGATGATGAAATGTGAAAGGGAGAGACTCGAAACGATGGAATTTGCTTCATGGAGCCTCCCAAGTTTGGAATTTCATCACACTCTAAAACTTTCTTAGGCTCAGGTTTTGTTTGCAGGCTTCATGTTAACTAACATTCCCAAGGAGTCCTTTCCAGATAAATGATACAAGATAGCAGTCACAACGGACTCCTCGTTTTGTTAACATACCTCATTAAAGAAGAGCATTTGAAAGAGAGTCAGGCATAATTAAACCCAATGAGTGGTCATTTAAGTACAACTAGCATAATCAATATTGATTTTTCAACTGTTTTAGAAGTGCATTGATTAAACATCACTCAGGAATAATTGATGTTTCTAGACGTACATTACATTAAAAATTTAAAATGAAGTTCAAGCCCGAATGTCTGAATGTATAGAGCTACAAAATGATGGGGTCTTGACAGGACCCTGCTAAAAGGGGGTCACTGCAAACCGTTGTCTAACAGAGGCAATGACCCAGCAGAAAGAGATCATCAGAGCAAACTAGGTCTGTTGCCCCTCAAGTGGGCTGTGACAGGAGAATCAAAGGACTATTAGAGTGGTATAAGATTCTCCACTGTCCCTGAACTACGTGTCCTTTCTCCTGAAGCTGAGCTTCCGGAACCGACCAAGCATCACTGAACCCACTGATTAGCTCATAACAACCTCTGATCAGGAGTCCACTGTCAGACCACCAAGACTCAAGACACAAAAACAACAACAACAACAACAACAACAACAACAACAAAAAAACAACAGAGTACTAAACCCAAATGCTGCAGTGGAAGATGCTGATGATCTGTGCCCAAAACAATCCATCCATCCACAGAAACCACACTAGCTCAGTAGCTCTTAATAAATATCCCTATTTAATGATTCTGGTTCTGATTGCAGCTTTTCTTAAAGTGCCCCTATAATGGATTTTGAAAATTACCTTTCATGCAGTGTGTAACACAGCTCTAAGTGAATGAAAACATCCTGCAAAGTTTTAAATCTGAAAGTGCACCGTTATTGTCTCTCAAAAGTCGACTCTGAATCACTGAAACGAGTCGTTTTTAAAACGAATCCCAAGCCGTTTCATGTCGACGTCAAAATTAAATATTAACATATTGCCCGCCCACTTGTTGCGCGCGCAGAGCTGGGAAAACTTGGATTTTCGCGTTGGTCTGAATGCAACCTAGGCTCATTTTGGAAATACGTGCCTCGCATACATTTCTGCAAAACTGAAAAAACGTACCTATATGTACGATTCACTGCAGTTTGCAGTTGAAATCAACACTATAGGCAATAAAATTCCGACAACTTTTATTCCCTTTCACACAAAGTATGATTTACAGGTAGAGAGTTTTAATTAATAAAGGCTAATTTTCACACAATTACTTGCAGAATGTTATGTTATGACTTAAAAACAATTTTAACATCCTGCATGATTTCAAAACTGATACTTTTGACCGTTGACGTCACATACTGCACTTATGTGATGAAGAGCTCCGGTACGAGTCCCGTGAATTTACTGTTGAACAAAACACTTTCGGGTAGGGCAGGGGCGATTCTAGGATTTTCATTTTGGGGGGGCTCAGCCCCCAATGAGGGTATGTATATATATATATATATATATATATATATATATATATATATATATATATATATATATATAAATATATAAATAAATAAATACATACATACATACATACATACATAAATATATATATATATATATATATCCTACACACCTGTTTACTATACAAACACAAAATTTTACTGTTTGCACTTCTAGTACAACCCTCTTTCTTTAGCTCAAGTATGCACACCTCTTTAATTGCCACATGCACTGGAATATGTATTACACTGAATGTTAAATTTTCAAATGAAAATGGCAACATGATCATTTTATAAAGTATACGTTCATATGTGCTTCATATTCACTGGAGGAAACAGCTGTGGGTGAACGCAGCGAAAATTTAGGCTACTGTAGATTGGGAACCGATTGCTCCTCCATGATATTTTATAAACTGTATTTATGACAAAGAGCTGAGCAGATGCAGACATTATAACAATATCGATAAACACACCTTGTCTTCTGTTTCTCGCTTTGCGCAACCGCGGTCTGCGGATTGAAGAATGCGCTGAAAGACGGGGAGGAGCAGATCGAAGTCTGCCGCCGTTTTCAAATGAAATTTAAAGGGGACTGAGACGATCACGAATTCGTAGTTTGTGGAGCTAATCGCAAAATTTAGGGGGGCTGAGTAGTCATTTTAGGGGGGTTATAGCCCCCTAAAAATGGCCTAGCGACGCCCATGGTGTAGGGGATATTTCCAACATGATAGAGCATAAATCTTTAGCAACACTCACCGGATATTTGAGTTATAAACGGCCGCAATAGGTACCTCATGCAGCATAATAAAAACGTTGCAATTCGTGCCTGTACCAACGTAATAAAAACGTGCCACGGTCACGTATTAAACGTGTTTTAGCGCCACTCTCTGGACATTTCACTTTGAAACTGCAGCGAAACGTGCAGTAAGGTAAATACGGTGTTGCAGAAATGTATGTAGAGCAGTGGTTTTCAAACTTGTTCCTGTGGACCCACAGCTCTGCACATTTTGCATGTCTCCCTAATTTACACACCTGATTCAGATCATCAGCTCGTTAGGAAAGAGCTCCATGAACTCAAATGAGCATGTCAGATAAGGGAGACATGCAAAATGTGCAGAGCAGTGGGTCCCGAGGAACAGGATTGAAAATCACTGATGTAGAGGCACCTATTTCCAATGAGCCTGGGCTGCAGGGTTGCCAGGTTTTCACATCAAAACCCGCCCAACTGCTACTCAAAACTAGCCCAAAACTAGCCCAGTCGCTTTTCAAGGGGATTCCCGGTAAAAATCGCGTTCCGGTGGGGTAAAATACACGTTTTTGGCGAGGTTCCCCTGATAAAAGTTGCATTCCAGGGGCTGAATATCACGTTATTGGGGTCGCTTCAACCCGCGGAAAGAGCGTTAAAGTAGCCCAATTCCGCGGGAAAACCGCGGACTTGGCAACACTGCTGAGTTGTCTGAATAAAAATGCAAATTCATTCTTTGTCACTAGTGCCGCTTTTGGAGCGTTCAAAGCTCACAAACACTGCTTTAAATGAAATAGACCAATCAACGGAGGGGTTTGGAAAAATGAATCGTTGAACGAATTGTTTGGGAGTCGTTTAGCAAATAAGGTAAAAATAAATTAACATTATAAGAAAATAAAAGTGTTTTTTGACCTTGCATGCATGTTGTTGGGGACTTCCAAAACCAAAATATGAACCTTTCATAACCAATAATAGGGGCACTTTAATGATTCTGGTCTTTAGATGTTCCATTAATGATTCTTTTAATTTTAAGGAATGTAACAGAAATTATCTCGGGTTACGCTTGGGTTCTGTGTTAAAATTTGATTCATGTGCTTGCGATTCATTAAAAAGAACAGGTTCATGAGAGTCTTTTGCTTGGGGATAGGACTTCACTGGTCACCCTCTTTGTTTTTAATTCTCTAAACGAGTAATTCGGTCAAGAATTGGATTTTAGTGTTTAAGCTATATGTTTTATTTAACAAAAACAAACAAAAAAAAAATAGGGATCATTTGTTCAAAAATCTGACTTCACTTGGTCGCACTGAAAATTTTATGGATTTTTCCATTAATGGAGTTGAGCACCATCTAAATCATATAATAACACTGGGCAGACAGGCCTATTAAAGAAAAAAATAGTGAGATTGTTCATGACACAGCTGAAAATTTGTAATTTGTCAGGTGTTTTTATGATAATTATGATCTAGAATAAGTAAGATATCAAAATATTTGGCAATTTCTTTATTATTAAAGCTCATTTCCACCAGATTAGAAAAAAAAACATAATTACAAAATCAGAATTACAGGCAAAATCAGAATTAATCATAATGGTCACACTTTATTTTAAGGTCCAATTATCGCAATTAACAAACCATTAACTATGACTTTTTCCTCAATAAACTTCTAATTTGCTGCTTATTAATAGTTAGTAAGGTAGTTGTTAAGTTTAGGTATTGGCTAGGATTAGGGTTGTAGAATACGGTTATGCATGATATGTGCTTTATAAGTACTAATAAACAGCTATTATGTTAAGAATAGGCATGCTAATAAGCAACTAGTTAATAGTGAGAATTGGTCCCTGTACTAAAGTGTTACCATCATTTCCTGTCATAATTGTCAGCATTTTATTTCATAATTCATTTATTTTCTCATGTGGTTGAAATGGGCTTCCATACAACAAAGGGCTTTATGATTTTGTATTATAGATGGTGGGCGCATGTAGACCTATCTAGGTTATCATGTCCTTCACTGAGCTCTCTGCCTCTTAAAAAGTCAAAGTTGTGAAATGTTCAGGTTTATTGACATGGCTTCACAGTAACAGACTCTCCTTTCATTTTGAGAAGTCAGCACAAGTCCTTTGGACACGAGAGAGCCAGACTATGAAACTCCACCAGCATTATGTATATTTTATTTGGTGTGGTTCGTACCTTAGTGGCGTTTCACACCTCCTGTAAGTGCTGTAAGTTATGCTTGGACTGTATTCTGTGTCACATTCATAATGAGAAGGAATGGAAGAGAGGAATGTAATCACAGCTGCCCCTTATAAAACCCTCCTTGTGTTTTGCAAACCACATGCCACACTGGGCTCGCTGTGCCAAGTCAAATAACATGCATTGTACAGTAACATTTACTGTGAGACAACAGCTTGATTGAACATATTCAGTTCAGACACAATCTCCCATTACACTCCGTGGCTCTGGTGGCTTGTCATCAATGTATTGATCAGCAATTCATCATAGTTTGGATTTAGTCTTGGCTCTCTGTTCGCTAGTAAATAATGATCATTAAAAACGGTTACGTATGACGTTCCTCATTTATCAAAAATTATACTGTTTGCTTGTTCTCCACTCTCGCAGTCTATAAATGTCAATGCTATCTCAGTAACAATAACATTGAGCTTTTGAAAACTGAGTGATATGGAAGAATGTAGTTTTCGGTGAATTCAACAAGCTGTGTGAAGATAAATATTTAAGACAGAAATGAGATTTGGCAGAATCTAGGTCATAAAGTTCATGAAAACAAATCCATTCAGGGAATGTTTATATTGTTTGGTCAAACTACTGTGTGCTCAAGTTGAAAGACCACAACACATAATTAGATGTCCATCTGTTGAAAGGATGTTTCAGATATAGGCACGTCTGGGTTTGGAAGCCTCAAGACCATGGCTAAATTTGTAATAGCATACTACTCTTACTATTTTTGCCATATGTCAGAAATAGTTGTACACCAGTATGCTATTCTGAATTCAACCCATATTTTTCTTAGAAAGTTTGCTTAAATGGAAGCTCTGTATTTTTTGATGATGTTCCACTGTCCAATCTGGCATAATCTTGAACTTATTCTGACACCTAGTGGTGTGGGTATATCATGACACCAAAGCAGAAGCAGTTAACGTCTTCAGTTATCGATGTCATTATAGAAATACACTATTCAGAGTAAGCTGATATTGATTTGTTGCAAAAGTGAATGATAACAGACAGATTTTGGGCTGGTCATGCGCCCAGAAGTTTGATTGACAGGCGATCTGACCAATCTTAACGCTATTTTTATACGAAAAACAAACCAGACATGAGAGCAGATTAACGCCGGTGGACTTGAACTTGAAAAATGGTGTATTGAGGTCTTTCCGCGGTTGAAATAAAACATGTTCTGATGTTCATTCATGTTTATTTCATGCTTTATAAATAAGAATGAAAAGATGATCGGTTCACGTGCCGTTGGAACTGAGGCGCTACAGCGATCTGTCATGACGCATTAAAGAGCCACAAAACGGTATTTATTATTTGAATAAATAACCTGCTCTGTCTTGTCAGTGTCGTCTTTGCTCAACAATATATTTTTCACTACATGAGAAAATGTGTGGCATGAGAGCACCATGGCTTGTCGGACATAACCACAGTAACTAAGGGTTGGGGTCCTCTTTTTCCCTGACATGTCCTGGCCAAAAATCCTGCCTAAAATATCCAGGTTTTGGCTTTGTTTGTCTGCTTAAGTACATGATGTGATTTAACCACATAACCAGCGCTGGGTAGTAATTGATTACATGTAGTCTTGATTACGTAATCAGATTCCAAAAATTAAGTACTTGTAATTAGAGTATATTACATTTTAAAATGCTAATAATCAGATTACAGTTACTTCCATGTTTTTTTTACATGGTTACATATTGTCCACACAATGGCATTCATAATTTATAGATTTTCCCTAATTCTTTTTTTTCTCTCTTTTAAATTTTCCTTTCTAAAATCCCGTTTGTCAAACCATTTATCTTTGACTATATTTACAAATGTCATGCAAATAAATTTGGAAACCATGCTTCTGAATTTTGGTGAAAAAAGCACATCTCAAGCATATATATATAAATAATATATATATATAATAATACATATACATATATATATATATATAACAATAATACATATACATATATATATAAACAATAAATTAGAATGTCGTGGAAAAGTTCATTTATTTCAGTAATTCAACTCAAATTGTGAAATTCGTGTATTAAATAAATTCAGTGCACACAGACTGAAGTAGTTTAAGTCTTTGGTTCTTTTAATTGTGATGATTTTGGCGCACATTTAACAAAAACCCACCAATTCACTATCTCAACAAATTAGAATACTCCATAAGACCAATAAAAAAAACCCTTTTTAGTGAATTATTCTAATTTGTTGAGACTGAAACTGCTTTTGCGCAATCGCTTTTTAGTTTCACTTTCACATTCAAGATTCAAGATCGCACGTACCCTGTTTATACTATGGAGCGGCAGTACTTATCACACATTTGACAAGATTAGATGTTTGTCAGTTGTGCTTGGCAGTGGCGGCTGCAGGATTTTTTTGTTGGGGGTGCTTAACAGTTCAGAGGGGGTGCTAAAAAACTAATTAAATTGAGAGAAAGCAATGAACGCCTAAACTTTAGCTATCAGTTTTTATATACAGCAGCTCCGAAAAAGGCATATTTTACTTTTTCTGTGGTATTAAACTTCTCATATGCCACTGTTATTAGTAATTACTAATGCCATCTGCCAAATATGACACTTACAAAGTAATATAATTTATGAACGAATATAGAAAAGAGAGAAAGTTGGGATTTTTTTCTTTTTTCAATTCAATAAAAACTACAATTTTTTTTTTACAATTCATAAAACTATTTCCACACGGGCACACATTGCGGGTGATAACCTCCCCGTGCTGATCTGCATGGTATCATGTGTCGATGATAGCCAGAGATAAGCATCAAAAATTGGCAATATTAAGAGGATTTAGCATTTCCAATTATTATTATTGCCCCGCAATAATTTCATAGATCACCGCATGATGTGTGATGCCCCAATTGTTGGTTCTTCACAATTGATGACACTAATACTGTTTCAGCATGTGTAAATGCATTAAGGGAATGGTGGTTCCACTAGACCAATAGAGGGCGCTATGAGAGTGCAGTGTGTTGCAAGGCTTTTGCTGGGCTGCTGGTCATAACCCAGCAAGACGAGAGCTGATGACGCACACATTTTTGTCCTGTCTTTATTCCACCATTCCACAGGTTAGTCGATTGTTTAATGTGTCACTCTTTATGGATGTTGAAAGAACACATGTTAGTGCATATCAAGTGCCTTAAATCGATTTGTTTTGATAAAGTTTTGCATGTTTAATCATTAATTGAAATTGCGATGTTAACCCACGATTGGAGTAGATGTGTGGCCTGTGATAGTGGTTGCTGAAGGTGAATATGCTTTGATGTGTTCGTATATCAGTTCCTATAATGTTTAGTTTACTTTAAAAATGCATGTGAGCGATCTAAAATGGGCAAAACATTCAGATAATGTCATATTTGAATGTGTATTTGATACAGTTGAATCAAGGGGAAACTCAGAGTCATGTGACTCCGAATAGCATGTGAATATGCAAACGAGTAACACAGCGATTGGCTGATGGACAGATCTTCATGGAAATGCTGTGTATTCACAAGAAAGAGACTGAAACAATGTACATTTGCATAAAAAAAGCAATTTATTGTTACATAATGCATTTTTTTGACAGTTGTGTTTATTCTAATGTGAACATCTTTGAAAAATATATAACCCAACAAGACGAGAGCTGATCACACGCACGTTTTTGTCCTGTCTTTATTCCACCTTTCCACAGATTGCTGGGAACACTTAACTGTCAGCTGATGCAGAAGTCCTGTACCCGCTACGGTTCTTGGGGGCTCGTCCGGGATTAGCGCCACCTGCTGGGGGAGTGGAGCTCATTCGAAAGAATCCGAAGACCAGCTTACTGTGGATCCCTGCATGGAATCCTTACTGTCGTTTGAGTGTCGCTAACGGTGGCTCGGAGGTCAATACGATGGCAAACGAGAGAAGAAATTTGGTGAGAGAGATCAGGAAAGCACTCTGTGAATTGCCTGCTGATGAACTCTTCCTTATTGCTAAAAACATTGAATAAATCGACGAGAGGGAAGAATCACAAGTAGAACTGGGGGATGAAGAGGGATGTTTTGACTTTGTAATTGGGTTTTTGTGCTGTAAGAGCTTGATGGGAAGGGAAGATGAGGGGATGTCTGTGTTACTTGATCTAAGAGATAAAATTTCACAAATTACTCAGTCCCAGCACAAAGCAGCACAAAAATGATAAAACACATGACAAGAGTACAGGGCAAGCTCAGGGTCATCTTGATCGCACAACACCTGACACAACCACAACTACTAGTCATACCCACACATACACAGCAGACACTGAATATCAACAGATGTTAAAGATGTACGAGGAGCTTGGCAGAAAGATTCAAGCTATGAATCCCTACGCCATGTCCCCACCATCCAGAACTCTCCCACTTCCTTTTCAGACTTCCGCAACTCCAGGCAGTGCAGAGGACCAGATGTTTAGGAGGGAACTTCCATATCTCTCACGGAGGGAATTTAGAGTTCATGGAGGTCAGATCGGTGACTCCACCTCTGAGATTAGCTTCAACAGTTTATGCAGACAAATCGAAGAGGGTCTACACAAACAGTTTAGTGAGAGTGAAATCATCAGAGGGGTGCTAAATTCACTGAGCTGTTCCAAAATTTGATGCGTGCACATCAAGGGGAAAATGAAAATCCAATACCCTTTGGCCTATCAAATGCCCCTGCCGCTTTTCAGCGGAGTATGGAAGAAATGTTAGAGTCCATCCGTGATGAGTGTTGCCTGCCCTACCTGGATGATGTTCTGTGCTTTGCCAAATCCTTTGAAGAGCATGTAGAGAAATTGCGTGTTGTGTTCAGAGTCCTTCGGCAGCATGGAGTCAAGCTGTGCCCAGCGAAGTGTGAGTTGTTTAAGCAAGAGGTACGGTACCTGGGTCGTCTTGTGTCGGCAGATGGAGTAAGAGTGGATCCAAAAGATCTGGTGGCTGTGAGGGTACTCCGTGACAAAACACCTGAGAACGTTGGAGAAGTTCGCCGTCTTGTAGGCTTCCTCAGTTACTACAGAAGTTACATTCA
This sequence comes from Spinibarbus caldwelli, assembly GCA_039654775.1. Taxonomy (NCBI): domain Eukaryota; kingdom Metazoa; phylum Chordata; class Actinopteri; order Cypriniformes; family Cyprinidae; genus Spinibarbus; species Spinibarbus caldwelli. Next base: position 17,104,663 of record CM077235.1, on the reverse strand, counting down.
AGATTTTGCTAGGTTAACTAAACCTATTTATGAGCTGCTTCAGGCAAATACACCAGAAACTCCATCACAAGTAGGAAGGAAGAAGGAAAGGAAGAGGAGTCCACAGCTGCCATCTCGACATCCGGTTGTGTGGGAAGACAAACACCAGCAGAGCTTGGACATACTCATTGATATGCTTACCAACCCACCTGTGCTTGCATACCCTGACTTTGATGCCCCGTTTGAACTGCACACTGATGCTTCGGAGCAAGGATTAGGGGCAGTGCTTTATCAGAGGCAAGAAGGGAGATTACGGGTCATTGCATACGGCTCGAAGGCATTGTCGCCTGCTGAGAAAAACTACAGACTCCATTCTGGCAAGCTGGAATTTCTCGCACTTAAGTGGGCAGTGTGCGAAAAGTTTCGTGATTACCTTTTCTATGCCCCGTATTTCACAATTTACACCGACAATAACCCTCTCACTTATGTGATGAGTTCCACAAAGCTAAATGCTGCGGGTTATCGTTGGATGGGGGAACTTGCAGATTTCCGATTTGAGATCAAATACCGTCCCGGCAAGAGTAATAATGATGCAGACATGTTGTCATGTTGTCCCTTGGACATGGACCGATACATCAGTGAGTGCACAGAGGGCCTGTCACAAAGTGCCATCCAAGCAACCTAGGAGGGTAACATGATGTCCAAGAATGGAGATATAGCCTGGGTAGCAGCTCTAAACTCGACAGCGCTAGACACAGTTACTCTCCATGACCAGTTTGCACTGGACATCAGTCCTGATGAATTGAGTAGAGCGCAGCGGGAGGATCTGATGATTGGGCCAGTAATCGAATTAAAGGAAGCTGGTAAGACAGTGACCCCTGATGTTCGGAGCATGGCAGCTAGTGACACAATGAAGCTGTTAAGAGAATGGCACAAGCTGGTCCTAGAAAACAACATTCTGTATATGAGAACGATGCAAAGGCGACAGCTGGTACTACCCGCAAAGTATCGGCAGATGGTCCTTCAGCAGCTGCATAACCACATGAATCATGTTGGAACAGAGAAAGTATTACAGTTGGCTCGAGAGAGGTTCTACTGGCCTGGGATGCGGAGGAGTGTGGAGGAGTATGTGACCCGTCAGTGTCCATGCATAACCCAGAAACAGCCTGTAACGCATGGGCATGCACCAATGGGAGGAATCACCTCAAGCGCACCCCTGGAATTGGTGTGTATTGATTACTTGCACCTTGAGGTCAGTCGCGGGGGGTATGGATACATCCTTATGGTAATTGACCACTTCACCAGATTTGCTCAGGCCTATCCTACCAGGAACAAATCTGGGAAGACTGCAGCTGAGAAAATATTCAACGACTTCATACCTCGTTTCGGGTTCCCCGCAAAACTACACCATGACCAGGGGCGTGAGTTTGAAAACTCCCTCTTCCACACCCTGCAGAAGCTCTCTGGGGTTGGTCGCTCCAGGACTACCCCATACCACCCCCAAGGTAATCCTGTAGAGAGACTGAACCGAACCTTGCTCCAGATGCTGCGGACGCTGACTGAAAAGGACAAACAGAGCTGCAAGGAACATCTGCCGAAGGCAATCCACGCCTACAATTGCACCAAACATGAGTCGACGGGGTACTCTCCTTTCTACCTAATGTATGGTCGCCATCCACGACTCCCCATTGACTTATTGTTTGGGCTGGTGCAGGAGGATGGATTCACCACCCCACGTGAGTATGCTGAACGCTGGGCAGATCGGATGACTGAAGCCTATAGGATTGCAGCACAGAGTAGCAAGCAGAGGAGTCTGCGTAATAAAGAATACTACGATCATAAAGCCAGCTGTATCATCCTAAGACCTGGAGAACATGTCTTGGTGAGGAATTTGAGTCAGAGAGGTGGCCCGGGGAAGCTGCGCTCTTATTGGGAGCCCACCATTTATGTGGTGAAAGAGCAGTTAGGTGACAACTTTTTATACAAAGTACACCCTGAAAAGGATGAGCGCAAGATCAGAACACTGCACCGAAACCACCTCCTACTTGTGAATGACTTACCAACACTGGAGAACCTGGACCCAAGGAGACAGGAGGTCTCTAAAAGAGGAAATGTTGGGACAGGGGAACATCCGAAGAGAAAGGTGACACAAAAAGACGAGGTAGGAGAAGATGAAGAGTCTAGCTCTGACGAAGTGGAAGGATACTACTGGAGAAGAATAAGCTATCCAAAACATTCAGGATGTGAAGGAGAGGATCCAGAAAGTGGGCTGCCCCAGGGAGGACTCAAAAGACTTGACACCATGGAAAGAGATGATCCACCAAGGGCTGGCACAAGAGGGACTTTAGGAGAATTACAGACAGAACTAGAGTACATACCTCATGATGCTGACCTGACAGCAGATAACTTGCTACCTGAGGAGTGTCAAGAGCCAGAACAAGGCATGGAGTCAGAAAGCGAAGGCCCACAAAAAGAGCAGACCATTGAGTATCAAGAGGAAGAGCCACCTCAGCGGGAACCCTACGGAACAAGCAGACGGTCACTCAGAGAAAGAAGACCTGCTCAAAGAATGACTTACCCATTCCTTGGATAACCCGCATTCCAAACATTCCCTACATTAAACACAATTACAGCCAACACAATCCAATCACTACCATTGACACCCACATCTGCACATACATGGTTGGGCCATGTCAGTAATCCATACCAAGTGGTGCCAATTACAGTTATGGTTCCAAGTTATTAAATATATATGCATATAAGAAAAGTTAAGAGTTTCACCTTCTGTGGTGGGGAGAGTGTGATGCCCCAATTGTTGGTTCTTCACAATTGATGACACTAATACTGTTTCAGCATGTGTAAATGCATTAAGGGAATGGTGGTTCCACTAGACCAATAGAGGGCGCTATGAGAGTGCAGTGTGTTGCAAGGCTTTTGCTGGGCTGCTGGTCATAACCCAGCAAGACGAGAGCTGATCACACGCACGTTTTTGTCCTGTCTTTATTCCACCATTCCAGAGGTTAGTCGATTGTTTAATGTGTCAATCTTTATGTATGTTGAAAGAACACGTTATTGCATATCAAGTGCCTTAAATCGATTTGTTTTGATAAAGTTTTGCATGTTTAATCATTAATTGAAATTACGATGTTAACCCGCGATTGGAGTAGATGTGTGGCCTGTGACAGTGGTTGCTGAAGGTGAATATGCTTTGATGTGTTAGTATATCAGTTCCTACAATGTTTAGTTTACTTTAAAAATGCATGTGAGCAATCTAAAATGGGTAAAACATTCAGAGAATGTCATATTTGAATGTGTATTTGATACAGTTGAATCTAGGGGAAACTCAGAGTCATGTGACACCGAATAGCATGTGAATATGCAAACGAGTAACACAGCGATTGGCTGATGGACAGATCTTCATGGAAATGCTGTGTATTCACAAGAAAGAGACTGAAACAATGGACATTTGCATAAAAAAGCAATTTATTGTTACATAATGCATTTTTTTTGACAGTTGTGTTTATTCTAATGTGAACATCTTTGAAAAATATATAACCCAGCAAGACGAGAGCTGATCACACGCACATTTTTGTCCTGTCTTTATTCCACCATTCCACAGATTGCTGGGAACATTTAACTGTCAGCTGATGCAGAAGTCCTGTACCCGTTACAGATGCACTGTGAGGATAATTAAATAGGCTATTAGCTTACTCCTCATTGAAAATGTTTTAAAAAAGATTTTTTAAAACAGGTCTATTAATTTATACAATGAATTATAGGCCTATAATTAAAATTATTAACACTGCAGTCATCAATGACAATTCAGAGCAGCTTTATTTCAGGCACTGATTTTCAAAAACAACCTGTTTAATGCGAAATATGTTTCTTCTCATGTTTTTCACTATACGAGCCACAAAAGAAATATTAAGGGAATAATTTAAGACAGTTATATACCGTTATCAGCATATGTTAGAGTAGATTAGTCTCTCGTTGTCTCAGAGAGAATATGCGCCGTTAATGCAGCGTTAACCGTCAGTTCTTTTTATTTTCACTTTCTCTATACTGAATTGACCTTCACTGTCTTGCGCAAAGTTTGCGTGTTGCTTGCTTGAGTTGCTTGACCCCTGCCCCATAATATCAATTGTTTATAGGCCCCACCCTAGCGCCACCACTGGTGCTGGGGATCTGCAAATCATTTGCCATCATCTCAAGCTGGTCTCACACTGGACGAGAAGCTCAGTGCCGCGTCGCGCCATGTCTTTACATTGTTCTGAATCATTGCTAGGCGCCGCAGACAGACGCCGAATGGCGCCGCCGGTGTGCATACGCTCAAAGAAAATGTGTTTGAATTTTAAAGATGTGGCGCGACGTAATAATCAAGGAAGTTTGCTGCCGTAACATGGCCGCAGCAGGCGCAGTGATATTACGCAGCGCCTGAAAGTAGTCCCCAGCTTGGTAACTAGTTATGATATAGCTGGGGAATACTTTCAGGCGCTGCGTAATATCATTGCGCCTGCTGCAGCCATGGTACGGCAGCAAAGTTCCTTGATTATTACGCCGGAATGAGAGTATAGTTCCTAATCATATTGGCCTAGAAAATCGCAAGTTTTAATTTTACGTCAGTTTTAGTACACGATGTAACTACAGAAAAGTCAAGCTTTAAATAGGAAAAATATCGAAACTCTTTGGTTATTTTTGAACGCGATGCTAATGGTCTAATCCGATTCAATGATCTATGCTAAGCTAAGCAAAAAGTGCTCCCGCCAGACCCGGAGATCGGCTGAATGGATTCAAAAACGGTAAAACTCAACTGTTTAACTCTAGAGGAGTTGTAAAATGAGCCTATTTCCAAAAAAAGTGGAGTGTTCCTTTAATGCACTGTAAAAATTGAAAGTTGACTTAAAAAAAATTAGGAAACCCGTTGCCTTAAAATTATTAAGTAAATAATAATTAAAAAAAAAAAAAAGTTAAGTGAACTGTCAAGTTTCACCATCAATATGGTAGATTCAGTGGTAAGTTTAAAACAAGCTTGATTTAAAAAAGTAATCTAAAAATAATCTAAAAAAGTAATCAGGACTACAATTTGTAAGTAATCTACCCAGCTCAACATACAGTTTATTATATTATAGCCGTATATAATGGACATTACTTTGACACACTCATATCTGACTGATAACAGAAAAATTCCAAATTGTAACACTGAAACAAGCATTTCCTGTAAAGCTGCTTTGAAACAGTATGTATTTTGAAAAGCACTGTATAAACAATTTCAGTATGTCGCCCCCATGAGGCGATCTGCTTCGTATAGAATAAAACAGCTTTTTTGTTTGTTTTGTTTGAGAGAGAGTGACAGACAAACAGAGAGAGAGAAAAGTTACTTACTGCATTGTTTATCCTTTTTTAGGCTGAGCTGCACCAACTCAAGATTAAATTGACAAAAGATTAAAAATGGTTTATGTAATAGAGTCACTGCTGATAAGTGAAATATGCTATTTCACGAAACCTGGTCTGAACACAGCACAAAGCGCCCTGGCAAATCATTCCTTCATCAAAATTTAGCTGGTCTGATCTTTACTCATTTTCTATTATACAACCGCCACGCATAGCAACTCCACCCCACCCCCTCCATCACAGACACACGCTGAAGGAAAAAAATAGATAAAAATTGAAATCCAAAAACTCATCTTACATTGTTTGCTCTATAACATTCCGAACAGAGGATATCAGATGCATGGGCAGAGTGAGCCCAGGTGGAGTGGGAGTGCAATCACTCCAGAAGCAATAAAGAGCTGAAGAGATTGAGGTCTACACTGATCAAATCACACTGTTTCTTCTCATCAAAACGAGCACACTAATATTGATCTCGAACATAAAAAGCACACGCACCTGAACTCTTTTTCTGAAGTCGTCACAGGCTATTACCACATTCATTTTTCCCCCTTCTCCATTTCCCTTTAATTAATATCAAATCGAATTTCTAGTGCTGGCCTAACAACTTGACAAATCAAATCAAAGATTTTCTAGCCTGATAATACAATACATTCACATCTCGGAGCCAGCAACATGCTTTGCCTCTGTTGTGTGGAAGTAATCATTACGCCGCTGCTGTCAACAGCATAATCAGATCAAATTATACATGGGACTGTGTTTTTCCCGTTGTAATTGATTTACATTGGTGTTTACAGATTCACAGTGCCGTCAGCTCAGCACTCTCCCAACATCTTTTTTTTTTTAAGCAGATTCCAGTACAGACCCAGCACCTCTAACAAGGTGAGACGCAACAGCTGCAGCTTTTATTCCCTGGAGCTTTAAGAGGACGGATATGTGCTAAATGAATGTGGTACAAACTACAGCAGCAACACAATATAGGTCATTTGGCATGATCTCATCACTTCATAGCTGTCGAGTGGTGAGATATAACTCTATCGCTGTGGATGTGGACTTACATAAATGATATACAGTGAGGCCCAAAAGTCTGAGACCACATTGTGGGATTTTCCCCCCCTATTTAAACCTAGAAATAAACAGAAAGTTTAGGACAGTGAAAATGTGAAACAAAGAAAAGCTATAACGTCAAATGAAAAGATTCTTATTTCTAGGTCAATAAGCAAATTTAAGCAAATCTGTGACCCTGACGTCAACTGATGTGAACTCAAAGATCAGATGTTCTTGAGTCTATTGGAGCACAAGATGCACAAACATAAAAGACATTTTCACGCAAAATGTTACGCTAATAATTTGGTCTCAGACTTTTGGACTCCAAACATATGTACTTTTTATGCCATAAATGCATTGTCCGATCGCTATAATATGTTAATTGGACTATTCTGCACTCAAGATGCCCAGGAGCACCTGCACTTCACAATACAGCAAGAGCTGAGTATCTTACTGACAGGCAGAAAGCAGGCGTACTGAACTAACTACACTGTTTACTTTTGTACATACGCTCAGGTCTCTGTTACTTGCAAACATGTGCAAACTTCCTTTAGGCAATTCTAGCTCACTATCACTGTCTGTCTTTCTGCTAATAGTAAAAATACTTACATATAATAAATACAAGGTTTTGCAATTTAAACTTTTTTTTTTTTTTGTACAAAAATCACATATTGGCTGCACATCTACATGTTTCCCTTTCATACATGTCCTAATATTTAAAAATATATACCACCATTTAAAATTTAGGGTGTGAAAAGTGACAGTAAAGATATTTATAATGTAACTAAATATTTCTACTTGAATTTTTTTTTACCTAAATTTTTCTACTGGGAAAAAAAAAAAAAAACCCTTTAAAGGAAATATATTAAGCAGCACTGTTTTCGACATTGATAATACAATTTTTTTTGGACCACCAAAACATCATATTAGAATGATTGAAATACTAAACTCACAATTTTAACAGTAAAAAGTATTAGTAATTTGTAATAAAAGTTAGGTGAATATAGTGATTGTTTTAAAATAATGTCATTACTTCCTTTAAAAATCTAGTTTCTTAAAAAAAAACAAAAAAAACAGTGTTATTGACATTCTATAGGAAATGACATCAAATTTTCAAATTGTATGGGTCTTTTAATTTTTTTTTGTTGTAGGTTGGTCTCATTGTAAATCATTCCCTCTCACTTTGTACTTCAAGAAATAAATATGATCAAAAAATCCAAAGATGAATCCTAAAAAATATATTGTAACACTTTATTTTAAGGACCAATTCTCACTTTTAACTAACTGCTTATTAGCATGCATATTACTATCATACTGGTCGTTTATTATTACTTATAAAGCACATATTAATGCCTTATTCTGCATGACCATATTTTTAAGATCTCTTAATCCTACCCCACACCTAAACTTAACAACTACCTTACTAACTATTAATAAGCAGCAAATTAGCAGTTTATTGAGGGAAAACTCTTAATTAACAGTGAATATATGTTCCCTATTCTAAAGTGTAAACAAAAATATAAAAATTAACTTCAACTTGGCATCCTCATGTAAACTATCTCTCAATCCCCCAGTGAACGATAGCTAATTTTAGCTCATTATATCATGCTAGCTTCCGGACTGAAAGACATCCTGCTCGTTGTCTTGCCATCTTGCCATTGTGTAAATAATCAAGTTATAATTAATAAAATGTAGGCCCTAGAGCTTGACCAGAGCATACCTCTGGAAGTCAGACAGCTACAGCCTTTTTATAGAGATACTTCCCTACATCATAACACAAATATATTCATTTTTCAAAAAGTTACAGAACTCTATTAAACTGGAGTGACCCTAGCCGCATTTCAGTTTGTCCTTCTCTGTTTTCAACTGATACAGCCTGTTCAGACAAGATGCAAAGTTCCATCAACATGCTAATGTTCTTTATATCGCTCTTCACTGATATTCAAAAAGCTTTGGCAGAAAACAGCTTCTTGCACAATGCTGACTCACTCATTTCCATTTCTGACTAAGCCTATTCAAAGGCAAAGATGATATATGCATGTACGCATACATCAGTGTGCAGTAGGTTTTTTTTTTTTTTGAGAGAGACAGAGTTAGAGAGAATATATAAGAGAGGAGAGTAAAAATAAGACCTTTGACAGCACACAATAACAGCTGTCTGAATGCCGGCTTTGATTTTTTATTTTATTTTTTTTTTTATTGTAATGTTAAAACTATTTTTTAGTTGGAATTACAGTCTGAACCCATTAATGTTTCACTGAACAACAAACAGAAGACTGAGTCATAGTCTGAGTACACTAACCATGTGCTGTTAAATAAAACTGCATTTGGTTCTGTGTTGAGGGAACTCAAGAATGATGGATATTAGATGGGTTTATCAACAAAGAAAGGCACTAGCCCTGTTTTTTAATTTGCATATAATTTCCTATATGATCAGTTAATAAAAGACCATAAAAGAGCTGGCAAATAAAATAGGCGTATTGAAATGAATCAGTGACATGTGCACATGACCTTTCAGTCTCTGCGCCTCATTCAGAAACTGCTTAACTATACATTCTGCCTATTCCAAGCAGAGCGCACATTATGAAATGAGTCCATACAGAGAGCCTTTTATTCTTGTCCTAGAGCTAATTTTACCCCCAAAGAAACAATGACTCAAAATTTCAGCTTTTGTCCTTAGACGTTTGATCAGAATGAGCCTTTGAGTGTTTTTGCTGATGTTGATGAACTATTGATGAAATAAAACACACTATAAAACCTGCAAATCTAACTGATTTGATTTCTTAAGCCACACAATTAATTTTGAAGTACAGGTGTGTTAGTCCCACTTCCTAAACTATAAAGGCAGCTTTACATTTTTCATGTATAAAAGGTGGGATATATTAGACAACATCATGCATATATATCCTTATTCTTTATTCCATATATACATTTTCTACCTACTACCCACTAAGATAAATATTTTCAGTTCCATTCAAAATGTATGTATATGCTTTTCACAATGGGTATTGTTTTAGTTTTTAGTTGACAACTCTGCAGTTTGAAAAATGAAAGTATGTTGAAGGAGATCCCATAACCATTTATTATGGTTTTACAGTAGTAAAAATAATTGCAGCAATTATGGTATTTTTATAAAAACTGGTTAATATGGTCCACAGTTTACAGTGTTCAACATTAAAATGAGTTTATTGTTGATGCTAGCATCACTTTATCTTACACTTTTGCATATGCAAATAGCTGATTGCCGACATGTTCTATAATCATATATACAGGGACATTATTAGCAATGGAAAAACGCTGAACTTTTCACATGCAGCCAATTATTGTGTAAAAATGTGGCAGATTCAGTAGTCAGTGACAGTCTGTCTCACTGGTTGCAAATGAGTCACCTTTAGCTGTCTGCTTTGATTCCAGCTAATGCAAAGTAAGCTTGTGTTACAAACACACCCTGCCGTATACAATTACAAGTCTCCATGGCCATAATGTTTCTGTCTACTGTAATAATATCACACGCGTGGCTACTGAAAATGACCATGAGACAAAGCTCTCAAAGCACAACAGCAAATTAAGGACAATTTCACCTGCCTACAAAGTTTCCTCCAAGTCATTTTGACTGACCTTGGGATCAACTGTGAATTATTTCTGTATTTATCTTCATAAAAATTCCTTCACAAATGTGATTACATTTAAATGATAGATAGAGGCAATTTTCTATTAATTATGTTAGAGAGCAGGGAAAAATGCAGAGAGAGATGATTGCTTTGAGAAGGTTTTTTTTCCCCTTATAAAACAAGTGTAAACAGAGACTGAATGATGTCTTTGAGTCAAAAGGAAACTGTGCTACTGGCTCCGGTCCCAGAATTACTGAGAAAGAAAAGAGGAAAATGAAGTCATATATTAATCTTTGGTAATTGCAGGATACAGTGAGGTATATAGGACAGCATTTGGACATCATTTGAGCTGAACCCAATGGCATGTAAGTAAAGCACCAGTTTTGGTTTTGGCAGTGCACTGTGCTATTAGAAATCCTGGAGGAATGTGAAACCACACAGTTTCTCTTTCTGTCTGTTTTAAAAAGAGAAAGAATTAGGATTACAACTCTGTGATTGGAAAGGTACAAGGTACTTGAAAAACTGTGAAGGCCTCTCAACGTAAATACAGACCTCAGATATTTCACAGTGATCGTTTAGAATGAGTTTGGACAGTATGTTTCATCTCCTCGTGTTCTAGTACTCTAGTGCTTTGACTATTTGTAAAAAGACAAACTGAGTTATGACACTTCAAGAAAAAAAGTGCTGTTTTAAAACTGTTCACTCAGACTGAAAAGACTAATTTCTAAGATGAAAGCCAACACTTTGACAATAAAAAATGTAAAAATAAATAAATAAATAAATAAAATAATAAATAAATAATAAAATGTTCTGAAATGTTCTTGCAAGGAAATTCATTCATTCATTCATTCATTCTGCATGATTTATATGTATTCATACAGGGGATATAGGGATAACACTTTACTTGAAGTCTTCATATATATTGCATTATAAAAGTATTTCTATGCATTGATAATCCATTATATGATCTCATAATTAATCATAACTTCAGTTATATGATGCAGTAAAAAACACATGATAGACAACCAATTTCAGATGCAACAAGGAATCTGCAAATATTATAATGCATTTTAACTTTGGTTACAAATATTTATGAAAAGATATAATGCATTATAATGGACATTATGAATAATGCATAACAAGAAGGCTTTCAGTAAAGTGTTACCAAAATGTATAATAATAAAGGATATTTTGCATCATTTTTAATTGGAAAGCACAATGATAAATAACTGATATATAAAAATAAGAATAAAAAATAATAAAAGTAATATGCTTTTTTATTGGAGAGATGCAAAGAAAATGCTGGTTCTTCTGAAATAACATTTAAATAATAACATGACATTTGTTTCAAAACATTGGCATATATAAACAGCTTTACAGACATTGCAGTCGCATCCTTCATTGGCATCACCAACAGATGTTGCTAAAAACTGCTTTCACATCATTAATGTTAAGCTGTGTTCATATGGGTTTAAAGAGCTAATCTGCACGATGACTGGCAGTAGCATGTGCAGGTTCAGTGTGCTGGCAGTTTAACCCTTCGAATGAGGAGTCACCGTACAGGAAGAGGCAAAGCAGAAGTGAGCGTGCATCCTCATTACCTCTAAATGCAATTAATTATTTATCAATGTAAATTCTAACTTCACATGGCCCTTCCTTTTCCAGAGAAAAAAAGCTGAATTTTTATCATATTGAGAGGGCTGTATTAATAAAACATCAACTCTTTGCAATGTAGTCATCTTTATTCCTTACATCTTCCACCAGACTCAGAATATTCTCTTTTAGTGCCACAATGCACTCTAATGAAAAAGAGTGACAGGGAGGATTGCTTTTTTATTCAGAAAACCAGGGTGGAATGCACCTCATTTGAACACACCTGGAGGCTGCACAGGGAGGTTAGCGTCATTGATCAAAGAACAAACCGATTCGTGAATGTGAAATTTCTGACACGTACAGCCAGTGTATCCTATTTCAGGGAAAAGGACTGCATTACAGCCTTTCCTCTCCAAAAAACACGACACAACAAACTGAGGAGCCCATCTTAACCCAAGACTCAGCAAACAATATATATGCACTGATGAAGGTGGATCGTTCAAATAACATCCCCGTCTGGGGTTCAAGTGCACCGGCACCCTGCACAGGAAACATCTATCTCAATTTTTTATCTAAATGTGTTGTCTGAGAGGAAAGAACGAGGAAAAAAAGAAAGAATGAGAAACCGAAATTAGCCTGTCGACAACATGTCGACTAGATGCACAGGCTCCTTCTCTTTTTTATTGTTCTCCTTCGCTCTGAATCTAAGCAGCAATCAGTCTGAAATCTCCGCGTTGGAATATCACTCTTAATTATTTGTAGATTTACTGTAGTGAGATGTGTAAGTTGAAAGTGGTGACTTCAGTAAATGAGGGTTAATACGCAGACTACTTTTAACAGCCATGAAATTTCGCCCAGGGCGTTCGACAATTCAGAGCTCTCTGTAATGACATGACTGCTGCCAACACGAAAATTCAAACTACAATTCATTGGTACTGACAGATGGAATAGATCGAGAGGAGGATGACTTTCACAGTTCATCCTAGCTTCTCTTTTTCATCTTTTAACACTGCAGATGATCCAGAACAAAGCAACAACACTGGTGATTATTTAATAATTAATTAATAAACTACTGTTTCATAAACAGTATTCATGCATGTTAAACCACAATCAATAAGGACACATCAAAACACAAAACTGCAGACAGTTAATAGCAAATCCGGAAAATATTGTGGTATTTTCCGATTTTTGTCTAAATTGAGAACAGAATTAAGTAGCCTACAAAAATATGACTGATGCTATCAAGGCCAAGTCCCTTTAACATTCATAACTGCAAAACATGCTGGATACCATGCAGGGCCTACAGACATTGTAGCTTTCTCAAGTGCTCAGAAAGTTGAAAACAACTCCTTGATGTTTACCGGAAGAATTTAAATAGAGAAAAAAGCCATTTCATGGTTATAAACAGCACACCATCATGACAGAAATCAATTAAAGAGCAAAATACATTGCCAAAATAAATCCTGTTGAAGTAATGAAGCGACCATTCGTGAATTTCTCAAATCCAATTTTGTGGTCGAGTTTTGAAGAGGGAATGTGGATGATTGCCATTTGGATTATGGGGAAGCTTCATTCATGTGCTATTGATTATACTGCTGATGTTCTTTTTCCTCTTTAAACATATTACATTCACATGAAGTCATCATTTTGTTTCCCCCTCCTGTCTTTTATGTGTTCCTTTGAGGAAAAAAAAGGGCTCAAAATGGCAACTATAATAGCAGCATTAGGTAATTAATAAATAAATTAATTATATACATAATGTTAATTATTCACATTTACTGGTCTTATTATATATTCAATTCATTGCCTACCTTAATTAAGTATATTGATTCTGTTTTATTAGCCATAACTATATTATATGTTTTACATTTAAATCACATGAACTTCCATAGCATCCCACCTCAATATCTAGTTTAGTCCAAATCAGTACACAATGTCACAACTCAAACTAAAACACATTTGTTTGACTGAATAATGCTATAGAAAATCAGTGTTTACATCCTGAGCCAGTCCGTGTGGTTGAACAAATCAGTTGAATAAATGATTCAATGACTCATAAAGACATGTTGCCACCTACTGGCATAATGATATAACCTGCAGGAAAATAATCACTTAAAAATCCCCACCGCTACACCACCACAAGTTTATTAAACCTCTTTGTGATTGTTATAGTGGAAAATGGTTTGGAGAAAGACGATATTGTGAACTCATTTTAAATGCATGTCACAAAGTAAACACAAATGCTGTTGCATATCCTAAGGGAAACATTTCTCACTAGATCTGTTAATGATGTAAAATATAGTTCCTGAACTTATTAAAATTTGTAAATGCCTTGCATTTCTGTTTTTACACTTCTCTACGAAATGGTGATATGGTAATTTGAATGTTTCTGTGGCTTAATAATGACTTACTTCTAACGCTCGATATTGTGGGAGTGCTCTCAGTTTATTTCATGTTTTTAAAGACAGAACTCCTGACTTACGAAGACATTCTTGCCCCTGGCAATTTATGTCTGTCATAATGAATAAACCAAAATGAATGTCAGTTTCTTCTCTTCTCTTCTCTTCTCTTCTCTTCTCTTCTCTTCTCTTCTCTTCTCTTCTCTTCTCTTCTCTTCTCTTCTCTTTGTATACTCCTATCTAATTTATGCAATACAACTGCAATGATACAGAAGCCTGAAGCTAGACAATTTATACAAGTAGAATTGCCTCTTTTTGTTATGAGAAATATAAATAAATATCGACCTCTCGCAATAAAAACTAAGTGCATCACATGAACCTGTGTGTTTGTTTAGATGGTCAATAAAAGTGAGAGCATGTGGCTGCCCTATTGATGAGAAAATAGTTCTCAGCACACCTCTACTACAATTCATCATATTGGCTATTAATGTCCAGTTGTTCTGTTACCAGCGACTGTACGACTGCAGCTTCTTGCATACGTTGACATTTGCTAAAGCTTGCTTTCTGCCCACTTTAAATGGGTTTTAAATGGATAGTTCTGGTTCTGGTTGCTGTTTAGTCAATACAGTGTTCCAGTGCTAAAGTTCATTACATAGTAACATCTCCCATAGTATAATGTTTTATTTATCTAGTAACATGAATCTGCTTGCTAAAATGTATCATATTTTCATTATTTTTTATTATATTTTTATATGCTTAGCATCACAGCTACTCACTTCCTGTTGCTAAAATTTAAATTTTTTTTAGTTTTGTGCTGGTTGATATGGAAGTCATCTTGTACTGGACTTTTTTTTTTTTGGATTTTGTATTTTATTACTGCATGTGAGTGCACATAATTCAGTAAGGTGTTACTGTCAATTTTTTGTGTAAAATGTCTTTAAAAACGTAAATATGCTTAAGTTAGTAGTGAAACAGACACAAACTGGGGTGAAGTAGTGCATTTGCAACACATGAGCCATGAAGAACTATTAGTAATAAAATGAATAGTCAGGAGATATAGAGCAGTACTGCAGATATAAAAGCTGCCCTGTAGTGTCTTTGCTGTCTCCAGGACAGGAGGAATAATTTTGCAAGATAGTTAAGAAGATAACCATTTCACAGAAGCATCCTTCACAAGCCATTATGGCTGACAGCCTATTACATTTCAGATTGAGGAGGTGAAATGATTAAGAACATTGTACTGTGTTGCCATGACAGCACACATTTTTTCATCCTAAGAGTGTAATCACTATAGTTTCAATGATGTACAATCAAACCAGATGATAATAAGCAGTGGAGACATGGAGATATTGGGTTTGGAGGGATGTTTCCATGGCAACTGAAATAATAATCCCCATGATTGATGTTTTCTTTTGCGTTTTCCCCTTTGTATGGCTGTAAGATTCAAAGCCTGTGTGTTTTTTCCCTTTTTTTTTCTTCTCCACAGCAGCTTCATATAGTTTATTAGTCTGTCAGAATAGTTTATGAGATGTTGTTGCAAAGGAAATAACCAAGTTCTCCTGCTTAATAACATGCCGCATTTTCTGTTTACATACTCTTTGGGTATAAAACAAATATCAATGGATTCATCTTTCTCAAACACATTTTCCAGTTGCATCCTGGGTAAACAATTTTGCTGTCTATTAGCATCCAGGTCACACATAAATGTCAGTGAGATAGGGCTTTTGGGCAGAAACGAAAATAACAGACACAGAATGAGTTGCCACTATTTGTTCACGAACGATGTTAAAAGTGTGACACCCAATTACTCTGACAATAATTCAGCAGCCGCTTATTCTTCACAAATAAATCTCCATTCCTCTCCGTAATGAAAATCTGATTTACTTGAAATAGGTTTACATAGTGAATACGTGCTAGAATTAGTTATTCGTAAGTGCGCCGCTGTAACTTTGCAAGTCGTACAGTAATTAGATATGTATTTGCTGTGTGAAGTGTGGGAGCTGAGATATAAAAGAACAGATGGTTCTTTCAGTATTATGCCTGTATTATACCAACATTATTATATATCCTCTTGGTTTCAGGAGGAAGACTCACCTTGCATGAAGCAGAAGCAGGGTAAAAGTGAAAGACTTCTATTTGTCTTCAGTTTGGGTTAGGTATGAATTTCATATCTAGAGCATAATGCAACACGCACTTGAGCACTGAGCATATGGCATACCAATTAAAAACATAACAGCCACCATAAAGTATAGCCCATATGGCACATCCCAAATCTTCTTAAAACAAATAATAGATTTGTTTTTTCTGTGAGGAACAGCGAGAGACTGAGGTTGTCATTCACTAAAAATTTAGAATTTAGAATTTATTGAAAGGATAGCCCCTTGAGATGTGACATCTCATTTTCAAGGGGGTCCAAAATTGCTCTTTGTTTCATTCAAAAAACATATTACACACTACAAAAATATACATAAAGAACTAATGGTATAAAATAAGTATTCAGGAAACACAGAGCAGTAGAGAATTTCTTTCATTCAAAAAGATACATTCAAGATTGATATGTCAAAATTTTTTAATACTTTACTATAGGCTGGCGGTGGATACTTTCATCAGTTGTTTATTATTCAAGCAACAATTGCTGTTATAGTTTTCATTAATAACCATTGCTATATAGATGATAACTTTGTCTAGTGCTTTTATAAATGTTTTTGGCATGATTTTGTGAAAATGTAACTACTATACTGAATGAAAAAGCATAGACTTTTTCATGGCAAGTGTTTGCATATTTCATTTCTTTCTCTAATCTATTGTCCTACTGGACTAACACTAGTGTTAAATGCTTTTTGATAATGTTGATAACGTTTCTGACAGATGATAACATGATGTTTTTGCGTTATCCTTACTGAATGTGGTATCCTGTCCGTGGACTTTTTACTGTCAGTTTAAGTGCCAGATATTGCCAGATATTGCTATGTAAACAAATAAAAGCCGAAAAATAAATAGAAATAAACCGAAATTAGTTCAAATCTTTTGTAAATAAGATAAGATAAAGATATCGCTAATTGCAACTTCCCACTTTATTAACTTTATAAAGTGTCAAATTAAGTAGAAAAGACAAGTCCAAAGACGCTTATAATAGCTGGATATGGCAACACGGCAGACTACTTACGGAGGCCTTCACTCACACCTCAAGCCTCATTCACTCGCAGCAATCATTTTTATACCACGGATGCTAAACATTCTTGTAAACAGTCTTCAATCATATGTGTAATATATTATTAATGTAAAATGTTTTAATGAGAAAAAAAATATGTAAATATGGTTTAGTTAGTAGTGAAACATCCAATCTGGGGTGAAGTCGTGCGTTTGCAACACATGAGACAAAAATTAATTTTATAATTGGTAATTTATATATATAAAAAAAAGAATAACGAAGAAATATATAGCAATATAGTGCTATAGTTGCATTCAAAAAGATACATTCAGACTTGGTCATGTGACGTGAGAGCCAATGGCATGTAAATGCATGTAAATAATGACAGAATTTCCATTTTCGAGTGGTGAGTTACATACAGCACCAGAGTAATAGTTTGATGGCACACAGATAAAATTCACAAGACTGTTTCCTTACACAAATGTGCTGTTTGAAGAGTAGATCAAAACGAGATTCTTCTGAGCAAATCAACACCTGGATGTGTTTTACATTCTATATGTATATTTATATGCAATGCAGAAAATGCAGTGCTTTTGTTGATGTAATTTTCATGCCACATTTTCTTTGCATTGTCGATGGAGCCATAGAGTGCATTTGTGCATTCCACAGATATGAGGCAATTGGTTTTTTCAGCACTATGGATCATATGCAGAGAATGCAGAAGCTGAGTTTAAAACTGAGTTCTTTAAACATTCATGACAAAATGCATGTTAAAAGTTGAGACATGCATTTTAAAAAGGAAATAAAAAGCATTTATAAAATGGATTTGAGACTCCTCCACCAAAAAGACATAATTCAAAACCTGACTGTAAAGAAAATAATTGTTATATTTGTTATTTACAGTAATACTCCAAATGTAATTCTCAAACTATTAACTTCTTTATTTAAGGAGCATGAGTTGATCTTGATGAAGACCTTATGTGCATTATGACTAAAATGTCATAGTTTAGAATTTAACTAAGATAATGTTTTAGCATCAAGACTTAGAAACCACTAAGAATAGAGTAGCGAGTCTGCTGAAGTATGATTCCATGTGGTTGATTTAAATATGAGAGTTTTTACTTTAGAATTACACACATATTTTTGGTGAGTGGAAAGAAAATGTGCCACAGTATAGCATGCCAAACTAAATTGAAATTGGTTATATGTTGTCATTATTTCTGGTACTGGCCACACCTGTTTCTTGTTATGCTTTATTACTTTAGTCTTCATGCTGTTTGTCTTATGTTATCGCTGCATCACTGAGCCTTTTCCTGTTTTAAGAATATATAATTGCGTCTTTGTATAGGCTATTTACATTCTACATTACATATATTTCTCAATTTTTTGCTTTGATTGTGTTTCTGATCTTTTTTTGGCATCATGGTTAAAGATATTGGTCTCAACTAATAAGTAACTCAAACAAAACTCTTTGAACTTAAAACAAATGCAGTAACAAGTTCTTCCTGTTAAGGTCATTGTAGCAGCCTGTTACCTAGTAAACACAACTTTGTTTCCCAGCAGACTTGTGGACTTTTACATCCTGAAATGCATAAAATCAGTCAGTGACATTGGACATGAATTTTAGTGGCGAAGTTTGGATGGCGCTAGATTTCTATCCATCCACAAGGAAATGTCACATCAAGCTGACCACAGTAGTAAAGATCACGTGACCCAGACATCCTAGACTTTTTTAATGCCATCCATCGTGACCACCCAGACTGTCTTTGGCCTAGAGGCAGGTCTTGTTATGGCGATAGATTGGCTTCTGGAGCCGGCCCTGGGGTAAATTCAAGTTTGACTTCAGAGGTCAATCATTAAGCCCATGAGCTGTACGGTTTGATGGTTTCAGGTATTGGTTACAGATGTTCCTTGTTGTGTTTAATTAGTTACCTTGTTCTCTGTAAAACTTTGCATGTGTGCATCTTCAAGATTTCTTTTGTTCTGAGTATAATTCCATGTCCATATGCTTATTATTTGCTGTTCTTCTTTCCTGAAATGTGTTTCTGTACATTTTAGTTGGATTAACTCTACTTTGATTGTAATTGGACTTATTACCTGTCAGTTTATGGTATTTAGATTTTATATAGGTTTGATAAAACAATGGAATCTGGAGCGCATATTGTAATTGTTTCTAGACCAGATGGATGTGTGTGAACATCAATAAACAAATAACATATTTTTATTTATTTAATTTTTGCCTGTGCATGATCACATCATCAGTTATCACAGCTTGCTGTATCTAAGTACTCGCACAAACTTTATTGAATTGCCTTATCTTCAAGCATAATATCAGATTTTCTGTAGACATTGAAAAGAGTTTTAAAGTTCTTTCTAAATGTCTACTCCTTCATATTGTCAGGATTGTCTTGTGTTTCCCTTCCTCTTGTTTGCCCATATTTGGTTTGTTTCCGGTTCCTGTCATTTGTTTGATTATTAGTTAATTATTGTCCACCTGTGTTTGTTTAATTATGTCATTATGTCTTATATTTATAGTGTGTCCTGCCCTGTGTTTCCTGTCGAGTATTACATGTCATTCCTATCTGTCGTGCCAATGTTCCCAGCCTATGTTATTTGTGCTTACCTGTTTTGGATGTCATTAAAGACTTTAGTTTGATTTATTCCTCGTCTCCCCGTTCCTGGTTTCCGTCTCCCGAGTGTGGAATCGTGACACATATCTTATTGTAAAATGATCTCACATGGTCATCTAAGAGTCTTCTCCATCTAACATCTATCTGGTATTTTAGACCTCTGAACAAGGTCTTCTGGAGTCTTTATTTATTTTTTAAATGATTAAGATGCACGCAATGATCTAGCATTATTTGGGTAATTCCCTCATATGTGTAAAAAATTGTAAACCATGAATAACGATGCTAATTCTACTTTGTGTCAACAGTGCTGGGGAAGATACTTTTAAAAGTAATGCATTACAATATTGTGTAACTCCCTAAAAGGTAAATAATTGTGCTACTTAGTTACTTTTTATGGAAAGTAATGCATTATGTTACTTTTGCGTTACTTTCTCTCATCTGGGCTGGGCTTGCTTGTTTCATTTAATATAAAAATTTTCTATTTTTGTCAAATGTAAAAACCCTGTGAAATGAAGTGAAATGAATACGCCTCAGGCTGAAGGAAATGTAAATTCATGTCTGTACAGTAAAAGGCTATTCTTGGATTGCATGTGGTCGTGGTACTCTCGTGAACATGTGTCGAAGACTGACATGGAAGAAATTGTTGAATAAAGTCATTATTTTTGTCTTCTTTGTGCACAAAATGTATTTTCGTAGCATCATAAAATGTCACATGGACTATTTTAACAATGTCCTTACTGCCTTTCTGGGCCTTGAACGTGTCAGTTGTGTTGCTGTCTATGCAGGGTCAGAAAACTCTCAGATTTCATCAAAAATATCTTAATTTGTGTTCCGAAGATGAACAAAGGTCTTACGGGTTTGGAACGACATGAGGGTGAGTAATTAATGACAGAATTTTTATTTTTGGGTGCACTATCCCTTTAAGTACATAAATGATATTTGTGTTATTTAACATTTAATTATTGTAGGTTGGTGTCATATTCTGAGTTTTGCATTTCACTGTTTTTATTTATTCTGAGGAATACTGAATCTGTTTTTGTGCACATGAGATGAGTAAATGCATGTTGACATTTAGTTTAGAACTACAGTAACCATTATGTTTACACAGCGCACACAACACCTCTGCACTTACTGCTGATTTCTCTCAATATGGGGACAGCACAGCTGTCAGTCAGCCAATGAAAAAACAAAGTAACTTGCATTATTTTTTTTTGAAAACGTAACTTAGATATTTTCTTGTCAATTAAAAAGTAATGCATTACAAGTTACTCGAAAAAAGTAATCTGATTATGTAACTTGCGTTACTTGTAATGCGTTACCTCCAACACTGTGTGTCAATGTAGACAATACAGTAAAAACATTACAGACTAAACATTAAACTTTTTTTTTTTTGATGACATATTTTAGTGAAAATTAGAAAATATTGTGCGTCAAGCCTGTTATCATCATATTTTCATCATTTTAAGTAGGTGGTGATCCTAAATTTTCAACACTGTTAACATAGCAAACAAGTGATAATTGAAAAACAGATATTTGTAAAAAATTCAGCATTAAATTCTCTTTAACACCTTGTAGTTTTATGACGTTAAGTACAAGGCTTGTAATGTCAAATTAAACTGTATAACTGTCAACCCTCCTCCCATCAACCCTATAACCTTATGGAGGCATAATTACATCCCAGCATATTTTCAAATGTGTAAATTTAGCTTGAGACAGCTCAGTACCATTTAGAAACGCTTTATTTTTGTGATAGAACATTTCAAATTTGACAAAAAAATTGAGAAAAAACTACCCCTTTCTGAATTTGTCTTCACATTGCACTGAATTTTGTGCTTCACTGGGAAGGTTTTCCAGTTGAAGATGAGGAGGAGCCCACTGAGAGGACTGGAATGCATTTGGTTTGAGACTGTGAATGATGAAGAGAGGATGCCAGAGAGAATCTATTTTCCATGAGTCCCTGTGACATTATTTAATTTAATGATGATGTGCCCGCTTTAAGAGGCTGAATCAATCTCATTGTGTCATTGTGTTAGAGCGCTCAAGCGTTGAGTGTGTGTGTGGTGTGGTGTGTACCATGTTCATTTATTTGTGTGTCTACATGTGTGTAGTACAATAATTTTACACCGCGCGTGTGTGTGTGCGTGTGTTTGCGCATGCATGACTATATGAGGTGCGGTCTGATGTTTGTGGTGTAAATGTGGGTTTGTGTGTGCTATGTTCATTTTATTGTGTGTGTATGTGTGTGAGTGTGACAATGGGGTCAAATCAGTCTGTAGAGAATGGAATGAAACCCAGTGGAACAAACTGCTGATGAGGCCGTGCTCCCCCTCCTCCCGCACCGTATAACTAAAACACTGGCTATAATACATCAATACTAGCTAAACTCACACCTCATGCATACTTTTATTGTCTTTTCATTGTGAGATATCTTTAGAAAATAAGAATACCAAATTAGCTTAGTTATGTCGACATATTCAGGGATTTTATGAATACATATGAGTAAGGACCTACCAGAGAGAGTGATGGCTGATAATGTGCTCTCTCAAATAAGAACTTATGACCCAATGACAAACTTCAGCTCTAGTCAGAGTGCTCTGCTGGGTTTCGGTCTTAGGGCCCTATTTTAACGATCTAAGCGCATGGTCTAAAGCGCATGGCGCAGGCGATCTTAGGGCGTTTCCAAATCCACTTTTGCTAGTATAAAGACAGGAAAAACGGTCGGCGCTCCCGGCTAATAGTCTAAAAAGGTTGTCCCTATTTAATGAGTAATGGGTGTGTTTTTGGGCATAACTTGCAATAAACCAATCAGAGTCTCATCTCCCATTTCCTTTAAGAGCGAGATGCGCTCGCGCCATGGCGGATTCGCTATTTAAACGGCGAAATTTTAAGGCGCACAGACTGAACGCGTCTCCAGAGAGCAAACGGATCTGCTCATGCGCGAGCGAATGGGTAGGCTAGTTCTGATACACGCAATGACTATCTATTATGACATGTATGACATTTTTATATTTATGTAGCCTACAAAATAATATTCTTTTACACTGTAATCCTTTAATTTATAATATTCAGCATGTTTGTGTGCTGCTGCGCGTCCCTGTGTGTAATAAGCAAAGTGAACGCGCGTTGTGGACCAGCCCAGAGGCGCATTTTCTACTAACCCGCTCTTTAAATACCAAAAAAATATTGCGCCATTGACTTTAGACTTTAGACCAGGTTTGAGTTGGTCTATGGCGCAGTCTATTTTCAGTTCTTCAAAATAGCAACGCCTGAACACACCTCTTTTTTAGACCAGCACGCCCATGGGCGCACAAATGGGCGCAAATGCATTTGCTATTTAAACAACGTGGCGCAGGACGGGAAAATGAGAACTGCGTCGGGCTAAAACTAGCAAAAACACTTGCGCTTTGCGTCGGGTGTATGATAGGGCACCTTAATGTGTGAAGCTGCTGTACTATGCACAGTGTTGCTATATGTAAGAACACAAGCCTCTATCCCCCTTATTGTGCAACGCAGCTATTTGAATGTGCGAGACTTCTGATTCATTAGCTTCTATAGGACTTCTATAACTAAGAAGAGCAAAGTGTAGATAAAGGTTAAACTGTTATGGTAAACCGACAATGCATTAAAATAATATGATAAGAAATACCTGTTTGCAATATCAAGAAGCATAATAAGCTGTTTTGTACAGCTTAAAATAACTGGATGCTAATGTCACCGGAAGTCTTTGCGCATTCAAGTTACAAAAGGCCACATCTACCGTTATGTTAAAACTAAGGTGGATATAGCAATGTTTAAAATAATGTATGATTTTTAGTGTAATATGTCATGGGTTATATAATGGGATATATTAAAATATATCTTAATTTTACAATTTTACTTTGAAATGGCAGAAAACTAATATAATATAATATAATGGACCTTTTTCATATTTGTAGGGTTTTAAGAAGAGGAAATCATCATAGATGGGCAGATGCCAGTATTTTTCAATGGAAACTACAACAGATGTATTTTTGCTTTCCCATTTGCTCTAATAGCAATCAATCAATCAATCAATCAATCAATCAATAAATACATACATACATACATACATACATATATACATACATACATACATACATACATACATACATACATAAATAAATAAAAAATAAAAATATCCACAGTAGCCTACTATGTCTTAAAAAATGAGGAAATATTGAGAGATTGATTACGTTGCAGAAGAGAGAAAGATGTCAAATTTCCAGTTTTATTACAAAAAGGTACACAAAAGCATTAACTGGATTTCTGTAATTTAATGGCAAGGTATCAAATTATATTACATATTATATAGTAATACAAATAATGGTGTTATAAATATACATTACATTTTTAAAAAATGAAAATACTTGGATAGATTTACGATATCAGTAACTATGCAAACATCAACATAATCTGTCAAAAGGGTCCATATAAAATAAAATTATATATATATATATATATATATATATATATATATATATATATATATATATACAGGTGCATCTCAATGAATTAGAATGTCGTGGAAAAGTTCATTTATTTCAGTAATTCAACTCAAATTATGACTCGTGTATTAAACTCGTGTATTAAATCAATTCAATGCACACAGACTGAAGTAGTTTAAATCTTTGGTTCTTTTAATTGTGATGATTTTGGCTCACATTTAACAAAAACCCACCAATTCACTATCTCAACAAATTAGAATACTTCAAAAGACCAATAAAAAAAAAAACATTTTTAGTGAATTGTTGGCCTTCTGGAAAGTATGTTCATTTACTGTATATGTACTCAATACTTGGTAGGGGCTCCTTTTGCTTTAATTACTGCCTCAATTCGGCGTGGCATGGAGGTGATCAGTTTGTGGCACTGATGAGGTGGTATGGAAGCCCAGGTTTCTTTGACGGTGGCCTTCAGCTCATCTGCATTTTTTGGTCTCTTGTTTCTAATTTTCCTCTTGACAATACCCCATAGATTCTCTATGGGGTTCAGGGCAGGTGAGTTTGCTGGCCAGTCAAGCACACCAACACCATGGTCATTTAACCAACTTTTGGTGCTTTTGCCAGTGTGGGCAAGTGCCAAATCCTGCTGGAAAATGAAATCAGCATCTTTAAAAAGCTGGTCAGCAGAAGGAAGCATGAAGTGCTCCAAAATTTCTTGGTAAACGGGTACAGTGACTTTGGTTTTCAAAAAACACAATGGACCAACACCAGCAGATGACATTGCACCCCAAATCATCACAGACTGTGGAAACTTAACACTGGACTTCAAGCAACTTGGGCTATGAGCTTCTCCACCCTTCCTCCAGACTCTAGGACCTTGGTTTCCAAATGAAATACAAAACTTGCTCTCATCTGAAAAGAGGACTTTGGACCACTGGGCAACAGTACAGTTCTTCTTCTCCTTAGCCCAGGTAAGACGCCTCTGACGTTGTCTGTGGTTCAGGAGTGGCTTAAAAAGAGGAATACAACAACTGTAGCCAAATTCCTTGACACGTCTGTGTGTGGTGGCTCTTGATGCCTTGACCCCAGCCTCAGTCCATTCCTTGTGAAGTTCACCCAAATTCTCGATTTTGCTTGACGATCCTCATAAGGCTGCGGTTCTCTCGGTTGATTGTGCATCTTTTTCTTCCACACTTTTTCCTTCCACTCAACTTTCTGTTAACATGCTTGGATACAGCACTCTGTGAACAGCCAGCTTCTTTGGCAATGAATGTTTGTGGCTTACCCTTCTTGTGAAGGGTGTCAATGATTGTCTTCTGGACAACTGTCAGATCAGCAGTCTTCTCCATGATTGTGTAACCTAGTGATCCAAACTGAGAGACCATTTTGAAGGCTCATGAAACCTTTGCAGGTGTTTTGAGTTGATTAGCTGATTGGCATGTCACCATATTCTAATTTGTTGAGATAGTGAATTGGTGGGTTTTTGTTAAATGTGAGCCAAAATCGTCACAATTAAAAGAACCAAAGACTGAAACTACTTCAGTCTGTGCATTGAATTTATTTAATACACGAGTTTCACAATTTGAGTTGAATTACTGAAATAAATGAACTTTTCCACGACATTCTAATTTATTGAGATGCACCTGTATGTATGTATATATATATATATATATATATATATATATATATATATATATATAATTTATGACATTTTATATTGGCATTAATAAAGAAACATATTATATTATATTATATTATATTATATAAGCAAAATCATTTAATTTGCTGTCATATCAAAGTGTATATTATATTTCTGATACAGGAATGGGATGTGGAACAAAAATGAGATGAGGGGAATATACACACACCACACTCAAAAATACACACAGACAGATATGTACGCACATCCTCTCACTTACACACACAATACAGTTTGTGCAGACAGCTGTGCACACATAAGTCAGCCACCAAAAACTGTCAGTGACATAATGCCATGGCACAAAGTAAGTCTCATGAGCTTTAAAGTGACATCTGAGCAACATCTATTAATACGAAGTCAAACATGACAATAGGAATGCAGTGGAACCTAGCAGTAATCACAAAATTATTGCAAACATATGGTGTATTAAATAGCTGAATTCAAACTCTTCACATTCCGCTTCCTTCCTGCTGTTTTGATTTATTTGAGAAAACTATTTACTCTGTATATATTACTGTGTTCCAGGCCTCAGGTTTTGGAAAAACAAGAGGACCCCAGAAATGAACTTCCCACTCTAGTGTAAAATAGCAGCCTTGTCAAATTCTTAAGTCTCCAGGCAGTATCTCCAGTCTACACTATGTGACAGGCAAGAGACTTCCCGATCCAAAATCAAAAGCAAAATTGAATTTGATCTGATAGATTCAAAATAATCTGGTTGTCTTGGTGACGGATGTGAAAATCAGAAGCAGGGGAGTCAGAAAGTGTTGATATCAACAGAGAACTGGACAGGCTGTCATTCCTGGCACAATCAGTTTTTATCTGACGCACTGCACACACACACACACACACACACACAAACATACATCCATGCAGAACACATGGGCTGCACGCAAAGGTGTCGCACTCATCTTGATGCCACGGGTTGGAAACAAAAATTAATCGTCACAAAAAAATAATAGATCATTTTGTCAGGAATTTCTCCCACGGCCTCAAACACAATGCAAGGCTCATATGCATTTAGCAGCTCTGAATGAGAGAATTGGTGTAGCACTAACAGGATATTCAGCAAGTTAACGAAAGCTTTCAGGAAATGGACCAAATCAAGCTTAGACCAATATGATGTAAATGCATCCCTGAAAATGTACTGGCAACAAATGCATTAAATAATGATGAGATTTATGGAGAAGAAAAATGGAAGAAACCCTGAATGCAGAATGGCCCCTGAGCAATGAAAGTGCAAATGTATTCAATGTACACTACTTGACATTCATCTATTGAAAGACAGACAGATCACCATGCAAGTGTGTGTGAGAGAGAGAGAGAATGTGTGTTTTTATGTGTGGGTGGTTGAGCAGTGGGGGATGATTACATTTGGTGTTAGATACATTTTTTTTGATGTAACAGAGCTCATCAAAAATAGGAAGAGGGTGAAACAGAAGAAAAAGGAAGGCGAGAATAAATTTGAATGTATGGTATGATGTATTCAGCCTGATGCAGCGATGATACCTCACCCACAGCCTGCAGGTGAGATGCATACAATGTTTCACTGGATTAAGACGCTGTCAGTGTGAAAACATGACCCTACATAATGTCTCTGCAGCAGCATGCGGGCATTCTGTGATTTCACAGTAAAGTTTCGGCTGTCAGTGATTGAGTGCTAAAATGCTGATCCTGCTAATTCTGCTCAAAGACACTGGAAGAATTCATAAGCAATGCTTAATGCTCACTTTAAAAGTCTGTGGAGTGTATAAAGCATGGTTCTAGTCAAATATTCATTACTGGGGGTATAACTAAAGGTAACTTTTTAAAATTTAAGAAGAAGTCATTAAAAAAATACATAATTTTTAATCTGCTAATCTGAATATTATGTGTATTTGCCCTGGTATAATGGTCAAGATTAGCAATGCATAATATTATGATTAATTAATAATATAAATACTCTCTGAACAATAATACAACATAATATTAATAATAAATATTAATTAAAAATAGTATTAAAATATGCTGTGTGTGTGTGTGTGTGTGTGTATATATACACACACATCAAATTTAAATTTTTTTTTTTGCTTGATGCTTAATGCTCATTTTAAAATATATTTATATATAGCTTATTGTACATGATGTTGCCTAAATTCAATTGTAGCATTAAAATTACTGATTTACTTTTTAGTGATTTATTACTGATAGCGACTCATTCTAGCATACCTAGTCATGATATCTAAAATCTGCATATTTATTGTATACTTCCAAAAAAAAAAAAACATTTATAGAGAAGAGATACAAAGCTCCTGAAATAATTTATTTTACAATTTTTATCTTTCTAGGGTTTTTCTGTCATTTCCCAGGCAGCACCAATGAATTTTTAATACCTTCCTCTGCTTTTCACCATTTAAAAAATAAGATTTCATAAAAAGCATTAGTTGAAAATCTTTGCTTCTTAAAACCGAATAGATATGCATAGTGTGTGGATGTTTATGATTTATTAAAAAAAAAGTTTTTGTGAGTGTGCGAGTGAATGAGCTTATGAAACATCATCTGGCTATAGCTTGACGATATTTACAGTTTAAGACAGCAGGTACACTGTAAAAATGTTTTGTCAGGTAACCTAAAAAATGTGCTTCACGCAGTAACATTTAGAGTAACTGGTTTCATTTGAGCCAAAAATATTACTTAATATGACTGAATCAACCTGAATACTTCAGGTTATACAGAAATTCATTTTTAAGGATTCGATCAAGTAAAAATAACTCACTTACTTACTAAGGTAAAAATCGCACAAATCCACCATGCATGTGTGTGTGCAGTGTGTGCTAGATATAGATTTGTGACTATATACATATATTCACACAAATCAAACTGCACAGTGCATGGGGGAAGGCTGTACATTTCTATGGGGGGAAGGGTGTGTGTGTGAGGGGGTTGTTTGAATGTACTTAATAGGTAATACGGTGGGGGATGGGAAGTTGACATTCAGGAGATGCCTGTTTCTGAGGTAAAGTTATGATTCCAAGTATCCAGCACCGGCATATGCTCTCTCTCTCTCCAATACACAAGAGACAAAACAATAGGCAATCAGAGTAACCGTTGCTCATACAATTAGAAAAAAAAACCTCCTGACACACAACTACCTGGATATACACTCATTTGCAACTATAAAAAAGAATCTGAATCTTTGTTCAACCATGTTCAAACTCTATCACATGTGACACATAAACGTGCGCTTTAAAAAAATCACCTAAATCGCTGAACTCTGGTGAACTTCAGCTGTGAGGAAGTTGGTTTAACACTGCTGGTTATATTTGTAGCTATCAGATGTTTCACATTGTGAAATCCCATTGATTTTTGGTTCTGTGTACATCCGTTGAAATAACATATCGACTAAAATGGAACTTCCCCTTGGACACAACCTCCAACCAAACACCCTTCCCAACCAAAAGCCTCATCCACAAATAGTTTGGCTGTGTTTGGGGAGTAAAATTGAACAAATTCTTCAACTAATATCCTAGTCGTCCTGCATTGTTCACCTCTTGTTCTACATTTGATAAATTAACACTGTGTCAGCCAATTGAAATAAGTCTATTTATGATGTGGTAGCTGAGTGCTAGTCTGCCAACACAATGCTTCAAATGCCAGCTGATACTCAAAGGTTAATGGAATAGAAACCTCATTGTACATTTATTCACCCGATGTGAGCACCATATTGTTCTTTAACAAAATGTCAGCATAACTCAAATGTTAATGATTTCTAAAATTTCTTCAGCTCTGAATTTGTCTACCACTTTCATCAGGCTACTTGTTCTGTACAGAACTTCAAATGAGATTCACACAGGCCAGTGTGTTGTTGTAGAAGTGGCAACTGTTAAACTCAACTTTCGTCTCTTGGAAGCAGATGTCAGAGTAGTGTATAGACCATCTTTTCAATAATAAAAGAATAAAGTTCGATTTTATGGCTGAGAATGTCATGAAGCTAGATTTTTTTTTTTTGGCTGCCAGTCACACATTGTTCAGAGATTAACAGCCTTTGACAAAAAATGCTGACATGACTTTGACCACAAAAAAAAGCGAGCTGTTGTGTGCACTAGCATTCAACGTTCAACGGGCCGTATCCAAACAGAACCAGAGCAGACTTTCTTTTACTGTGGCTTTTGATGCAGAAAGACCACTGTAATGATACATTCTGATTTGGTACATTCGTCGCCAAAAACATTATACCAACGGCAGCACTGTATATCTCTATCATCATCAACCTCGCCATCATCATCATAATCATCAATGAGAAATGATAAATAATGCCAGTTTCTCCAACGTAATTGACACGAAATAGGACCACCTGCACCTCCTTCATTTCCATTTGTCCGAGGAAGACATGGCCTACTCATTTCCCACCAAAAACATTATGCTCCGTCGTGGATGGCATTGTTTTTGTGTTTCTCTCAAGCTTTGATAACCTAGTTCCCAAACAAAAGAAAAAGAGAGAGAGAAAATAGAGATAGATAGATAGATAGATAGATAGATAGATAGATAGATAGATAGATAGATAGATAGATAGATAGATAGATAGATAGATAAGAATATCATCTATTTTACCCCTGAAATTCTCTAAATAGCCTTTTTCATCTGGTGCAGTTTTGCAACATGACCCAACACACAATGTCTCAAAGAATGCATATCTTAAATTCTAAGAGCAAAACTAGAATCCGGAATAGCTCAAGCCCATTTTATGTCTGTGCACAGAGCTGCTTAATAGACTGTGTGCTAAGGTCTGGAGTGAGTAGTGAAGCCTGTCAGCTCTCTATTTTAATTCTGTAAAAGCAGATTTGGTTGTAGCTGCTAAGAAATGACTAGGTTTATCTTCATTGATCATACATATTTCTGAAGATTGAATGGCATTTGAGAAGTTGCTTCTGGTACAATGGAACAAATGATTTCAGAAGCTATTATTGTTAGTCTGTTTTTGGAAGGCAGTTGCTCTATATTTATACATAAAAAAAGTAATAATAAAACATTTACAATGTCTATGAATGTTTTGATTGGCTATTAAGGGAGAATCAACTGCCTTATCCATATCAAAACAAAGCAATGTGAAATGTCAAAAAACTTCCCAAGCCCTTGAGAAAATAGATTCTTGGACAAACAGTGAAATAAATATATATTTATGGTCAGTGTTGGGATTACTTCTGAAATATGGCCATACTGTACAGAATTAAAATTGAAATCAGTATCCTAATCTTTAAGAATACACTTTTCAAAACCACCTAATTCTGCAGAGTGGAGGAGGGAGGGAGAAATGAAAAACCAGGAGTTATGATGGTATGTAGGGCTCAACTGTGTATTATTCAACATATATCTTTCATAAAAGCTAAACTTAAACATACAGTGGTGGCCAAAATTATTAAAACACTAGTATTTTCACCAGCTAAAATGGTTTTAAGTCAGTTATTTCTATCTTTTGCTGTAGTGGGTCAGTAGGAAATATCAGTTTACATTTCCAAACATTTATTTTGTCATTAATTATAATAATCCAGTGAGATTTTTGTTTGCACAAGGGGTCTGACAACAGCCAGTGCTCCACACAGAGATCTGATCTCATCTTCATCCAGTCCGTCTGGAATGACATGAAGAAACAGAACAAACTGAGACAGACTAAATCCAGAAGAACTGTGGCAACATCTTCAATATGCTTCAAGAGACCTACCTGCACAGCTACCTGAAAAATTATGTGCAAGTGCACCTAGGGCAAAAGCTCTTTAAATGCAAAGGATGGTCATACCAAATGTTGATTTAATTTAGTTAATCGAAGTTCATTGATAAAGAAAATCTATTTATGACATTATTTTTTACTCAAGTGCCTAAAACTTTTAAGAGCTTTGCGGGTAGGTTTCTTGAAGCATCCTGGAGACGTTGTTCTTCTCAGTTCTTCTGGATTTAGTTTTCTTCTGTTTCTTCATGTCATTCCAGACAGACTGGATGAAGATGAGATCAGATCTCTGCGTGGAGCACTGGCTGTTGTCAGACTCCTTGTGCAAACAAAAATCTCACTGGATTATTATAATTAATGGCAAAATGAATGTTTGGAAATGTAAACTGATATTTCCTACTGACCCACTGCAGCAAAAGATAGAAATAACTGACTTAAAACCATTTTTAGCTGGTGAAAATACTAGAGTTCTAATAATTTTCAGCCACCACTGCACATGCTTCCAGTTTTCTTTATTTAGGATTGCCACAGCTAGACCAGTGGTTTTTAGACTACTTTCTGACTCTCCTCACAGTGTTGATACATTAAAAACTATTAGCTGTCATTAATTTGATGATTCCATAACTTTTTTAGAACAGCATGTTCTTCAATAAAAATCAAATATTATGACAGTTTACATGAGGCCACCTAATGGACCCAGTCCTAGAGGTTTGAAGAGCGATACTGGCACAGTTAAACGGAATCTTCCGTCACCATATGTTTAGACAGTATCATACGCAAAGTGATGCAAATCCTGAAGCAGGAGCGCGCATCGCAGCGCCCCCTGTGGCCGCTCAGAGGTACCGCCGCGTGTCTTGCGAGTCTTTTGTGTGTGAACATTGGCAAAGCGCTCGCTTCTCTCCATAGAGCAGTTACACCGAGCCACAGCTGCACCAAGAAGATACACATCTCTACTCACAGCAGTCAACACAGACTCACCAGATGCTCTTGTTCTCTCCAAACCTGAGCGCTTGTTTCCGCGGTATCTCTCTATTGTAAGACGACTGAGGTAGAGGTTCATATAAAAGTTTTTGCGAAAGCCGCGGAACGGATGTGAGGCGCAATAAAGAGCCTCTTGCAGTCTTCACTTTCCACCTTCTTCTCTTATTTGCGTCGCGATTTCTGAGTAAGCGAGGAACACGTTTTCTAGTGGAAAGGCAATAGGGGCCGGTTGATGTTTTTACTGAAATGGACGTGAGATTTTATCCTCAACCTCCACCACCATCAGCAACAGATCCTTCCCGACTGGGACAGTCGCACTATTCGGACTCTCCGTACTGCAATAAGGTAAAGCTTCATTTTATGATGCATGATCTTTTATGATGTGGATCTTCATGAACGTGTTTTGTTTGAGTTTCGCTTGGCTGAACTTGAATGAAGACTGTTGAGGACTTGTTCAAACTTTCACTCGACTGTCACAGAGAGACGGAGAAAGTAGGAGCGATTGAGCGCGACACCACAAATGCATCCAAACCGGGTGACTTTTTTTATTATCTGTTTATTTTTTCCTCGCTATAAATGTTTATATGTTTAACGCGCACATCAGCGTTTTCACGTGCCTTTTACGTCGCGAACTTAAAAACGCTGTTTCGGGTTGTCATAGAAACCGCTCGCGGATGGTAAATAATATGCAAATAATAATAAAACGCACTATTGAAGTTGGTCACAAAAAGTAGCGCGCGCTTACTTAAATACACCTGCTCTTCATCACAGCCCCAAACTCATGGACATCAACAAACTCAACAACAGATAGTAACATATAGCGTGTTGTGTGTTTAATGCGATTCACATCATATTTATGTTTTATGCTTTATAACTACGGCATTAATTTATCCTCCAAGTCCCCGAGGAACAACAGAGATATGTGGGGTTTGTATACCTCTGTTTCTCCTAATGATGGTGCTGTTACTGTGTGTGTGCAGTGCATGTGCGCAGGATAAAGAGAGATGGGGAAGAGAGAGGGACTGTGTGTGTGTGTGTGTGTGTGTGTGTGTGTGAGGAGGGGGTAGGGTTACTGTGGGGTGATATAGTGGGGGTTGGGGTTGTATTATTCCTTTCAATGCTTCTTGATTCACTGCCATAGGTCTCATATCCATGTCTAAGTGCAGTCACATACACAGTGAAATGTTTTATGGATGAATCACATTTTTAGTGACAGACCTAAAAAAAAAATCCTTGAAAGCACAATTTCATTGCATTGTTTCAGTGATTCATTTGTTAGATGTAATTTTGATGTGCAGCAGTAAATTGTTAATATCTTTGCTGAGTTTATAAAACCAGAGAGGAGAGAAAAGAGCTTGGCGGGGGTAGGGAGAAAAGGAAGAGGGAGGGAAGGAGGGGAAGGGCTTTCAGATATAATCTATATAGTGTAATTTTACTGCAGAGCAAGTCAGCCTATATCAACTCCACTCGAGATTTTTCATTTTAGCAATTCAGAAAGAATGGGAGGAGGGGAGCTGGAGTTGGAGGAGTGAGAAAGAGAAAGAGAGAGGGGTGGTGGTGGTGGGGGTACACAGCAGAGCAAACAAGTGAGATTGTGACAGTGGTGTGTGGTATCTACAGAACAAATAGACAGAAATTGATGGTATGTGGCTAAACGGGGGTCACGCTGCCAGTGGGACTGATTCAGTCTGTGCACAAAGCCCCCCATCTGATTACCTTCCTCCCTACCTGCTCTCCTCAGATCCCAGAAGATATATATAAAAACAAGCACTGTATCTTTATTCATACGCTATGGATTTTAGTTCCGAGCCTCGGAGACATGCGCTGGTTTAAAAGCGTTCAGTTGCATTGCACTTTGTTGTGGATTTTCTGCAGTTCAGCAAAACGTGTAAATGCAGGAAAGTCTGTGTTTGTCTAGCGCGATGCTTTTTGTGCCGTGAAAGGTACATGTTTCGAGTCTGAAGTTATAAAAAACGGAGCAACTTTGAACACACTAATGCTCCACACTTCCTGCGCCATACAGTTTGGTTCTTATCGCCTTTTGCTTACCTCCTCTGGCATATTTGTCACAAGACACAGTGTTGGTTTGCTAAGAAAGTGTTTGGCAAGCAAATAAATGCAAAAGCAATTAAATTTGAATTTGAAGACCCCGTAGAGGACTCTTTGAATCCGAATCTGCACCTCGGATGTGTGCTTTAATACACGAGTGCTGCTGTTAAGGAAGTCAAGAGTGGTCTTGAGGGGTACTCTGGAGAGAGAGAGAGTGTGGCATCATGGGTAGGATTGGATTACAGTCTGTTTGGGATTATGAAAACCAGCAAAGATGCAGCCCCTGACCATTAATGGCCAACAAAACTACTCCGCTGAAGCCGACCTATATCAAAGTCAATTATTTATTTTATGCCTAATGACTTTCAGCTGGTGCTCAAGTCGCTGCTTTAATGGAGTTTGCAGGCTCGAAGTTATTACAGCCAATGAAATAATGCAAGCAAGCTGTTAACACTACGCATGACTCATTGTCTTGTAAGCCCGTTGTTGATGTGGTTTTACGGAATGGTGAGAGCTTGTATGTTCACAGACTTCACAGGTTTTGCTTGTTTACAGTCTACAATCTTGTGCGCTGTCAAGTCTTGGGATAGCACAAGTCCGATCTAACTAATTGAGCTTTGTGTCTACAAGGTTTGAATGATGTTTACAGTGTAGAAAATGGTTGTAAATGAAATACGTTATACAAGAAAATACTATTTCAGATTTATTACTTTAAAAATTCATGTTTAATTCATTGTTAGTTGACTTTTTTTTTTCAAAGTTAATACAAACACCAATTTTTTGTTTCAGTGTATTAATGAATTTGGCTGATACAAGAAGACTGAATTGCATGTGCATTTAGAGCAACAGCAAATAATAGAGTTGGTCAGCAGAACAGGTCTACGAATTTTTATTGACATGCATTTTTAATACCCAGCAAACATATGGCTTTAGTTTTAACGTTTTGTCTCAAGACAGACACCTATAAATATTTGTCAGTGGAAAACCTGCCAAATTAAATTCAGGCTCTTTTGATTACAATTATGGGC
Organism: Spinibarbus caldwelli; assembly: GCA_039654775.1. Taxonomy (NCBI): domain Eukaryota; kingdom Metazoa; phylum Chordata; class Actinopteri; order Cypriniformes; family Cyprinidae; genus Spinibarbus; species Spinibarbus caldwelli. Next base: position 17,068,953 of record CM077235.1, on the reverse strand, counting down.
AAAAGTCTTTTGAATCTTCTGGCTGTGGTTTTGATGTCTTTGTAAAAATGTTAGTACATTCCTACTCTTAAGGAGATTACATTAAAAACGGATGAGAAATTAGATATCTCAAATATGTATTGCTGTCATGGGCCATGCTCTGTAATATAAAGTCTGCTGTGTGTCTTAGCCACAGGCATTTTCAATTAAGTAGAAATTACTGAGATCTTTGGTGGTCCTGGATGTCAGAGGGTACCAGGATGTCGACCCTGACATAATACGCTGTCTTTTGTGTTTGTTAGTCAAGAGCAGTACTCAAACCCCACTCTAAAACCCCCCCAAAAGTCCTTCTACTACTCCAGCTGCAATGATCATTACACGCATGTGCATTTTAAACAAAGGAGCTAATGGACTTATCATCTGAGCACTGAAAGTAGAAGCTGATTTGACTAGAGGAGCTAGCACTGGTAATCTCTGTTTACCAGGTCACTGCTTCTCAGAAAGAGTGATGTGATGACAGGGTGAGACTGAGTGGGCATTTCATTCGTGCCCCCCTCCAGCCTCGGCCTTTAGAGCACTGATCAAACCACACTCCTAAATGTGAGAGGAAATCAATGCGTGCAGCAGTCTGTTTGTATTTGATGTTGTATCGTTCATGTGATGTCATAATGGTAAGTGGTTTGGTGCACAAAAATCTGAAATGTTTATTGTTCTTGGCTCAAACAGATGCATATAATACACAAATCATGTTACCAGGATGGTATTTGTATGAATGACACTGTGCACTTTCTATATATTAGTATTTACTTCAGCTTGTGGAAAAAGCTTGTGATAATCTTTGGTTGCCAGTATATTATAAAGGTATAAAACAGATTTTCACTAGGTTGGTATGAGCGTTATATGAGTTAATTAAATATACAGTTTTTACTGGTACCTGGCAACCATAGCTGCTCTTTTTACTTTAAAATTGACAGATTTTTAACCATTAGAGACACAAATCATACGTTTTTTTTTTTTTTTTTTTGAGAACTATTAGATATGTTTGGTAAACTAACAAAACGAGCCTATATAGCATGAAAAGTAGTTTTAAACACATCAAATTCTGTATTTCCCCCACTAAATGCATTTAATTAATTTATCTTTGTTCATTTATTTGTTTCTTCTTTTAAATATTTCATTTTTATTGCTTTATTTTATATCACACAGAATAGATTTTAAACTGTATTTAGACCAAAATTTTGCTAACGTGATTGGAAAAATGACAAACCTCATTCAAAATTCATATTACATTAATAAAGTAAAACGTTCATACAATATTTCATTTGTTGATCACTGAGGTTGATCAACATTTTCTGAAAGTTAAGCGTTTTTTCACTGATCATTTGTTGAAAAAACCTTTTAGACCCTGTTTATGAAAGTGCCATGTATTGTTATGAAAATGCAGTTTTAAAACATAAAAAGCCAAAAATTGTATTCCTGTTTTGTGTTTTGCTGAATTATATGCATTATTAAAAGTTATGTGGGATGTCAGTATACCTAGACAGGTGTTAAGTGTAGCATTTAGGGCTTTAACACCTTCATGTTTGAATAGTTTTGAAAGGATTGTACTGTAACTCCCAAAGTGGCTTGCTCTCCCATTTAAACAGAGATGTCCTTCCACTGACGGATATCTGGGAGTTTTTCCTATGTCAACAGCATATGTACACCGACCGGCCACACATGGGTGGATTGCCATAAATGTGAGATGTTGACACAGGCTGTGATCTTTGCTCATGTTGTGCCTAGGTCAAGCTCCAAGCACAATAGCACAAAAAAGTTCTGCACATCACTGATGTGACATTGTTTTCCTCATACCAGCCACACTTGGCAGATATCTTTGTAAAAGACTGACATTTTTTTTATAAATGTGTACGTTAAGTCTGAACATTTAATATTTCTAGCTTCTTACTGTTATCTTGGCAGCAGGTGCTAAACCAATTGTCAGTTAATAAACTAAAATGTACACTTGCTGAAAGAAAAAAAACAAACACAGCGAGATCCAATTATTGTCTCGTCTCCACAATATCCATATATTCTCATTTAAGGTCAACTTAATTGCATCCAAATTTGGTTTTGCTGGTAACAAAAGCCATTACTGTTTGAGTTCCTGTTCAGTGGCTAGCTGGCACGGTTCACTGACTACTGTCAAAAAGGATTTGCTTCTGATTGACAGCCTCACTGGAATGTGAATAGAGTTTTTAATTGCATATCATGTGTGCATATCTAAAGAGACAGGCTCTGTGGCTCAGGCTACTGTTCATTACGACTCTACAAGTCAACATACAACTCAACTACACAATCATAAACACAAAAACACACTCATTATATAAGACCATTTTACATGTGGGCTGTTTCATCTCACTTTCTTCCATTATGTGGTAGAAAATCTGCTCGGTTTGTTTGCTTTGACTTTATGGACATGTCCACGTATAATTTTCCTGTATGTTGATATTAAATACATAATATACTGTCCAAACACTCACTCAGGAACTGTAGCACAGCACCAATTTATTTGCACACCATACATGACGCTCTCTATCGTTGTCTGTCACAAAACGCCACATTTCTTTTGGCATCCAATACCTGGATACCAGACGTGACTGATCCTGCTCCTTAAAAAAAATAAATAAAAATAACACCATAAAAGTATCATTAATGCAGTCATATGACTTGTGTGCTATATTCACAGTCATTTGATAGCTTTGTGAGGAACAGACTAAAAGTGAAGTTGTTCTTCACAGAAAAAATATTGTTTCCTCTTCATTCTGCATATTCAAATCGGTGTGTCGCATTTGGTTATGAATTTAACCAGGTTTCCAATAAACAGGTTACATTTATGTATTTTGGTTTTAAAAAAGCTATTGCTGGACTTTTACTGGATTTTCACTGTTACTGTTAATGCTGCATAATCCAGTAGTCTAATTCAGGGTTTGGGATGCACAGGGGGCCTCAAGGAGTGCAAGGTGGTCCAGAAAAGTTCAGAGAATAAAAATAAATAAATAAATAAATAAATACATAAATACATAAATAAATAAATAAATAAATAAAAGAGACCAATATTTATCGAAAAACAAAGAATTTTAAAATTATTTTTAATTATTTAAATTTTTATTTTCTATGTCATATTTTAAGAATTTCATTTACTTTTAGTACAATGACTGTATAAAAGGCATTAATTTTTAATATCACACTTCAAATTACATCAATTATATAGCTGCCTATGGGCTTCCAAAACAAAACCTGGGGTCTTTGGCATTAAAATATTTGAAAACCCCTGGTTTGTGTGTTTATGTTGCAGGCTTATTTCTTACACATTTCTTTTTCTTATTTAATGCAGTTACAGACTTGTGTAGCCCTCGTCAGTTCACCACAGTGAGGTGTACAGTGAATAAAAGAGCACTGGCACTGGATCGTTACTCTGTATCTGGAAAGAAAAAGTGTAATCACCACACCTCTAGTTCAGAATGATTGCCGGTCATGATCTCCAAGTCCACAGAAGTGTTGTTAATTATGTTGGAAGAATGATTATTGTTGTCACTGCTCGTTCCACAGACCTAGAGGGCCAAACCTGCAAAACAGATTCAAGGAAAATAATGTTGTATCTGCAATCAGCCTAGGTGGTTTGGGAAATCTATCAGCGATGCATTTAAATGTGAAAATGACAAAGAAAGATCTGCATAAGTGGAGTATGTTGTAAAGAAGCGAAAAGAGCTTGTCGTAGTCAGTGAGAAGAGACCTGTGCTGAAGTGCTAAGGCGTCTCTTTGTGTGTGGGGATAAAAAGAGGGAATTTTGCTTGCTTGGTATGTTCCATTTTTGTCTTTGTCAATGTGGCAAAATGCAAGGCCGTAAACACGAGCATTCCTGTGAGAAAGAAAGGCATTTTGTGGCCTCAAATTTTAGTGACATGTTTACGTCGTCTGCGTCTGTTTACGATGCTGGTCGTTAGTCCCAGTTCAGCCCTCTTCAATCTTTGAGTCTGCCTCGCGTGTAATTCAAACAAATGTGACATAGTGTTGCAGCCATGTTTGTTACAGAATAAGATTATTTTCTCAATATAATTAGCTTCCTTCTCCGCTAGCATATCAGCCAGTGCAGTGTAATGCAGAAAATGCCAAAAGATCAACTCATTAAGTAGCTGAACATAATGATCATAAAATCTGGACATGTGTTCGCTTTATTTTGGCTGGGGGAATGTTTTTTTTTTTTTTTTTCTCGAGAAAACTCTGGCACAAATCTGTGATTGCGATTCATTGGAGGCATCTCATTTTTTGGGTCTGCTTTGCCCAATGACAGTCTACATATGAATAGCTGATTAGGCTCCCAGTTTGAGGAAACATCCAAACAGATGGCTCTGTGAAAACCAATCCAGAATAGCTTAATTGTTTGGTTTAATCTCACTATGAAACATATTGCAATCATTTTCACATAAAGGCTTTTTTTTTTCACAGAATGTAATGAAAGTTATAGTGCGGATCCAGGATTTTTGGAGCAGCCTGAAATATCCCAAACATCCTCTTTTGCCATCGGTCTAATTGCTAATATCTTCAAAGGACTCTCACCGTAATAATTCATTTTCCATTGTTTGTAGTTTTTGAGCGCGAGTGTCATCAACACACAATGCGTGTAATTCACCGCTTGTTTAAGTGACAAAGTTTTCAGTTTTATTTTACGGCATGTGCACGGTTTGAATGAGTCTAGCATCTGTTAAACACACATTTGTGTGTTTGTTTGCATTCTTGGTGTGTTATTCTGACCACAATAATAGTGCCAGCCTCTCCATTGTGTGGTGTTGTTGTGTGGAGGGACTTCAGGACTGATACGCACACGGCAGCTTTGTGAAGGGGCACACCCTGGCCTTTGTGGGCCCATCTGTAGGTGAACTAATGGCCTGTTGCGTTTCCCCTCATTCAGCTGAGTCTTTGGTGTTTAAGTGGCACCTGTCAGCCTTTTGATGCCTGGTCCTCTGTTCTCCTGCGATCAGGAAGGACACGTTGCGAGTTCCTGATCACTGTCCTGTGACAAGTGTGAGATCATGTTTCAGTGGCACTAGAACAGGTGGGCCCCACACCTTTCTCCTCTGGAACATAATCATCAAAATGGACTCCATGCTCTGAGGCTTATCATTAGCTGTAATCAAAACCTATAAGCGCAAAAAGTAGAGTGGTGTGCAAAACATCAATACTGCACTAATTGTGTTGTCGTTTCAGCATGATGTGAGCATTCTGATTCCTTGATTTACGTTATTAAAATAGCTTTGATGAACACAACCGTTCATATATTTGGAATCAGTATGATTTTTTGGATAATACTAATACTTTTATTCATCAGGGATGGAACTGTTCTTCTGAAATTTCTATTCATCAAAGAATCCTAGAAATAATGTCACGTTTTCCACAAAAATATTAAGCGGCATAACTGTTTTCAACACTGATAATAATAAGAAATGTTTCTTGAGCAGAAAGTCAGCATATTAGAATGATTTCTAATGGATCATGTGACACTGAAGACTTGGAGTAATGATGCTGAAAATTCACCTTTGCCATCACAGGAAAAAAAAACATATTAAAATAGAAAATAATTAAATCGTATTTATATTTCACAATATTGCTGTTTTACTGTATTTTTGATCAAATAAATGCAGCCTTGTTGATCACTTATTTCAAAAACACAAAGAATTTTTACCAACTCCGAACAGTTTGAATCGTATGTGTATATAATTAGAAAATTTTTAAACAAATTCATAACAAATATGTACTCTTTCATTTGCTTACTATAATATGAAATATATTGTTTTATAAATTAGAATCAGCTATGAAAAGAATTTTAACATTGCTTTAACAGTATTTTTAAAATTAACATTCTTCATTGAATTGAGAATGGCTTTTAAATTTTGTTCAATTCCTGAATTTGAATCAAATTTTAATTGATGTAGCCAGCAGCTATTTTCATTGCAATTTTCATTTGAAAGTAAGTAATTATAAAAAAAAAATAACTGTAATCTTTAACTAGATAAGCAAAGTTTGTCAAGACAGGTTTTGATTGTTGGCTGAAATACAGTAGATAGATAGATAGATAGATAGATAGATAGATAGATAGATAGATAGATAGATAGATAGACAGACTGATTGATTGATTGATTGATTGATTGATATAAGTAAATCCTTATTCCTGCTTAGGACTTTTTCCTAAAAAGTTGGCTTTATGGCTTTATGTGTATACTGTACTTGAAAGTATTTTAGACGTTTCCTCTACATTTAAATTTAAGAGCAAGAAGAAAAAGATGTTTTGAACAAACATTCCTTTTATTTTGTATTTTTGTCCTCATTGCGAGCAGCTGTGTTTGAGGTCAAAATCGACTCAAAATAACAGACTTAAAGATATAATTGCACGCTTGACTTTCAGAGAAACTCCCCTCAGTGCTTGTTCATGGTCTGGTGAAAAGCTTTGAAGCAAGTCATTTACCCAAGTTATTATTTGAGGGGTTGAGGCTGATCGATGTTCCATATTTTGGGTGTTTACACATTCAGGCTTTTAGAGGACACACTCAGCCAACTCAACTCGACTCATGAGCCTAAAATTAGGCATGAAAATATGCGTTACTCTGACTGTGGCGTACAAGAGAGCAATTAATTTTAGCGTGGCAAGTGCGTACGCCGTTCATAAGCAAAAGAGAAGGTAATTCAAAGAGACTTAAACCTTATCAGGACAGCTACAAGTGAAATGGAAATGAAAGGCGGTGGACAGAGAAAACAAGGAGCTCATTTCAACAGGAAACCAGCAGAAAGTCATACTCAATTTTGTTTTGTATTAGTCATACCTTCTTTGCGGTTTCCCGCTGAAAGGATAGAAAATGGAGTCAAAAATGGTTCCAAACCCATTTGTTTTATAGAAACACTTTGAAAAGTTTTGCGGTCGGGGCTTAGCATTAGATTAGTTGGGATATGAGACTGTCTGCCTCTAAAACAGCCTTTCATCCACTACCATTATTTTAAACACTAAACATTAAAATGTGAGCTTTAAAGTCATTTAAAACATTCATTTCCGCATAGCTTTCAATTGAAACAGCGTCTCGCGGTCCTGATTTAGTAAAATTTGATTCTCACTGCGCAAGACGAAAGGCGCAGTATATTAAAATCTGTCCGGAAGGGCAAGTTTTCTAGCCTATTCTGGATAAGAGTGCAAATGAGTCTGTCATCACAAATATTACACCTGATCTATAAAACAATTCATGAATTTTCGAAGCCCCTGGGCATTCGGTTTCATGCCTTCCCTGTTCGTGTAAATGCAAATCAGTATTACACAGGTGTTATGTGTGTTTTAAAAGATGGAAATAGTTCCTTTGTCATTTTAATAACGAGATTTTTTTTCAACCTTGCAATTCGAACGGTCAAGGCTTATAAGTCGAACCGCAAAATCATTCCTGTTTCAGTACCTCTGAGTCTGATAGCGTTGGACACTCTGTGTTTTTGCTCTCTGCAAACAAGGCCCTGAAGAGAGAGAGACAAAAAGAGAGTGAGAGAGATATGCACACACACACACACACATACACATCCACACACACACATTCAAATTTATGACCCCAGTGTAAATGAGGAACAGCTGCACCATTGTAATTAACATGGGCAAAGAAAACTACACAAACAAATGAACCTCACAGCCGTAGGTCCTGAGGCACATTAAGGAGAGAGAGAGAGAGAGAGAGGAGAGGAGAGAGAGAGGAGAGAGAGAGAGAGAGAGAGAGAGAGAAGAGAGAGAGAGAGAGAGAGAGAAGAGAGAGAGAGAGAAGAGAGAGAGAGAGAGAGGGAGAAGAGAGAGAGAGAGAGAGAGAGAGAGCTTCCTACAGGTGGTTAAAACACAAAATTGCTTATTGGAAGACAAATGAAGCACCCTTTAAATTTGTCAGATAGGAAGTTAATGCTTTTAGTGCTGTTAACGGAGATCAGGCAACCACACTCGCATTTGACATGTTTCACTGGGTGGAAACTCACGGTGCTCAGCTGTAGTGAGATTAAGCCAAATATTATTTTTAAAAACACTATCACACTAATATGATGCTTTAATGAACATTATACAAGAAAAATAGCAATCAAAGCATTTCCACTTAGTTTTAAATTGCATTGTTTGTAGTTTACTGATTATTAAATATAAATAAGATTAAAGAGAAATTCCAAAAATAATGATTTTAATTATATTCTTATCTTATTCCAAAACATGTATGCTGGGAAATTTTCTAGTTCATAGTGACCACATCTGTCAAGTTTTGAAAAAAAGGGTATATACACTGAAAAAAATGACTCATTGGATTTACTCAAATTTTTTTAAGGGTAAGTGGTTGGAATCAATTTATTTTAGCTACATTTAAATAAACAAATTTAGTTGAAAGTTAGTCAACTAAATTTGTTTATTTAAATGTAGCTAAAATAAATTAATTGCAACCACTTACCTTAAAAAAATTTGAGTAAAATCCAATGAGTCATTTTTTTCAGTGTATATATGTCTTTTGAACCCATACAATAAATTTATGTAAGAAACAGACCAGAATCAAAAGCACATATCATATAGGCTAGTTTTATTAAACCTTTTTGGTATTTGTTTTTGTCTGCTTGTATGACAAATGATTCGGTCACACCTTATTTTAAGGTCCAATTGTCGTTATTAACAAACTATTAACTATGACTTTTTTCCTCAATAAACTCCTAATTTGCTGCTTATTAGTAGTTAGTAAGGTAGTTGTTAAGTCAACCTGGACTCATGATGAAAACGTAACCTCTGGGAACTTTTTCGCAAGACGCGAAATATGTACCGCCATGTACATTTCCTGACATATTCGATGTGAAATGTCCCACTGGGTGGCACTAAAAGAGTGTTCTGTTTTTTCTTTCCCCGGAACAGATGATCGTACATATGGTACGTTTTATGTGACGTTGGTTTTGTACATGTCACCGCAGTTCTGACTTAAAATGTCCGTTGAGTGGCACTATAAGTCTAATGCTCCGTGATGTTTTAAAATAACGTACCATCTGCACTACACCTAAACCTACCCGATAGTATGAACAAAAGTGAATGTGACGTAAAAATGCAATTGCAAGCATGCCGTTTTAGCTTGTTTTTCGATCTTTCATCTTTCAGCTCTTTCATCGTGAGTCATGTTTTTTGACAGGATTCGTACTCCACATCCTAAGTCCAATTCCATGCCGGCTGAGCTACCGAGCAAGCTTGTTACATCCGGAAAGCAAAAACATATGGAGCTGTAATCATAACTGTTGTACAAAAATGATTACAAGTGCTCGCTGTTTTACTGCCTCTAGTGTTCATTTCTGTTGGAAACTACAGTGTACTTATTGGTATGTATTTCGCGTCTTGCGAAAAAGTTCCCAGAGGTACGTTTTTCGTCATGAGACCAGGTAGCGTTAAGTTTAGGTATTGGGTAGGATTAGGGATGTAGAATATGCTCATGCAGAATATGTGCTTTATAAGTACTAATAAACAGCTAATATATTATTAATAGGCATGCTAATAAGCAACTAGTTAATAGTTAAAATTGGTCCCTATAGTAAAGTGGGTAACACTTTATTTTAGGGTCTCTTATCTAGTTGCTTATTAGCATGCATATTACTAGAATATTAGCCATTTATTAGTACTAATTAAGCACATATTAATGCTTTATTCTACATGACCTTATTCTACATCCCTAATCCTACCCAGTACCTAAAGTTAACAACTACATTACTAACTATTAATAAGCAGCAAATTAGGAATTTTATTGAGGGAAAAGTCATAGTTAATAGTGAATAAGTGTTCCCTATTCTAAAGTGTTACCGTAAAGTGTTACCAATGATTCTACAAAAAGTCGATTTTTTTTTTCTCTGAAAAAAATGTCAGTTTGAAACAACATGAGGAGGGGAAAACAATGTCCTTTTAAGTAAAAAAAATTATCTATTGCACTTAATGCATTATAAAAAAGTATGAATATCATATCAACAAGGTATTTTTAGTCTTTGTACCCTCATAAAGTCCATGTGTAGCATCACTCTATTTGATTAATATCATTACACGTCATGTTTTCCTAAGGAAACTTCAAAGTAAATTTGCAGCTCAGGTTTTCCCCGCAATCAATACGGTAATATGATAGAGATATTTTTTGTCCTCTTAGCAAATTTGCTGGCGACTACAGTTGGAAAGATAACTTCCAAGGCACCATTATCCAAGCATAAGAGAAGAATGAGACGTGAAGGCAGGTTTTGTTCTCAGATTTAGCCCTTAATCAAAAGTTTTATGTAAAAAAAACAACAACAGTGATGAGCCGCAGTCGCGCGGCTAATAGCGATGCAGACGCTGGGCACATCTGAGGGTGCCATGGAGACCCATGTGATGCTGATCAGGCTGAGAACTCATTAGCTAGGCCAGATTTGTGCGAATGTTCAGGAGCCGAAATCTTGCGCCGAACGGATCTGGTGGATGCTTGTCATGGCAACAGCATGTATCAATAAAGCAATCTTTATTTCCTGACAGGGAACGAGACCTGCATTCTAATGGAGGGGGCTGTTATTGCATCGTAGGCATAAACGCTGCAGTCAAACTAGCTTTAGCTAACCCATACGTTTGGCTGTTAATGTATCAAAGCAGACAAGCGGCTTCGATGATTGACACTAATGGGATGTTTGTGCCTGGCAGTGTCCGAGCTTGTTTTTCCGTGTATGTTTTTAGCAGCGGCTCATTGGTCAGGCCGCATTAATTCCTATGTGTTTTCCTAGCAGGAGAGGTAATGAACAGGAAGTGATTGTGGTCATGCGTCAGATAAGAGATCTTGTGTCCCAGCATCCCTGATGCTTATCACCCACCACACCAGGGCGGCAGCTGCGGAGGAAGTTACATAGCGCCATAGCAACAGCCCAAGAGAGGAGAATTCACTGACAAAAAATGTCTCAGGTTCTACACAAAACAGGGCTGCAAAATCACCCGTTTGAAACATTTTCACTCGTAGTTGTGTAGATGCTGTATAAAATGGATATTTCAGATTCTAAATTCTGAATCCATGTTCAAAGCTTGTTGATAAAAATGACTATAAATGACTGCAGATTAGATATTATTGTGGCAAGTATAGTGAAATAGATTACTTGGGCAGAAAAATAGTTTATGATAAGCAATAATAAATGTGACTCATTCTTGAGCATTGATGTCTTGTATTACCACTGTTTCAATAATAATTTAATTTAATTGGTTATAATAATTTATTGGTTATAATAATTTAATTGGTTATATGTACTTTAATAAAAGTAATTGGCAACATTGTATTTTTTTATAGAATAGCTCCCAAAAATGGTATTTACAACTATAATTAATTTAATGTATTATGTATCACTCAGTTTTTGTTGCTCAAGCCACTGAGAATAGTGCAGGCAATGACAATAATAATTATAAGATTGATTAATATTTAATATATGAATACAAATTACTGATATTAATGTCAATTTTAATAATAATTTATATTCAATTCATATATTATAAATATCAATCTATTATTATTATTATTATTATTATTATTATTATTATTATTATTAATGATTGATAACAATAAGCATTTGTATTCAAAAGATATATTACCTTTCAATACATTATTATTATTATTATTATTATTATTTATACAAATAATAATAGTAATAATAATAATAATGACAGTACTGATTAATATTTAATATATTATATGAATATAAATTATTGTTATTCATGCCAATTATAATAATTTATTTTCAATTAATATATTATCAATCTATTATTATTATTATTATTACTGATTGATAACAATAATAATTTATATTCAAAAGATACTTTTCAGTCTATTATTATTATTATTATTATTATTATTACTACTAATAATAATAGTAATAATAATAATGACAGTGCTGATTAATATATTTAATATATTATCTGAATATAAATTATTGTTATTATTGTCAGTTATAATTATGATTTATATTTAATTAATATAAATATCAGTCTTTTATTATTATTGACATTGATTATAATAATAATAGTAATTAATATTAAAATAATAGATTAAATATCAATCTATTATTATTAGTAGTAGTAATAAACAATAATAGTAATCATAATAATAATGACAATGCTGATTAATATTTAATATATTATCTGAATATAAATTGTTATTAATGTCAATTAGAATAATTTATATTTAAATAATATAAATATCAGTCTTTTATTATTGGCATTGATTATAATAATAATCATAATAATTAATATTAAAATATATGATATATCAATCTATTATTATTATCATCATCATTATAAATGTATTATGTGGTGGTGGTAAAAAAATAAAAATAAATAAAAACTGAAATAAAACAATAATTAGGTTGCTTTATTTCATTAGGTTATATTGGTCAATCTTTACCTGTCAGCCCTGGTAAAATCACTGTAACACACTTTTCTTTTGTGGCTTATTGCTTTATTGACACACACAAACCAAATACAATAGTGCAGTGGTATGAATTCAAAGCCTGAGTCGCAGACTGAATGGAACAAATGTAGAGGGGATGCTTGGGATTTTTTTCCCTATGTATGTCCAGTGCTGATAGCATTCCTGTTCTCTCGTGTCGTGTCGCTGTTATAGGCCAGGCAGCGCTGGCGATGTGAAGCACTGCTGTGTTGTTGGCTGAAGCTGAGCTGAGGATGAGAACACAGTGGCCCATTGTACTGCATTCAGATACAGAGCCTGATGTGTGAGTTCGGTCGGCTCCTGCTGGGAGCTTTTGTCAAGCGGAGTAGCCCGCTCAAGGGTGTCGCCTTTTCCCCCTAAATATGTACATTTGTGTGGGAGATTCGGGGAGGGACCTGTCGTAAAGAACATGGCTCTTTTGATTTGCTGTCAATGCCCGCAACGAGCCAAACCTCGTCCCTTGTCAACGTGGTGTCAGGTTAAATGATGGATTGGCAGATTGATTTTCCCGGATATTCCGCTTAATTGTCTTTGGTGTTTTGCAAATTAGCAGGAAAATGACTGAACACGACTCTCTTTGTGGCTTTCCGTGTTTTCACCAGATGGCAAGAGCTCTGCTATTGATTACAACTGTAAGGTGGACTTAAATTAATGTAAACAGCAGAGTTCATTAAATTTTCATTCACTAGCTCTCGCAGTTGATAAAAATAGCTGGTTAATTGTGCCCAAATACACTGAGTTAGCTTCTCCATGTCAATCAGGTGTGACGAGGGCACTTCCTAATTTAAAAGAAGGCGGATTCATATTTTAATAAGCCACCGTGCATGGCATTCAGCCATGAGGTATGAAAAAAACGACCCAACATCTGAATTAATCGCGTTGAAGGTTAAATTCAATTTCACGTAATGGGACTTGGCACAGGTTTTTTTTCCCGCACAATAGCTGAAATTGCAGCCCTTTCAGCTGGCTACTGGCAGCCGTCCACCCAGGTCATCCTGGCTCCTGCTTCTTGTTGTCTCTTTTTTCCCCTCTCTGTATAAAGATACAGGCAGAAAAATGTTAATCCTTTCTGTGCGTCGCACCTGTTGACATTTTTGGGGTCTATCGGTTTTGCGATTAGCGTGATTTAGTGTAGCTTACCTCCCTGCAACAAGGATGGCCAGAGAGTTCTGGGGGGGGGGAGGGGTTGTGTCCATTTTCCTGATGCACCAGGACAAATTTTTTGAGTCTGTTGAGAGTGATTAGATTTCTCAAGGGTCCTTGTCTCAGAAACACTACCCTACATAAATTACTCATGCTCTTCTCTCATGGGCTCAGGGACCGGCTGCCAGCTCTGGAAAACATCAGCCATTTGCCTGTTCAAATGTTGATGTGGTGAAATCAGCAATATCAAATTTGAAAAATGATACATTTACATGATACATTTCAAGGTAGTACTAATAATATACTGTATATATGTAGTGGCCGCAAACAAGATTTGGACACTTTAGTCACAATTTAAAATGTGTAAATATGTACTTGTGTATATATATTATATATATTCAAAAGTTAAATAATACTAAATAACAATTTTATTTAGCAAGGATGCTGTCACGCCCCTGGACTGTTTTGTTGTAGTTTTTGCTCCCCATGTGTTCCTTGTGACCCAGTTTCTCCCCTGTCTGATTGTATTAATTTGCTCCAGGTGTGTCTCCTTAGTTCTTTGATTGTCCCGTCTTTAAAAGCCCCAGTCCTTTCAGTTAGTGTTTGTCGGTCTTTGAATGTCTTCTTATGTTCTATGTTCCCTATATGGATTAAAGACTCCCAGTTTGTGAATTCTCCGTGTCTCCTCGTTCCTGGCTCCAGCGTTCGTGACAGAAAGACCGACCCAAACAGTTACCTCCGTGTCCTCCCTCCGTTTTGTTTTCCGTTTTCAATCAGTGTTTTTGTTTCCGTTGTGTTGCCCCATGGATCCCTACGTCCGGCCCGAATTCCTCCTCCTCCTGCTGGAGCAAGAGGACCGATCTCTCGAGGACCATACACGACTTTTCCTGTTGTTAGCTAACGCCACCAGCTACCCGGACGGCGCGCTCTGCACATTCTATAATGCAAGCTTGAACACCGCGTGCAGAGCGCTGTCGTCCGAGGATGGTCCTCGAGAGGATTTCGCCGCCTTCGTGGAGTGGACACTGGCGAGGCACGGATCCCCGTTCACCGTCTGTGCCGAGGGGGATCTCGCCAGTGCCACTCCTGACCCAGAGCCCAGCCCACCAACTCCCCGCAGTGCGGAGCACCAGCCCGAGCCCACCGATGACGGAGAGCCATTTCCCGCTACGATCCACGAGCCAGCGCCAAGCCGAGCGACTGAGCGGAAGATCGTCCCGGAAGTTGAGCCCAACACGTCAGATCAGGTGCGAGAGCTGATCACGTGGGAGCCAGCCGTGGACGGTGTGAGCGCGGAGTGGAGCTCCGCCCCCTGCACCGCGGCTGAGGGTGAGCTGATGATACATCTGGGGCTGCTAGACTTTGAAGGGGATCTGTTGGACTGGGAACATGATCTGGAGGTCGACGCTTCCCCTATCCTCTCTCCGTCTCCGCTGGTTCCAGCCAGCTCCGCTCCTCCCGAGCACCCCCCTGTGCCCGCTTCCCGAAAGCGTCCTCCAGAGCGCCCCACAGTGTCGGCTCCCATTCCTGAGTTAACCCCTGGAAGCCCGGAGGATCTCAAATGCCCACCCTCCCACCCGCTCCTGCCTCCTCCACCGCTGTCGTCTGGCAGCCCCTCTGCTCGCCCTCAGCCCTCCATCAATGCGGTGCGAGCTCCGCGGGTCTGCCATCCTCCATCGCCGTGGCTGGAGAATCCCTCACCTCCACCTCCAGCCTCCGAGGCCCAGACTCCACCTCGGCCCGTAGACCCAGCGGCTCCACCTCGGCTCCTAGCTCCCTCGCCTCCACCGTCATCCATCGATCCACCAGCTCCACCAGGCTCCCTCGTCCCTCCGGCTCCGCCTTGGTCGGGCGTCGACCCGCCATCGCCTCGGGACTCCTCTCCTCTGGCTGCGCCTCGTCACTCCGTCCCACCGCCTCCGTTGGGCTCCTTCCTCCCTCCAGCTCCACCTTGGTCCTCAGTCGCTCTGGCTCCGCCGCGGATCTCCGGAGCTCCGCCTCTGCCTCGGTCGCCAGAGCTCTCGGCTCCACCCTGGCCCCCCGGATCCTCGGCGTCACCCTGGCTCGTCGGCTCTCCGTCTCCACCTCGGGCTCCTCCTCCACCTGCTCCGCCTCCGTTGGTCGGCCCCCTGGAGTCGGCGGCCATTCCTCCTCCATGGCTCCTCCCTCCGTCGGCTCCACCATGGGCCATCATCATGGCTGTGGCCTGGGTCCTGCCAGGCTCCTCCTGCTCCGAGTCCCTCCTGTCTCCTCCCTGGCTCCTCCCTCCTTCGTCACCTCCCTGGTCTCTGTCTGCCGGCCCCCTCCCGGTTGTCCGTCCTCCTCCTGAGCCGCCGCCATTGTTCCCACCCGTTCCCCCCCCTCTGTTGTTCCACGGTGCGAGGACGCACCTTCCGGGAGGGGGGAGTAATGTCACGCCCCTGGACTGTTTTGTTGTAGTTTTTGCTCCCCATGTGTTCCTTGTGACCCAGTTTCTCCCCTGTCTGATTGTATTAATTTGCTCCAGGTGTGTCTCCTTAGTTCTTTGATTGTCCCGTCTTTAAAAGCCCCAGTCCTTTCAGTTAGTGTTTGTCGGTCTTTGAATGTCTTCTTATGTTCTATGTTCCCTATATGGATTAAAGACTCCCAGTTTGTGAATTCTCCGTGTCTCCTCGTTCCTGGCTCCAGCGTTCGTGACAGATGCATTAAATTGATCAAAAGTAAATACCGTAAATGTTACAAAAGATTTATTTCAAAAAGCTGTTCTTTTGAACTTTCTATTCATCAAAGAATCCTAAAGTATCACAGATTCTACAAAAAGATGAATCAGTAGAACAGTTTTCAACATTGATAATAATAAGAAATGTTTATTGAGCACTAAATCAGCATATTAGAATGATTTCTGAAGAATCATGTGACACTGAAGACTGGAGTAATGACTGCTGAAAATCCAGCTTTGTGTCACAGGAATAAATTATAAATATATTATAATGGAAAACTGTCCTTTGAAATTGTAGTAAAATTTCCAAACATTGTATATTAGTGACTTTTTTCAAAAACATTTTATAAATTTGTATTGTCCCCAAACCTTTGAATGGTAGTGTGTATATATAGGCTCCCCAAAAAAGCTACACGTAAAAATGTATAAATATATTTGCATCATAAACAAAATATCAAGACAAGTGGCATTTAATTTAACTAAATATATAATTCACAAAATCAGGTTTCAAATCTGAAACAATAGATATGACAAAAAGTCTTTGACTTGTGAATCTTTGTAGAAAATGTATATTGTTAACATAATGAATTAGAGCCTGGTTTGATATTTTGCATCTAATTCAGTGAACATAAGTGTGACCTACATGTCCACTTATGCACATAATATATATTCTCAATACAGTAATGAGGAAGTTGCGCTACAACACTGTGAATGTGTTGTGTAACGCTCTGTGCTGGTGACAGTAATCTCATGTGGTTGTTTGTAAGGGGTCACCATGTCATGTGGAAGGTTTCATGTCTTTAACTAGCTGTTCTGTGGTTGAAGTGCATTGTGGGACATTGGTGTAGACATATGTCGGACTGCATCCCAGACACCAAAAGTAGCACACGCACACACACCCCACTCCTGTTGAGATAAAAATAACGTGACCTACCTTTCAGCTGCAAACATCCTCAAGTGAGCAGATACACTTAAACACTCTCCCACACGAGTTAAACACCGTTGACCCCGCACAGCTGCACCAAAATCTGCACCATTTATCAAAATACAGAAACGAAACAGACACCGAAGACAAGCAAGGAGAATAAATATTGTCTTTGGGCTTTCGGTGCTGGAAAACACTTGTTCAAACAGCCTTATCAAACCAAATTTTCCCCTCAACCAATTGTAAAATAAAGCAATTAAGTTGTCATGTCACCATCTATTGGTCTCCAGTGAAATATGCCTTCATTTACCTCCATCAGGATTCCTGAGGCAGTAAATTATGATACACTGTAATTTTGTCTCACTCTGAAAGGATATTTAACAAGCCACTGGCTGCTCACTCTGAAACTTAATCATTTTTATCCCCCGTCCCCCGTCTTTTTTCAGATCAGCTCTGTTTTAGATGAGATTCAGTCAGTGTTGAAGCATATCTAAGGACTCGGTTAGGGGAAACAGACATTAAAGTTCGCTAATGGTTTAATTTAGGCTAATTGCGCCGACACCAGTGACCAAAAACCACGAGCCGCAGGAACCGATAAAGCGCTTCTCGCCAACAATACGGCCAGGAGAAAAGGAGAAAAGCAATATGTCATCATTCATGAATCATTAAACCAATAAAGTCAAAATGTTTCCCTGAAGCTCAGCTGTCTCTTCGCAGACCGGACTGCGACGGGAGAGCTGCGTCATCGCGTCATTCCCCCTAACGCAAATTGCCATTCTTTGCATATCTAAGTCGGCCCATTGTGAAGATAATTGTAACATGGGAGGCTGGTTTAGTTCTCAGTGTGGGGCTTTCACCAATCAACTGATAGAAATGAATACATGCATTACGTCGTGACGTATTCGGAAATAAATCGACACGACGGCTCGGAGGCAAAGCACAGGGGGAAAAGCCCAACATGGTTTCTCGGCTCAACATGAAATCGTACCAATTCAATAAGAGCCAGGCAGTGATTTATACTTCATCCTCATCTCTGGGCCTAATATCAGAGTGCCTCTATAGGTAGTCATGAAAGTCACTCTAGCTCACTGTAATAAATTACAGTGGTGGAACACGAATGAAGACGCTTTCAGTTCAGCTTCAGGCTCTCAGAAAATTGCCATTTTGAGGAGGGGGGGGTGGAAAAAGAAATCACTTTGTGCCGTAATGCAGTACAGACAAAGGTTATTCATCAGAGGAATGATTTGAAGTCAAAGATGACTGCCACTCTTGATATTGAACGCTAGGGAGCAAAGAGAGAAACACTCCCCCCTTCTCTCTCCTCTCTCTCTCTCTCTCTCTCTCTCTCTCTCTCTCTCTATCTCCCTTTGCCTCTATTTCTCTCCATGACGACCCTGACCCACTTTTGTGGCTGCTTATTATTCAGGCTACGGTTTATCCATGGAAAGAATGTGTGTAATTTGGTTTGACAACAAACTCCTGCAAGTTCCTCTCCGAGAAGTGGTTGCTATCGACAGCGGCTCGTATCGAGTAATTTTTTATTTCTTTATTTTCATATAAAAGAAATCATAATGTACTCATATCTGGGGAATAAGCTGTAATTTTCTGCACGGGAAGCATTTGAGTGCGCGCCTCACGCAGAACTACTGCTTTTAGTAACAGCATTTGACCTTTAGATTTCAGCTGAAATGAAACCACGAGGAAAGCTCTCCTTTTCGCCCATACGTCCTCCTCTCTGCTGTGTGCCATTATACTCACACTTGACATGTTTAGAAAGTGAAGTTTCACCATTGACTAATTACATTGGGGAAACCAAAGGTGTACATTTGGATGTTGATACTATTCGTCGCTCGAGCATCTGCTGATCAGAAATGAAATAGAGAGCATTTCTGGCACGTCTCCAAGACAGCATTAGCATCTTGCGAGAAGGCAGAGGAATATATTTTATTACCTGACATACTGCTGCTTTTAAGGGTTCACACATGTTGACATAGGGAGGTCGGCAGAAGGTCTGAAAGGCCAGATGTACCTTTGAGTTGATACGGAGCGGCTGATAACAAGATGACGGGATTAATTATTTCCCTCAATCTGCCAACAGTTTCTTATGAGCTCATGTATCATGGATGGAGCAAAATGTATTTATATGATACATGAATGTTTTGAAATGGGTGGGGAAAGAGCAGTTTTATGTTTGTTTTAGCACAGAAAAAACAATATATGCTATGACCATGACTGGGCTCAAAACAAAAGGATTATTTTTTGTTATATATTTGCATTTTTCTCTGCCCTGCCTGCTTTTAAACAAACTTAGTGTTTTTATAAAATTTCAAAAAAGAGACTGGAAATTGGTTGCTTTTGTGTTACTCAAATAAATTGTAATCTTTTTTCTAATCTTATTTCACATTTACCTGCATTGCAGTTTGTCCAAAATAAAACATAAATATTATTGCAGTTTGTCTAGAACAAAATAAAAGAATCTCAGTTTTACCATTAATTAATTTATTTGATTTTAATTATTTATTTAGCGTTTTAATAAAACACAAAAAGATGTTCAAAATAAAGCTGGAGATAAAACACTGCTGTGAAGTATTTCACGTTTAAGAAGTACATTAGCATTGAAAATGCATTATATCCATTTCTGTCAGTTCAAGAGGTTTTATAATAGATATTTTAGGGGGCCCATATATTCCAGCGGCTCTGAGTCCAACATAAAAGGGGACAAAAATGAGCATGGTGCTGAGTAGTGAGTGCATTTAAACCACAGGGTGTGGAAAGAATACACACTTGCAGTTTGATTTTCCCATACTCTGACCTTCCATAAGAAACTGATGAGGAATGAAATTGGTTCCAGTCTCGCGAAAAAAAGCTCTGATTCACATCTGGACATCTGAGAGAGAGAGAGAGACACACACTCACACACACACACTCACACTCTCAAAATGTCCTAGTCGGTGCAGCAAAAATGGTTCCTTACTTTCAGACAATGCGAAAAACTGTCATACTAACAATCAAGGCCTATTCCTCATTCCTGCCAAACAACTGCATTTAATGACTGAAAGCTGTACCGCACTAAAACATTTGTGAAAAAAAAAACGCGATGCCATTCACATCTGCGTCACATGAAATTATGAGTACAGCACAGCAATAAAGTCTGAGCACAGGTGCAACGCCAGAAATAGGATTCGTTCTATTTGATTACAGTATGTATCACTGAGCAGGAGAGATGTCACTTCTAGACATATCATCCAGTGCCAGAGAAGCAAATGCATAAAGCCAATTTGACAAAGGGGTCAATATACAGCATCCAATAAAAAAGAAATCTACAAGATCTGCCAAGAGCTATAAACATCAAAATAATGGCCCCACTGTTCAACAAATATATTCAATTGGCTCCTCTTTTCTTATTTGTTTCTTGGATCATTTTATATTTTTGCCATTTACAAAGTCGTAGAAGTCAAACGTGATGCATGGCGGTGAAAAGTGTGCCGCGTCTATGGTGAAACGTTAGCCGCGTCTGTACAACAGGCAATCACGAGAGATGATGCGGGGCTCATTGATTGCATGCAAGTTGCATGATTATGTTCGGCGCAAAGCGTTCCATTGCACTCATATCTCATTACCTTTCTTCCTGAACGGCGGCCATTTTGATTGGGTCCTGCTAGAGCAGAGAGAATAGTGTTGAAACAGGAGAGTGCCATCAGCCTCCGGTTCCACAGGAAATGCATGACAATCTGTGTAGCTTCACCAAAAAGGCCTCGAAACGTCCTTTGTTTGTAATCTGTTCTGTCACAAATATGTCTGCGGCATCATGTGTCTTTCCTCGGCTCCCTTCCCCCCTTCTTTTGATATCTGTTTATATTGGATCTGTACAATATGAATAATGTAGAGCAACCAATCTTATTACCATGCTCAGATATAGAATACAGATTATTGTATAATATTTGCAAAAAATTATGGCTCTCGTTGAGGGAGAGGGAACGTTTCTTTCACCATTTGATTTATTGGCTTCATTTATGGTGAGAAAGATTAGCTTTGAGTTACGTAAAATTGGCTCGAATGTTAGATTTATGATACTTAAGTTGGAATTCAGCACCTTAAAATCAGATTTTAATAGCTGGGAATTTTAGATACATTTCAGTCAGAATGACTTCTCAGGAAGACCTTTATCATCATTAGCGCTTTCAAAATGAAGTTGTTTCATAATTTCGCACATGCATATACTTTGCACCTTCTTTTGCATAATACGCTCATTTACAAATCCTCACCGAAGATGTATTTTGCTCATATAACAAATGCAACATTTCAGAGCTTTTATTATATTATACGCAGTATGGAAACATACCAAATGCAATATTTTGCTGTGAACTGAAAAGCCTTCATTTGTGTCTGTTTTTCAAATTATAGCTGTGCATAAATCAATAGCGTATCATGTTGATATTACAGCCCATAATTCTAGTTTTGGGGAAACAGTGGCACACTGTCAAATATGGATGTTTGAGGAGTTTTTTTGTGAATGCAGTACAATATAATTAGCCGGAGTGGCCAAGTGCTTCGCTCAAGGGCACAGACTGGTCCTAACATAAAACATAAGGGTTTAACATCATCCCAGCTTCACAGCTTGTTTTCATCCCAGAACCTTTCAGAAGTCCGTCCTGGCCCAGCTAAGTGGCAAACACTTAAGATTAGAGGAACAGAAGTTCCTCATATATTTTAATAGAGAGTTGTTCAGAGCTGGTTGGGGTTGGCAGGGTGCCCCGGTACCTTCCTCTTCAATAGCTGGTACTCTTATATAAAAGTGGATGCCAGGAAAAAGAGTTTGTCAGGAGGGGCTAGGGAGTGGGGGTTATATAGGTTTAGCCAGAACGTTTCCATTTTATCTGTGTACACAGTGGGATGATGAGGCCAGGCAGGGGGGCTCTGCAGAAATCCTGCTGACCTCTGGAGAGCTCAGAGAGCAAAGCACTGATACGAGCTGCTCTCAGACTGCAGGTGCTGAAAGCTATTACTCTCTTGATTACGGATGGGAATCTCAGGATTTAACGATTCTGGTTCCGATTTCGCTTAATGATTCCGGTTTCTTAATACCATTGAGGAAGCGCCAGATAATTGATCCTAATTACATTGTCATTTCGTTTATACAAAACTCAAAGTGTATTCTTACCTACACGTTGTCATATGAACGATCGGTGCATAAATGATTCAAGTGTCATGAACTGTAGGTACATAAACAGTAGTAACAGTTCTTGGTTTAGTTTTTGATGAGTCATTTTGAGTTTGTGATTCATCTAAGCCATTTTGACATTTATTAAATATAATTAATTTGAGTCACTTTGACATTCATCATTGTATTATTTTGCTTTATTATTATTCAATTCAGCTCAGCGAAAGCATAATTTAGCATAATTTTTATAGATTCAATAACAGTGCAGTCTCAATCAGCTCCTTAGTTCAGTAATCATAGTACTCACTAGGAAGTCAGCCATTTTAAGGGCCGCCACGTCCTTTACCAAGTCATGTTCATTGACATATTGATTCATGAGCTATGGAGCTGATTGAGATACAACAATTGAATATTTTAGTACTTGACCTGTCCACATTAGCAGATCCACTAACAGAAGAACCACTAAAGTTCTGGCACTTAGTCTAGTTGTGGTATTTAAAAAAAAATGACAACGTTGAAAAAAACAGCATATGCTGGTTAGATATGTTTTGAAGCATGGCAGCTGGTTTGAGCTGGTTTAAGCTGGTCCTAAGCATCTAGCTCCTGCTCAGGACCAGCTCATAACCAGTTCAGGACCAGCTCATGACCAACTAAGGTCCAGCTTAAACCAGCTCAAACTAGCTGCCATGCTTCAAAACATACCTAACCAGCATATGCTGTTTTTTTCAACAGGTGTGAAAACCTGATTCCTAATCTTGCACTAATTCTGAAAAAGCTTAATTAACACAATTTCATGGCAATACATATCTATGTTACATTTTGGCAAATTGGTGGTTAATTCGTTTGAAATCATATGTTTTCGTACAATCTGCTTACTCCACGTTTAATTGTGGGTTAGGGGTGGACCTTCGTACTTACTTTTTTCCTAAAAATCTTACGTTTTTGTATGATTCACATCAAATGAATTCATGTGAAATCGACACCTCGTAAAATGCTTACGTTTTCCCATGCGATCGGGTTGGCCTAATTCACACACGTTAATTGATTGAGGAAATGTTGAAGCTAGTGTCGGATCAGAATCAATCGTAGCTCTCTTAAACACCTCGTTCTGATCGAGCGTCGATGGCAAGACCCTCCAGTGACTCTAATTAGAATAAATTAACAGAAAACCCCTTGTAAGATAAATACGGGCATTAGCGAATGAACACATCCCTGGCCACAGTTCAGTCCCCGCACACACACTTTGGCCCATAGGCCTCGTCGTTCTGAACCAGGGGAGTCATTTAAGGATGAACAGTTTAATTACAGAGCTAATAAGTGTTGCCACAGACTTTCTAATATTATTCTGGGAGAACACTAGCATGTCATTACCCTCCTCCCCCTGAGGAACACTTCCTATTAATCATAATGAGGAATTTGTTAGCATGTGGTCACGTCAGTTGGGATCAATTTCTTTTACCTAAGCTTCCTATGAAGCTGCCAGACGCTCGGGGCGGAGTGTGGAAGGGATCGATTTACAGTCCCTCAGCCATTAGGCCCTGTTTTGTTTTTGTTGTTTTTGTTATTCGATAGCTCATTTGCATCAGCGTGGCAGCTGCTGAACGCACATCGTAGTCGTTTGTTGACCTGCTTGCACAGATACTTTCTTGCTTTTCACACTAAAACTGTTGTTTATTTTAGGATGTAGCTGATGCCTGCGGGCTTGTAGTTTGATGATGGACTCTTGTGGCGTTTTTTGCTAATAATGCAATCATTTGTGTAAGTAGCGTATGCAGTCGAGCTGTCAGATTTTAGAAAAGCAATCTACACTGGCTGTGGTTTTATTGGTCATGTAATGGCACCTCAGGCTCTGAAAGAAAAGCTACAGTGACACAAAATGGCTCCCAGCTTGCCACAAGATTGAGAAACACTAGTTCACACGAATCAAGGAAAACCTCAGTCACAAGTTTGCACATTTGCCGGGGCTTGCTACGAAAGCGCGATTGGCGTGTAGGTGAGGGAGGGTGTTGGCCAACTGTTGCTGGATGGATTTGGTGTCAGTTTGATGGGTTTAGCTCTGAGGTTTCACTTTTTCAGCTAAGGCCGCCTCACACTTTCCACCGGCACATTCATATGCAAATAGTGTCTGATAGAGGGTAAAAGCTAAGCAGTTAGAACAGCGCACGGACACTGAGAGAGACATGTGAAAGGTCACGGCAGTGAGAAACTAGAGAGAATCTTTATAAAAATGGATATGGTGTGAACGGCTGCATCTCGAACCTCCTGTTATAAATAACTAGCTGCCATGTGAGTGGGAGACAGTGGTGTTGAAATGAGGAATGAAGTTTTATTAATCAACATAACCGGGAGTAGAATCAGACATTCGCAGTTTTGCGGTGCTGTATTTACTGTCAAAGCTTATTGTTTTGGAAACATACTCTTGTTCTAATGCTGTGAGATGTTGCTTCTGTTCTAAAACCTAGTGAGCTCCCTACTTAGGCAGCATTTCAAGATGCCATTGGAACGCTATACTGACATGAAGAGTAATCTAAAAAAAAAAGTTCCCATAATCCCATAATACACTGCCAAAAACGTAAAATTAATATAATTAATATTTTATTTTACAATACCAAAACGTACCTATACCTGTATTTTTACTGTATTTAATGCTTATTAGAGTACTGAGAATAGGGACATACTAAAATCTCAAAACCTGCTTATAAAATCTGACATGAACTGTCCCATAAATGTTATTTTTTATGCTCAAAAAGCATATATATTCAGGTCAGTCCTGCCAATATGCATGCATGCCAAAGCACAAGTCCCAGGACAGTGACTCTTTCTATGGGATTTCAACTGGCATCTGGCTCTTTAATTTAGAAGGCAGGACTTACTCGGTCTAAAACCAATAACTGCAGCATAGCTGAAAAATGATATGCTTTTTCAACATTTTTAAACATTTTCTCCTTGTTATGAATAGAGGCTTATAACTAGGTTGTAGTGGTGTTTCAGAAAACAGCACATTTCATAGTTTAAGAATAGCCACATTTTAGATCAGCCTGATCACATTAATCACAATCAATAAGCTAGCATGAAATTAACTGTCATCCGTGTGCAAAAACCAATCAGATCGGCCCATCAACTCGCACACTTAAAAGGTCGCAATGTGATAGGCTTTCATTAGGATTATTGCCATTTCATTTCCATAGAATTATCTCGAGCAGGCATAATGAAATGAGATGTGCTGCTCGGATGAACAGAAATACAAACATTCAGCCAATGACAGGCGTCAGCCACGAGTTTCCTCTCTCACTCGGTCTCTTCTCTTTCGTGACACCCTCTCTCATTCTTTTGTAACAGTCATGGATGTGTCATGGATGTGTGTTAATGACATCCCTGTCCAGGACCGATTGCTGAGAAAGCCATTCTCTCACAGCCAACTTACAACATATCTGATTTCTGCTTTTAATATTAATCAGTCATTTTTCATGGGTTTTTAAGGAAGTGGAGCAGATGTAAATTGGCGGGTAATTGTCAGGCAGGCATGTCAGCAGAATCTCTGTGTGTGTGTTGCTGAGTGGACTGAAGCAGGCAGCCAGTGTGGGCTGCTGTAATTTCCCAGGTGTGCTGCACAGCTGGGTCACAGGCCCATTCTCCTTCATCACACAGTTAACCTGCACTGACTCAGCTGAAGCTGTTTTGAGCATCTTCAGCAGGTGAATGCACAAACTGCAGTTTTACTGTAAAAGACACACTGGTTCTGATCTGATTGTTTGCTGTTTGTCATGTAGGTCGAGTAGATGGATTAACAGTTCTGGTTTCATAAATGTTTCTTGTTAAAACTCAAGAAGAACTTTAAAGTCAACATGAAATACCATATGTAACCCATTTTACTTCTGTAATTTGACGTATTTCTGAGTGAAACAGGATATTCAATGAGAATAAAGGGTTGATTTTATTCATCTGGAATTAATTTACATGCAGGTTACATGCCAGAATACACTCTTAAAAATAAAGGTGCTTAAAAAGGTTCTTCACAGCGATGCCATAGAAGAACCATTTTTGGTTCCACAAATAACCATTCAGTCAAAGGTTCTTTAAAGAAACATCTCTTTCTTACCTTTTTATTATTTGAAGAATCTTCTTTTGCCACAAAGAACCTTTTGTGAATCAGAAAGGTTCTTCAGATGTTAAAGGTTCTTTATGGAACCATTTAGTCAAAAAAGGTTCTTCTGTGGCATCGTGAAGCACCTTTATTTTTAAGAGTGTAGAGCCAGATTGCTGGAAGGAAAAAAGGCATGTTGTTTCAGAAGTGGAGCATTTTGTTACATTTATATTTAATAGTTAAAATATGTAAATATATTTAATTATTTATTATTATTTATATCATATATTATTTTATATTGATATTTTTAAGTTTCACTAAATAAAATAAGCACTAAACAAATGTGATTTTTAAAAAAAATAATAATAAAAACACTGACAAACCTTTTCTTCTGTTTGGAATAATATGCACCAATTAATCATGCACAGTAAGACCAGGAAGATGAATTAAGTAAGTAAATATTGTCCATTTTATTCCATGTTGACTATAAAGGTGAAGCATGTATTTTCTGCACCAGCAGCAACATCAGAATTGCAAAAATAACGACTCTGTTTGGTGCTGCTAGTCGTATAGAAAATTACACACTTCATTTTACCCTGATTATGGTTAGCCAATTATAAAATCATATGTTCTCTGAAAAAAGGTACAAAACCTACACTGTGGTGGTGCACTGTCAAAAGATACTAAATGTACCATTTAGGGGTAAATAAGGTGCAGAGATGTAGCTTTTGTACCTTAATGTACTGCCCCAGTGACAGTTTTGTACCTTTTTTCTGAGAATCTAAAAAAATTGTATGTAAATGTCAGCCAATACTGTGAGCACAGTGTGTACATTTCATACTGATTGAATGGTCCATTTAAGTTCAAATGTAGATTTAACAGGTTTCTGTGAGTTTCTATCTGCTGCTAGACACCTGGGCCTGTCCTACAGTCTAAGGTCTATCCTTGTGTGGGTTCATCAAACTCACACGACTCCCTCTGTTTTATTCCACTGCTGACATGAAAGCATTCATTCATCCCCCTCAACCAGCAACTTTAATTACCACTGTACTAATTACATCAAATCACTGACATCTCCATCTGATACGGCAGGGACTTCAAAGACTAATTGTCTCTGAGCCCTGCGTTTTGGGAAGAAAGCACTGAACAGAAATACCAACCGCATGTTCTGCGCCTCTGTCTCATTCTGTGGCTCGTATTGTGTGTCAAGTGAACATTTCTGACTGTTTATTTATTGTTTTTTCTCCTCTCTCTGTCTGTTTGCAGTACGACAGTGAAAACATGTTCATGAGTATGCCAGAGCCCAGCCAGGACTTTGTGCCAGGGAACCAGGTGGGTTAATTACTGCTCACTCCTTTTGTTTTAAGTCGTAATTAAACAAATTTAAGCTGGCGCATCGCAAATTAGAGCCGCTATCAGTCGCCACCATAATCAGGGGCTATTATAACATGTAAACAAAGCATTTAAAGCTTTGTCTCAGCTTAATGAAATGAAGCTTTAATGCATATTGTCGCAGGCTTTCATTTCCTCCATTTACACTTTCATTAAAAACTACACACAGAATGGACTGCAAACAAGGCCACGGGTCTATAAAAGGCAGACTGCAGCATTTCTGAGCAATGCTCCTCTAGTTACGGCCGTTACTCACCGAGGCAAGTTTATTTCAGGATACTCGTGCCTGTTCGAACAACCAAGATAAAAGGCTGTTTCATCAGTGACTCAAGCTAGATAGTTCAGTGCATCTTGCTATAAAAAGCACAGCTTGATTAAATTTTTAAGCTAAAGCATGCAGTTCGGTGCATTAAGGTCAAGGGTGAACATGCCTGCTCGAGGAGAGCAGGTTGTCTTAGGGGATCTTTTACATGGTTGGCTAATGAATTAAGGCTACAGGTTAATGAGCGGCCCTCAGGACACCTGCCACATTCTGCTGTATGGAAATGAATGTGACAGGCGACCCGATGCACCGTAGACAGACTCATCATGTGTGCATGTGCAAAACTGTAACTAGGATTTTTTTCCCACAGTATTTCTCCCTGCTAGTTTTATCAGCCTGCAGCAGGCTATATGTGATGTTGCTGCTCTATTAAAACGTTTCCTTCCTGCTTTTGTCACAAGCTGTTTGGGTCTGGCCTGTTTTTATAGACGCATTGATCTGAACTATGTGCTTGCATTCCATGAAATTTAAGCGAGCTACATTTTGACATTTCAAACTTCGAACGCTACACACAATGGGATGCTGAAATATTACTCAAGGTTAAAAACAACTTTTCTGCAAACTGCCTTGACGCAGTAAACACAATGAAAGCGCCGAATTCAATCTGTTTGTGGATCACAGATTTTGGCCTTTAATGTAAGACATGTAGAGTGTAATGTGCAATAGCTCCCGCTCTAAAACAAATCCCTCTCTCCCCGTCTCACTTATGTTTTTCTTATTTCAAGTTAAAAAAAAAGTGTTATGAATAATTATTCCATTTGCAAAAGTAAATTTAATAATGAAACACATTTTAAGAAAAAACTGTCCATATGGTTTGGCAGCCTGCTCAAAACATCTCCTGTCTTTTGGTTTGACATAAGTAACGTTTAACAGGTCTCCGTTCTGCTGAAACGTGTGAAGGTGCAATTCACACCTTTCTCACGCATGTCGAAAATTGTATATTTAAACTTAATCATGAACACATTCGCTTGCGGTTGTAGCTCTTTGTGCACTGACAGAAGTACCTTTAAGTTTCTTAGAGAAAGACCTGGTCAAACATAAGTCATACTGGTCAATCAATTGACTAATGAGGTCAGTTAGTCAAACTAGATTAGTGCTGGGCAACGATTAATTGTGATTAATTGCATCCAAAATAAAAGTTTTTTTGTACATAATATATGTATGTGTACTGTGTATATTTCTTATATATAGTGTATATATATAAATACACACACATGCATGTATATATTTAAGAAAAGTATGTAAATATTTTCAAAATATATACTGTGTGTGTGTCTTTATATATGCATAATAAATATGCACAGTACACACACATATATATTATATAAACAAAAACTTTTATTTTGGATGTGATTAATCGCAATTAATTGTTGCCCAGCACTAGATATTACATAATATAATATTATATTATATTATAAACAACAACAATAAATTATTATTATTATTATTAATAATAATAATAATAATAATAATAATAATATAATTTAACATAGCAACTAGCCAATCAGAGCATTACTGATTTAAAAAAGAAACTAGTCAGTCCAATCTAATCTAATCTAATCTAATCTAATCTAATCTAATCTAATCTAATCTAATATAATATAATATAATAAAACATATAAAAAAGAAAATATTCAGTCAAGTAAAATCTAACCTAACCTAATCTAATCTAATTTAATCAAATACATCAGTAGACAATTAATTATTGACCGATTGATATTTATTTATATATATATTTGTTAACATATGACTGAAACTAAAAGCTGTTACTTGCCATTACAGTTATAAATTATGATGTCATGTTGAAGTCACATGATTCGCTCTGGGTTATGTGCCTGAAAAACATATAAACACAATACATATACATAATCACATGTAAGTCCTAAAAGCTTTCAATATGCATTCACAGTGCATTGTGATATAGAGAATTAGTGAGAATTACAGTCTAACCTGTAGGCTATAGAGAGTAAGCCCAGTGGTGTTATGGCTCTCAATAGCAAGAGGAAAAAAAAAAAGATATTTTACTCATGTATTATTCAGCACGCTGCAGCAAATGCATTCAGGAGAATGTAAAGGAAAGTGCACTAAATTACAGGTCACTTGTTTGTTTCATAGAGTTTATACTCTCTTTAAACAGGAAAAGCTGCATACGGTCCTATTGTGCCACCCATTACATAGCCTGAAATTGATTTACAATGTGCATTGTCTGCATTGTCACTGTGTTTAAGGTGCACATGCTGCATGTTTTCTGCAGCTTTAATGTCGGTGGAGATGAAAGATGCATTGAGAATCTAAAGCAGCACAGAGCCAAAAAAAAGGATTGAAGAGTGATGAAAGTTGAATGGAGTCTTGCATGTGCTATCGTTTTTTGTTACCCTGCTGTGTCGGTTGACCCCTTGGCCTTGCATCCCACTGTAGTTCCGCGTGCCTGCCAGTCCCAGCCAGACGCAGCACAGCAACAAACAGGCCGGCGGCCACTGGAAAAGAGACACCCCTACACACACGGACGGCCCCCGTCTGACATGGGTAAATAACCCCACACCAACGCCGAGCAGACGTCCATCAGTGCAAAATAACAGCAACCTACATTATTTGTGTGTTACGTGCTGTGCGTGTCTCATCCATATAGACCCTTTTCACATTTACACTATTTTTACATGAACTCCATTTTGTCTAAAATGTTTAAAAAGTAAAAAAATAAAATAAAATTAAATCAATTGTTTTAAATGCTACAAAGGAATATAAGCATCACAACATTATAATGTACAGAATAAAAAATGGAAATTCATTTTAACATTTTAACGTTTGTTAAAGACTGGGCCTACATTTAACAGTGGTATAAAAAAATTTAAATTGTGTTTTATAGATTAACTTTAAGTGAGTGTTAGATGATGGCAAAGTTAATCTAAATGTAAACATAGAGCCCTAGTAAAAAAGTCAAATACATTTATTTCATACTAAGTATAGTTTAAGTCTATTCACATATTTACTGACATATCGCTCGAGACTTACCGACATAAAAATTATAATTAAACTTTATTTGGAGTACTACTTGTGCGCAATGCACATTTCTTAATATTAAACCTAAAATGTGTTTTAATGTCACTAATGAGGACTGTATGATTTTTGAATAGTATCTGCCTTTAAATGCAATATATTTAAAGTAAACCTGAAGTGTACTTGCAATAGTTCCACTTTAGCACAATCAAATAAGTACAAAATTAGTTGTTCCAATTTAGCAGACTTTAAGTGTACCAGTTTAGTATACTAAAAGTACAATTGCAGGGTATTTTTATTAAATACATAATATTTAAATGTATTTGTAGTATACTTAGCATGTAATAAATGCATTTCAAATATATTTTAGTATATTTATTTTTCACTAGGGAGGACATGAGCAGCACAAATAAATATCAGTTATCGACCTATGATGGATGAATTAAAAAAATCTCTAATATCAGCTGTTGTCCCTTAGGACAACATAACAAATGTTAGTGCAAATTGTCTTTTTGCTTTAAACGCAAATAAAATATAATTTTTTTAAAAGTTACTTGACTTTCTAAAAGAATTAACAAAGATAAAATGAATATTAAAAGATTAATAGAGAGATAGATTACGACAATTTAATTTTACTTTCTGTATTTGAAACTGTATGTGACGATACCACATAACATATCAGCGTATCAACATTTAAACAACATGAATATGAAACAAACTAGCTAACCAGCTAACTAAAAGAAGAGAAGTCCTTTGTAAAGGATTATACCCATCTATTTTACAATTGAAATGTTATCAGTAATCTTGGTCGTTAATGCTAATTTAGAAAATGTTGTGTAGCGAACTCCTTTGCAGCAGTACTGACTACTAGATTTTTTATTATTTCCAAGGTAGTATAACAAAGGGCACTTATATAAATATACATTAAATGATGTACATTAAGAGAGAGAATATATATAACTAACCAGCTAGTGAAAACTGAAATATAAATCAAAGTCTGTGAAAAGGGTCCATTATACTGTAAACAGTCTTTAGACGATGTCTGTCCCTGCATCCTGCACTCCATTGTTGTGTAGATCACATTTTTATTTGCCATTGAGCTCCACATTGATTTCACATGTATGAACAGGATTGCTGTAATCTTAGAGCTGCTTTGAGTCTAGCACTACTTTTATGTTTCCCTTTGAATCTTAAAACTCCCTTTGTAGATATTACTTCCTCTTGCTTATGAGCTGCAGTCTCTATTTTCTGCTGTTTTCATGCTTCCTCGCTTCTCTCTCTTTCTCTCTCTTTCTCTCTCTCGCTTTCTTTCTCGACTTCTGTCTTTCCCTCTGTTGGGAACAGGTAATTACTTTTATTGGCAACAACAGTTGAATTCACCTTGACCTCAGTGTGTGGTACGTAGCCACAAAGCTTTCTCTTGCTTTTAAACACACATTAACCGAATTAGAGAGAAGTGTACCCCTGTGCCTATTTTAAACTTCACACTCAGGAAGCTAAAACTGAAGCTGAAAAGCATCCACAGCCTCAGCACTAAAGGCAAAACATGTACTGCAATAGTGTCTTTTAATCTGCGCTATAATACAAACTAAAGGCAACCTGGAGAGTGGCCAAGGCCAAGTGTTACGATCATGGCTATTATATGAATGGTTAGAGAAGTACTTTTGATTTGATCTGATAGTTTTTAGGTTGATTTTAAAAATCTAAAGGCTGCCATGGTGTGTGCACCAGTATGGACAACACTGTTACTTTCATAAGCTGGTCCTCAGAGTGATTGGTGAGATCAATGATGTTGAGTGTACCGTTACAGATGTGATTTATGTGCAGAGATACTGAAACTAGAGGTGGCTCTTCAGATGGTTGCAGTTGAAAGAACAAAGCATCATGGACGGCATTTTTTAAATTGGGATTTTGGAGGTGGGGGAACCGTAAGATCTTGTTATGAACTTGAATGAGCTATTTTGCTCTTACTAAATGGAGCCAACATGTGTGTAGTGTATCAGGCCAAAACTAGATTCAATCAAACATACAGAATAGATTGGATAGATAAATAAACTGCTTAACATTTTTTTCTTTTCTTTCAAATGTGGTGAAACACTATTTTACACAATTATACTGATAGATTGTACCTGATAGATCTGAAAAACAAAATATAAATATAGCTGCAAGCAGCGATGGCGGGCCCAAGCCGTCAGTGCAAACGCCACCCCGGTGGCATCAGGAGAACGGTGCACAGCGGGCACATGGATTTACAGTAACCGTCTGACAGGCTGGTTTTTAGAGATACGGCAATGAATGGGTTAATCTAAACCATCAAGACTGTGAAACACACACACCCACACAAACACGCGCACACACACACACACACACACACACACAGAACAATATATAAAAGTTTGGTAACACTTTACAATAAGGTTTCAGTTATTAAGATTAACTATATGAATTAACATGAACAATAATTATATAGCATTTATTAATGTTAGTTAACTCTCTGGGGTCGGCTGTCTCGCCGGCGAGACAAGCTCATTTTTTTTCTTATCAGTGCGAAAGACACTAAAAATACTCCGCCGATTTTGGTCATACAGATAAGTGTTATACATCAATTGAAACTTTGAAGTGTCTATTTTTTGTCTATTAAGTTTAAATCAAAAACATTATTAAAATTTAAAGTTGTATATGGTAACATTAGTTAATGCACTGTGACTAAACATGAACATTTTGATTAACTAACATAAACAAACATTAATATATGCTGTAAAAAATATATTGTTCATTGTTAGTTCATGTAAGTTAATACATTTACTAATGTTAACATATGAGACATTATTATAAAGTGTTACCAAAACCTTTAATGATTTATTAGCATTTTTTAAAGATTTGATTGACCTATAAGCATTTGTGAAATAGTTTTGCCTGCATTACAGCTTAGTCTTCATCTGTGAGCTGAACTGTTTTACTTTTACATGCATGAAATGATGTGAATTCAGACGAATGTCATGTCACAGGATGTCATAGGTCAGTATCAAATTAGTGTCAAATTATTGTTTGCAGCACAAAAATTTATAAGACCACGTGTATGTATCTTTAGATCTTTTTATGTTGTAATTAACATAATTATTAACCTAATTATATAAAATTATGTTGTCAGATGAACTGAACTGGAATGAACTGGTTCTAGGATTTTTTTTTTTTTTGTCCCTACAACTGACAGAAAAGGATAAGGCCTAAGAGATTTCTTAAGCTGTAATGCAAAAATAAATAAATAAATACTGATTGATTTTTTTTCTAGTGATTAAAGAGATGTTTAAAAGTCTCTCTCTCTCTCTTTCTCTCTCTTTCTCTCTCTCTCTCTCTCTCTCTCTCTCACCCACCCCCTCACCCACCTCCTCACATCCACACTCAACACACACACTCACTCACCCACCACACACACAGAGGCAGTGACATCAGATGTCTGATAGTTTTTTTAATTTTCTGCTATCCATAGTGTTTTGTATATTCATGAAATTAATAATATTTCCTCAGAATGACTTGCTCTCTGTATGTAATTTTTTTTTAAGTGTTCGGAAGCTGCACTTTAAAGATACAAGAAAATTACTGCTATCTTTTTTTACTGTTACTTTAATAAATCACCATCGCCACACCGTTCAAGATATCCTAAATCCATTTGCAATTTAACATCTTCAGTATATTGGCATCATGTTGACAAAGTTTGGTGTGAACTACTTGTTTCTTCTTGGAGGAGTATGAATTAATTTACAGCCTGATTTTTCAAAAAATCCACATTCAAACAAAAATAGCCAACTTCCTGTTGGTCATAGCTAATGACTGTAAATTAGAAAGTTGTCCGGTTTTATGAGAACAACATATATACCGAGTTTGGTGACTGTAGGAAAAACTAACCCCCCCGCTTTTGAAAAAAAGTGGCGCTATAAAGTGCCTCCTCCATGCCCATTTATGAGCTTTTGCTAGTGTCTAACTATCATTAATACTGATTATTGTGTATTGTATTGAAATTCTAAGCATGTTACTTGCCTCAAAATCATCGTAAAAGAATATTAAAGTTTGACATGTTGCCATGGCAACAGTATTTTAAAAATCAATAATCCCTTCACAATTTTACATCGACTGTGTTTTGTCATTATTCTAATGAAGTTTGAAACAAATCAAGTAAAACTAAGATGCTGAGTTCAAAGCATTTTGAAAATAACACACTTCCTGCTGCCAGTTGGTGGCGCTATAACTTTGACTCATTATAGTCACATCTATGCGATCGACATCATACAACGAACAAACCACTGAAGTTTCATCAAAATCAGAAAATGTGTGCAACAGTTATTTAACAAATCCTGTTTCTCATTTCTCGCCATAATTTCGTCACCTCGCCACGGCCAAACCGTTCGAGATATCAAAAATCCCTTCGCAATTTAGCATCCCCAATGTCTTGAGATCATGTTGACAGAGTTTGGTGGCAATCGGTTGGAAATCCTCAAAGGAGTATATCAAATTCCAGAGCATGCGCTTTTTAAACAGCCCTAAATAGCCGACTTCCTGTTGGGCGGAGCCTATGACATACAGTATGAAAGTTGTTCAGCTCATTGAGTTCTATATGTGTACTAAGTTTCATATGAATACGTGCAAGTATGTGTGAGATATACATTGAGTTTTCTGACTGTGTTCCAGGGGGCGCCGTAGGGGCCACGCCCCGGGTCCCAGCCTCTGCGGTGTCCTAATGGACGCAGATTCCAACATGTGTGCCAACTTTCAAGAGATTTTGAGCACGTTAAGGCCCCCAAAATCCCCCGGATGGTCGAAATAAAAAATAATTAAAAAAAAAAAAAATCCTTAGGGGATCAAGAGGGCCCTGCGCCTTAGTGGCTTGGCCCCTAATAATAATCCTTAGGAAATGAATAAGGCCCTGCGCCTTAGTGGCTTAGGCCCTAAATTTTAGGCTATGGGGGACTAGTTGTCATTAATAAGCCAGTTTTTCTATTGACACATAACTTAAAGTCTCAGTTACATACATACATACATACATGCATACATACATACATACATACATACATACATACATACATAAATACATAAATACATACATATATGAATGAATGAATGAATGAAAAAAAAATATCAGTTTGATATTGCCCAGAAAAAAAATGATATAGTTCATCGTGCCATAGTGGGGAATGTTGTCATAAAACATGGGGTAAGTTGTCACAATGGACATTGCCATTAAATAGCCAATTATAGGCAGTTCTTCAAAACAGAAACAGTACAAAACTTATGAAAAACATTTGAAACAGAAACAATTTAAAAGATATAAAAATATAAAACAAAAAAATTGTGAATAATTTTATGTATGTATTTATGTATCTATGTATGCATGAAAGGGACAGTGTACGTTAATCAACATTCATGAATGTCAATGTAAATGTACCCAAGTTAGCCTAAAGGCTAATTTTCATTGGTAGTCCCTTTGCCAGATGTTATTAGACATAAAACTAAAAGGAAATAATTATTATTAATAATAATAATAATAATAATTTTAAAATAATTTAAATTTTGTGACAACTTGCCCCAACATATGATTTATGGACAATACCCTTGGCCTAAGAACACAGTTAAAATTTTCTATTAAAATCTGCCTTCAGTATATATTTAAATCTCGTCAGAATGCTTTGACAGTGGGATTTATTGTGTTTACATCTTTACTCTCAGTTTGGAGGACAGAATTTACAGAAATTATTTGAATATAAGGGAAATTTAACTGAGCTAGTGATGAGAGGGACTTTTTATAAAGGAAACAGGCATATGTTAAAATGACATTTAAAAACTGCTGTTAATCTCTCGGTTGAAGTCTGCCTGACTTTTCGCCTTCAAAACATTCCCACTGACTGACAACACTTTTGAAAGCCTCGTAGCTGCTTGAAGTGACAAAATGTGATACTGTTATCCATCTGAGCATCTCTGGATGTGGAGATCCGTTCTTCTCTGAAAGACATAACAATAATAACAGCCTCCAAAAAAAAAAAAAAACTGAATCAATGAGATGTTAAAATACACAGAGCATTCATCAGCCAGCACTCTCTGTCTGCACACAGGTTCTCTCCTATCTTGCCATCTCCTCTCATTCCCCCTTCCAACCCAAACCATGTGTTTCTTGGCCATTAAATAAAAGCCACATTTATTAACCCAAAATGGCGGAGTGCTGAGCGCATGTCAGCCCACAAGCGCTCTGTATCAACGTTTATTTATTTTAATGCAGCAGCAAGATGGAGTAGCGTTTGCCAGCGATGCTAGATAAAGCCGACTACAGGCATACACTCACCGTACACTAAAAATATACACACTTCTCATATTTCTGGACTACGCTCAAAGACACTACTTGTGAAAGTGCCCGCTTTTGACTCACAGAGCGAGCAATGTTCGCCGAACAACTGTTGGTTTTTGTTTAAACCTGATAAGACTGATGTTTAACATCACATTCGGTCAGTTGAAATGGTATGTGTGTTATAGAAGATGCAAAGCAGCATACAGGAAGAGATCTGATATTAATACCTAACTATAAGAGCACCACAGATACAATATGTTATTTGTTTATTTCTTGCACAGAATGTATTTGCCCACCGTGATGGTTTGACATGTATATAGTCTCTGATGAGGGGGTTGTCAGATTTCTGTGTGGGTTTATATAGAGGTGCTCGTATCTATCCCCCACCCCCCTCCCCCCAGATGTTTCAGAGCTCTTGTGGGACCAGGAGAAAGCTGTGCATTTTAAACATGCATAAACTAACCTTGTGCTCTCTCCTGGGACTGAAGAGGCCCGTTCTTACATGTGTTTTTAGTGTATTTCAGATACAGAAAAAAAATGTTCTCGAGCCAAACCCATGTTCTTATATACTATATTTATGGAATATTTCAGCAGATTTTAAATACTATTTCTAGCATTGTTTTCTCATAATATGCATTATTCAGGTATTCATGCATTGCATATTCATGCATGCATGAGCCTTAAGCTGCTCAAAGGCATGGATGCAGCATGCCGGACAGGGAGTGGTCGCTTGTGGACCGTGCCAGTATGCTTTGATCCCATTCGGTTTATAAGACGCGCCGGGTGTGATGTGGCGGCTCGGGTCAGACGAGGCTTCACACGCCCTCGTGTCCCCTCACTTAGACAAAGTAAAAACCTCCTCCAGGATGCTTGACCTTGATGCTAGTGCAAGACAGACAAGCCCTTCTGCATTTATCCAGAAGCTCTCAACAGTAATCGGCAGCTCAGCAGGTCCGAGGTTGTTTTGGGGGCCCGGCCAAAGAATGTTGCATTCAAATGATCACCGCCCCTGGGTCTCAGAGGTATTCATTACAGGCTGAATTGCTTTCGTTGCCTCTCACACACAATCCCAGCCTAGATGGCAAATGAAAAGCAAAAAAAAAACAAAAAAAAAAAAAAACAAATAGGGCACCTTATTAAGTTTAACTACTGTAGCATTTAACCTGACATCTTCATTATTCAAAATTACGTTATGAAAAAGCCGCCTCATCTTCGGGTGCAGGTTACCGTTTTTTTACGCTTCCTTTTGCTGTTCTTTGGCAATTTAATTGGTGGAAGGGCATGACAACATGTTGGAGCGCTCCTTGTGCCGCATGGAGCTCTGGGTAATGATCCACAGCCAATCCTGGAGTGATCATTTAAATAGAGTAGGTTTATTTCTGAAAGTCAATTTCTGCAAAGGCAAATACCTTAAAGTGTTGCCTAGAAAAAACCTTTTGAAGAGTTGCATTGCTAATGCCTACGAAAAAAGACAAAAGCTTGTTTAACACTCATTGACATTTTTGCCCCAATACTGAATATTGTTACACTCTATGGGGTAAATTGTCACAACGAAAATCCCATTTCAACATCAATTATAGGCTTTTAGCAAATTTTGAACAGTATTGAAACACAAAACAATGCAACAAATTAGCAGTTGTAATTGTAATATAATTGTAAAAATTTGCATGTATTTAAAATGCATGTGACTTGCCCAAATGCAAAATTTAAGCGTTTAGATTAATAATAATAGTAATAATTAAAAATATAATATTATTATTATTAAGATAATTTATAATAAGAAATAATACATTTATTTTTCTATATGTAGAAATATTTGATTTTCTTTATCATTTATCATGTTTATAAATGTATTTTATTACTATAGCTATTTAAAAACTGATTGTTAAATATCGAAAAGGGTTCAAACTGGGTGTTTGAAACCACAGCTAGACATAAAAACACATTTGATTTAAAACTTTATAGTTACTGAGGAACAACTTCCCCATGTGACAGCTAGCCGAAGTCTCACTCATTTGTCTAAATTGTATTTCTATCTCCTAAATTTGTTTTAATGCATTTTGTGGCATAATGATGGGACGTATCTCTTATCTCGAAATGCACATTTTCTCATCCACCTCATATCTCAGCATGTGTGCACTTCTTTCATAATGACGAGCTGATTTACGCCTGTCAAGATGGAAGGCTTATAAACAATCTACATCTCCATTGTGAGGCTGCAGTAATTTAATGCGTAATTTCTGCTGTTGAAGCATTTCTGCCACTCACTGACTACACTATGTTCAAAACACAAGAGCTCTCCTCATATCTTTCCACTCTCTCTCTCTCATTTTTCCTTATTGTCAGTGTAAACCACATCAGATACATGACTATTCCCCCAGTTTATTCCTCTCCCCCCCTCTGCTGTGAAGCTTTGATTGACTGCTGACTGTGAAGTCGCCCATAGACAATGATTCCATACAACCATCATGACCATCATCAGTAATTGATAGTAGATTTAAATGACTCTCCTGCTCATTTGCCATTCATCTCCCACCAGTCCCATTACCCTTGTGCTATTTGACAGGCAATCACCTCCCTGAAAGATTTGTTGTCCAGTTGAAATGATGTCACACGAAATGGGCAAGGACTTGCACGTTGTGGATCTCAAAACTTGACGTTTTTTTCCCTTCCCCTCCTTTGCGTGCAATGCGAATGAGGGTTGTTGGGAAACTATGTGTCATCCAAAGTCCTGATTTACACTGAAATTGTAGTTTTTCTTCGATGTTTCGTTTATTGTTAAATGAAAAGCTAGGCTTTTAGAGAAAAACCGCACACCTAAATTATGTTAAAATTACACATAGCGATCTGAATGTAACCAGATTATGAATAGTAAACACTGAACTGAATGTACAGATATTGTGTGGGTAATTTCCCACAGCCCTGAGTCAATATATAAAAAGTTCATTTACTTCATTTCATATTATGTGATTCAAATCAGAACTTTCTGACCCTGGAGGTTTTATTCAGTTTCATAAGATGATGCAAAAATATTTCAATTACCAACGACATGACTCCAGTTTAAACATTTCTTTTCTAATATGTGTAATTTTAGAGGCTGGAATTGGAAAAACAATCTGACTCATAGCAAATATCCCTTCAGAAAATGTATTTATTCAGATTAGCTGGAACATTTTTGCAGTTTCTAGTTAAATAAGTAGATATACATTGGATGAAACTGTGTTTTGATGTGTTTGTATCTACGGCCTCATTTAAAGTAGTCTTTTTCACGACGAAAACACACAGATGTAGGAAATGTTTGCAATGCTCATAATTTTTGTGCATTTCACTTTTTTTTTCAGAGCCACACACCACAGCACAGGGTTATTTATTTCCTGTGTTCTCTTTTTTGGCTGCCTGTTTACGCATCTCAGTGTCACAAAAAAAAAAAGGAAAGTGTAAAAAAAGAAAGACAGGATACTAAGAAACACCACGTATATAACCGTTAGAACGCACAAACATAATTGCACATCAAAATGGCCATCGGTTCCTGCTTTCATTTATTTGTCTAATTTTCACCTGAATATAATAACATCCTTTTCTACAACAAGAATTACACAAATAAG
Source organism: Spinibarbus caldwelli (assembly GCA_039654775.1). NCBI lineage: Eukaryota > Metazoa > Chordata > Actinopteri > Cypriniformes > Cyprinidae > Spinibarbus > Spinibarbus caldwelli. Next base: position 17,027,816 of record CM077235.1, on the reverse strand, counting down.
TACATTACTCGCATGTATCAACAGCAATGTAAGCCACCGCAAACAGTCGTCTTGTTTTATGTGATTTATTTTTTTTAGTTTGGCAGTAAAATCATTCCTCTAAGGGCCTTACTGTATGAATTATGCCAACATATTTCCCGCAAACAAACGCAGACATCTGTGAGGCACAACACAATCAAATATGCAAATGAGCATGATACATTGGCTTTTAGAGGCAGAAGTAGGAAGCTCATTAAAACGATTATTGCAATCCTTAAAAGTAACAGTTGGACCGTTATTTGAGTTGAGTTTGAATTTGGAACCAATTTCATACCTAATTGCTTGTAGTTGGCTGTCTGACAGGTTCATTTAGTTTGCTGCAAATAAAAGCTATGTATTAGAGATAATAAAGCAGCAGAAAAGAGGAGCCCCTTTGAAGGTAAAAAAGTGAGGGATCGTTCGAGTCATTTCGAGTCGAATCAGAGGCTGAGGCGCATTTGCGGTTAGCGTTTCGTGAAGCGTTCGGCACGACGTGCGCAGATAATAAACTCTGCCTTCTGATAACTATATATATTTCTACAGTATTTTACTCCAAGGGAGTGTTTACAGAATAATTTATGATTTTGCTTGGATTTGTACAGCCTTTCATCTCCTTATCTGCTTTACATCTTTTTCATCACAGTCTAAACTGACAGAGGCTGGAGGAGGCAGAGCGCAGGACAGGCTGTTTTAAAGCAGCCAAAGCAAACTTCACAGCCAAGCGCAAGTGACTGTTCAGCCTCATAAAAGCAGCCTTTTGTTATAGTCTAATGAGATTGATTGACCATTTGCATATAATTTTACTTCCTCAAAGGCTCAAATAGTAGGAATGAATCACTGTAATGTGCAGCGCACTTTGATGTACTTTATTCAGCATTTAATTTGCTGCGTATATAGTTGTGATTAGTCTTTTTTCTGTTATTGATACAGTGTGAATCATCACTGTTGCTGGATCGCTTCGGTGGCAGAATATAGAACATCAAAGAATGTTGGTTTTCAACAAGATTTTTCTGTTCGTGCTGTAACCCATTTCATTCTCTTATTTATAAGTATCAAATGGACAGTCTGTCCTTGTTCTAGCCTACGGTTCACCCCCCATTGTGCAGTATTTCAGACTAACTGTTTGGAAAGCCTTTTCATGCTGCCTTTGGAGACACTCTGACAAGAATGCTCATTGCATTTCACCATCTATTCACTCGCGTTTTCATTTTAAAGTTGAAATGTGCTTTTTTTTCCCAATGTGATACCATTTGTATTAGATTCTATTGTATTTACCTCTGAATAAATGATAATAGATGAGAAAATGCACCGTATTCATCATCACTAATGACTAGTCAGTCATAAATGAATCATCTTTTGAAAAAAGATGGTTTTGTCATGCAGCCACACTTATGTAACCTGTGTTCTGATGGGTCACGTAACCTCTCTGTCTCTGTTCTTCCCAGCAGTCCTACCCAGTGCCCAGTCTTGGGGACGAAGACTTCAACATCCCGCCCATCACTCCCCCCACCCTCCCCGAACACATGCTGGCACATTTGCCTGAATCTGAGTCTGGAACGTACCATCACCTGTGCCCCCCTGTCTCCCAGAACGGACTGCACCCCTTTCACCTGCAAGGAATGGACCTGCCGGGCATGTCGGTCCCCAACATGTTGGGTCAAGATGGAGGCCTGCTTACCAACTCCCTCTCAGTGGTGAGTACCAGCGCTGAGGCTGATGGAACCCTGTTTCCAACTAATTATGGGATAAAGTTTAAAATAAGTAATAGTCATATTGTGAAATATAAAGCCACAAATATGAGAAATAAAGTTGCAGTTGCACGAGTTAAAATCACATTGCGAAATATAGTCACATTATGAGTTATAAAGTGACACTGTGAGATATAAAGCAACAGTAATTAAATATATAGATGCAGCTGAGAGATATGAAGTTACATTTTGAGATAAATTACATTGTAATTACATTGTACTCGTAATTACATTGTAAAGATATATTATGAGAAACAAAGCTGCAATTCGTGAAAGAGTCACATTGTGAGAGTCACAAGTGAGAGAAAAAATTACAGTTACTTTATTTATATTTTGGTTACACTTTATTTTAAGGTGTCCTTGTTACAGTGTAATTATACATTTAAGTACTTAGTAATGTTAATTAACTACATGTACTTACTATATGGTTAGAGTTAAGATGAGGGTTTGGTTTAGGGTAAGTTGCATGTAATTATGCATAATTAATTGTTATTATAATAGTAAGTACATGTAACATGTAACAAGGACACCGTAAAATAAAGTGTTACCTATATTTTTTACTCTGAAGCGGAAATGTGCTTCCAGAATTACCAAAAACACAGTTTCTTTGTGTGTGGAGGAAACTTCATTGTAAGATGCACATGCTCTCCTTTGAGATGTCACTAATGCATTTCGCATGACAGAATTACGCAACACCACAGTCATTTCAGTGCCCAAACAATGATTTAATTGACACAAATGAAACACCTCAACAGAGATTATAAGAGGTTGGATCGGCATATAGAATGATTGAGATAGCACCCAGCAAATGAGAGCTAATGTGATTTAACGCACAGTGAAACAATGCCAAATTCCCCATTGGATTAAGTTAATTAAATATAATTTAGCATCAAGGCACTCCTCCTAATGCATTCTGCTTGCCATGTAGCTATACTAGATAGTTGTACAGTACATTCAGAAATTGTAGATACATTTTAAAAACTTCTGAAACTTAGAAAAAAAAAAATCATAAGAATAAGGTTAAGCAAAACTGAAAATAAATATTACAACTGAATCTTTAAAGAAAAAAACTGAATAAAATGGTTAAAATGAAAATAAATGTAACAATATAATATTTAATTATTATAGTGTATAAACTATTATATATATATATATAAACACATATTATATTAGTACATTATACTAAGTATTTATAGTTTTATATATATATATATATATATATATATATATATATATATATGATATTACATTACATTTAATATTTTATATATATCAATATATATTACACATCAAAATGATTTTATTTGGTTTGCTAACTTTTTACTTAGTAATTGAATTTGTTACTTTATCATTCTCTTATCTATATAAAATGTGGATATTGATCACAAATATCTACAAATCGCTGCTACTTCTGCAGAAATGAAACACAAACCTTAAATTTTGGTTAAGTACAAGAAACCTCATAATGTGATTATGACACATTTGAAGTGCTGGTGAGCTGTGACTAACTGTGGTTAAAGAGATGTGCTGCTAATCTGACGCTCGAGTCAAACTGAAACTTCTCCCCTTCATCTCTCACCTATTGTTTTCCACATACTCCATGTTTGGGGACAAACCTAAATATTGAGCGTTATTTTTGTGTGTGATAAACCCTGGTTAATTACCTTATTTAATCCTGACCTTTGTTCGATTATATAAGCACAGATGATTTATCTGTTATCGGAAATGAGCGCACGAAGGCGAAACGATGACAGCCGTAATGGTACGAACAATATTTTCGATTCCTTTGTTGCTCTTTTGGGAAAATGCACCTTCGTAGTGCCCCTCTTAAACTTCCATCAAAAAGATTTTTAAAGAATAACATACACATGGGCGGCTAAAAAAAAACACAGTGACATGCACACTGAAAGATATTGAGATTCACAAAGGCATTTGTTCTTTTCACCTTAATGTTCTCAGTGCTTGGAGAACATCCATTTAGAGCGGCTATGAATTATGGTTGCCAGGCAACGGGACAGAGAGCTTGTAGCTGCAGTGGAGAATGAAAGAGCTAGCTGATGGAATTAATTTTCTCTCAGCATTAGCCTGTTGGAGCTGCCTTCTCTGGTGGAACAGAGAGTGCATTTATGTGCCTCTTACATTTTGCATTCATTTTATAGGTCTCAGAGCTTGCATTGTTTAGCCAGCAGAGATAGTTGAGTGAAATGTGCTTCACCTTAAAAAGTATTAGATTAAAAGGAAAATTATCTCATAAGGTTTCACCGTCCCTGCTCGTTACATTAAAAAGAATAAAAGTAACTGCCGCCGAATGGCTAAGTGAATCCCCTAGTTCTGATAAACGGGGAAAGCTGCTTTTTAAACGCATAACGTGGGAGATGAGATCTCATCGGGCCATTCTGATGAGCTCGGTGATTCACATAAAACGCGACGAATTTATTGGAAACGCTCAGGTAAGGTTTGCTTTCCAGAAAGCCACATGTCCGCTTAAATAAGCACAAGTTGATGTGTGTAAAATGTGCAAATCTAAACAGAGCTGACAGCGGAGGAGAGAGAGAGGGCGTGAGCGGTAAAAAGCATCAAGATCGTCCATCATCAGCGCAAAAGCCCCTAAATCCTCATCCGGCGGTGGCCTAAATGAAAAAAAGGAACAGTAATGGACATAAATCTCCATTCATTGTAAATTTGCAGCAAAGCCTATAGTTTGCAGCAGTTTGCTGCAAGCTGCAGAACAGGCACATTTGAGACCTTGAAAGTGCAGCATAACAAGCCACTTCTATTAGGCTGCTTTCACATAGATCATTTACAGTGAAGTTTAATAAGAGACAGGTATTTGCGTGCACTCGTGTAAAATTCGAGTGAGAGTAATTAAACTCCGGCGAGTCCAAATGACAGATGATGTAATAAGGCTTTAAGCTTTTATACTCCAAATTACCTCACTTCTCATATGTACTCCTGCATGCCATAAATATTGGGTGTTTTCCTTCGTGTTGACTGTGACAAGCTATTATTACAAAAAAAAATTAAAAAATAACAACAGCGATTTTGAAGCGGATTAACTCGAGAGCAAAAGAAATTAATAGCTAAGATTATGCCAGAATATATTTCATATGATCAAAAGGGTAAACAAAAAGCCAGCATGTCTTTTAGTTTATAAAGATCTACAGTAACGCAAGGACATGAAATACACCCTCATTACTCTGCCTGAAAAAAGTCCTTATCATTGGGCTGTGGTTTTATTACCCTTAGCAAACAATTGGCTCTGATCTAGTCCAGCACTTAAGCTATTTATACCTTTTTAATGGAAACAAAAGGACATGAAAGTGCCCCTGAAGTGACAGCTGGAGTAAAGTAGACATTATTTTCCTCCCTTTAAAATGTCATTGGACTCCATGGAAAGCTGGGCTTCTCTCGTCCCTTTCATACATCTCTGTCGCGCACTATAGGAAGATAAGCATGCAAATAGTCTCCTACTGTACGTGTGATTACAATTTGCCCTGTGATTTAAAGGAAATTGATATCAAATGAGTATGACCTCCTTTGCAGCACGGGTCAGTGGATCTGATGAAAAAACAGCCAGCCCAGGCAGCCATTTGTTATTTAAAACTTAAAAAGTGCAGAAAAGGCAACCTTTAGGGCTTTTGTTTGTGACCTCGTCACATCCCTGGCAAGCCTTTGTCCTCTGTGTAGTGGAGATTAATGGTGAGCTCAGATGATAAATACCATCACAACCTCGCTCTGACAAACGCGATTTGAGTTTTTTCAGCAGCCGTGTTGATCCGCTCGCCGTAAACTTGGGAAATTTCGCTAGTTATTGTGGTATGATTAAATGATCTGTCTTTGATTTCACTCTTAGTTACTGCCAGAGAGCTTGTCCTGCCTCTAAGTTTTGTTTTACCATGAAATAGAAAGGTGACCTTTATCACCATGCGTGGTTTTAGATTGAAATGTGTTTTCCACCCAAAACTGACCACATTGTCTTATTACCCACACAAGGTGGGTATTGTCTGGTTAAATAGCAGAAAAAGTCCCCCTCAAGAAAATACAGATGTTTCACAAGAAATCGAGTGGGAAGGGTATAATACTGAAAACACTGAGTGTATTAATGAGGTGCGTATGATCGTGAACGCATTTTACTGAAAAATGAAACTTCCTCCTATCCATTAACATTGTAATGGTTAAACCCCCTGAAAAGTTGAACAGTTTTCCACTGAAATCTTTTTTTTCCAGCCGTTTCATGAGAACTTGACATTTTCACCAGTGTCAGTTTATGATTAGTCAGTTAACCGCTAAAACCGCACGGATTGGAGAATTTCCTCCGTATTGCTGTGTAATGTCACATCATTAGGCCGTCCAATCAACTGCTTTCGGATACATGCTGAATTCTCATAAATTAATAGTCTTTCCGATGCTCCGTGACGTGACATTAAAAAAAATATATAACACTTTCATGTATTTAATTAAACTTTAATTAAAATTAAACTGTATAATTAAAAATATACAGTATATCACTTAATCTAAAAGAAACAATAATAAATATTAAAAAAGCCCTGTCAACTGGGCTGTGACTTTAGCATGGACAAGCACCACTCAAAAATGCATTGCATACAGTGTGGTTAGCTCAACATGTAATGCATTTTTAAATATTATACACTGCTTTTCCCTTGTGACTGTCAATGTCTGACAGTATGAAATATGTGAAATCTTTGCATTAGCATTATTCAGTGCTCTCACAGGCTCTCTTCCAAAAAAGAGATGTTAGAAAGCAATTTCAGTATGTTTTGAGTAATGAGGGTCCAGTGTGTCTGAAGTGTTTATGCGGGGAGGGAGACACAGAGTCACCTGTCCTTCAGAGAAATGCCTGTTGCCTCTAACCCCAAAGCTCCACCTGTCGGGGGCATTGTGTTGCATACAATGGTGGGCGTGGGGTACATTTCAGGTCACCTGTTGCTTCAGACAGTATCAGGTGATGGACTACAGCTACAGGGCTTGTCCTTGTCGGAAGTGATTTATCCCCCAGATACAGTGTACAAAAGCAATGTTTCTACACCCTGATACAGACTAGCATTCACAGCAGCAGGATGGTGAAAATCCAAACCTGTCATAAGGTATGGATGGACTAGCTAACTGGGATTATGCTCGTATGTATAGGTAGACCTTCAGGGGTTTTCTATTGTAACAATTCTGTTTTGCTGAGACTAGTACCTTTTACTTTTTAAATTAATATTTGGTAACACTTTAGTTTAGGGACCAATTCTCACTCTTAACTAGTTGCTTATTAGCATGCCTATTATTAACATATTGGCTGTTTGTTAGTACTTATAAAGCACATATTCTGCATGACCATATTCTACATCCCTAATCCTACCCAATACCTAAACTTAACAACTGCCTTACTAACTATTAATAAACAGCAAATTAGGAGTTTATTGAGGCAAAAGTCATAGTTAATGGTTTGTTAATAGCGAGAATTGGACCTTAAAATAAAGTGTGACCGAATATTTCAGGTTGAGTACAAGTTAAGTTTAATCAACAACTTTTGTGGCGTAATATTGATTACCAATGTTGTTTGCACCACGCTCCTCTGCTCCATCTTTTTATTTTGGTGCGTCAATCTATTAAGTTACTTTGTATAAGAAATTGTGATCCGCACTCAATGAGAACAGTCTTCTTTTTCTGTTTTATTTCACGATCGTCACCAATGGGGAAAAGACACAAACCACCAAAAAAAAAAAATAAAGAAAAAAAGAAAACAATGGAAGTGATTGAGGCTAATTCGTATATGTTAAAATATTCAATGTTTCAATGGTATGTATATGTATGTATTCACAAGGAATGTATATATAGTATTGTATAAATTTATAAGCTTCACATTTCTCATATTAAAAATGTGGCCCATTCTTTTCCATTATAAGTGCTTTATTGTAACTTCCATTTTTTGCAAGAAAATAATAGTCAAGTTGATTTTGCTACAACATTATGTTACAAATAGGGCTACAAAACGATTAGTCACGATTAATCGATTCAAAATAATACTATATGTGTGTGTACTTTGTATATTTATTATGTATATATAAATACACACACATACATGTACATATTAAGGAAAAATATGTTAGATTTATATGTAAAATATTTATATTTATATTTAATATTAATTATATACAAGTGTTTACATACAAAAAAATACAATACATACAAATATTTTTTAAATATATACATGTATGTGTGTGTATTTATATATACATAATAAATATACACTGTACACACACGTATAGTATGTAAACATGAACTTTTATTTTGAATTGATTAATCGTGACTAATCGTTTTGCAGCCCTAGCTACAAACTTTCATTCCTTTAACTTGCAACCAACAGAACGGCTCGAGGCTCTGTTTATTTGAAAGATTTATTTGGAAATCTAGGTATTTTTGTTTTAAATGAAGTTTTGTTTTAATCTTCCAGATGCAGCAAATGGTCAACTCAGACTCACGTTACGGTGGCCATCCTCAGGTGGACACACTCAGACCCAGGGTCCAACCTGGCATGGTTCCTCAAGGTCAGCTGACCACTATCAACCAATCACAACTCAATACTCAGCTGGGTCTGAATAACAACAGTGGCACCCATGGATCCCCATCTCCACCAGAGAGCAAGTCAGCCACACCCTCCCCCTCCAGCTCCGTGCATGAGGACGATGCAGATGATGCTGCCAAGGTGAGAGAGAGAGTGTTACCCATTCTGTGATCTCATGAATATAAAAGCTTATCTTCCTCACACACACACATACGGTCACATAGACTACTTTATGCACTGTGGCAAAATAGAGTGTATTAAAAGGAATGAGTCACTGCTGACCTTTCAGCAAGTTGTACTGCCATGTTTCCTTAAACACAGATTTGCTAAGACACTGATCTGCCTCAAGTCTGTTCTTCACAGCCAAAATACAGCGCATTTTCTCCAAAACTAACATCAATACTTATCCTCTGGAAAGTGTGGCCATTTTTATGCTCTGCTAAGATATTTTTGCGTCTTGTTTCCTAACACAGAAGACACAGATCAGCATTAAAAAGTAAAGTGCTCTAAACATACACGATTACGAGCTACTTGTGTTTATATAAAGTGTCACAGTCTGATATTTCAGTCGCTTAAATTAAAATGTCATGGAATTTTTTATAGTTAGGACTGTTAAGATTATAAAGCTTTAGACTGGTGACTAATTGTCATACAAGTAATTAAATTAACTGTCTGTTTATATCATTTAACAGTTACAGTGTTTAAGTATAAACTCAACACACATACACCTTAAGAAATAATTTTTTACACTGTACTTGGAAACAAATTTTATGTATATTTAATTTTTAAAGGAAACATATATTTTATTTTATTTTAAGGCTTTGTAAAAAATATTTAATATTTAGACATATTTAAACTATTATAATGAAACAAATAATAGCTTAAATATATCTATAATAAAATATTTATCTTGTCATTTTTAATTGCAAAGGTTATTATTTACTATACTAAAATTACTAGTAAAATGTGCATTTTATGGTATTTCTACATGTCATTCAAATTCCCTTATTTGATTGCCTTTTAAAGTGAACAGATCAGTAACCATGATTATGTCATAATTACAACGCCATATAGATGCTGTATATTAAAATTAATATTTAATTGTCTAGAAATTGTTCTTCGCCACTGCCGTCTTTATAGAAATAGTTATCCGGTGATCACAAACAACTGCAAACGTCATGGAAAATTATTGGTAAAAATGCGTGGGAACCCGTTATATAGAGTACGAATAATGCACGATAGTCATTAAAATTTAAAAAGTAGCTCCAGGCTTTGGAGACAAGGCTCACTAACTAGCTTTAGGAAGATGATTCATTCATAAAGCTGTTATTATGGCTTAATCTAATTGGATATCTATTGTTTACAATAATAAGCTCCTCTCTTTTCAGATGAATGGGGCAGAGAAGAGAGCAGCCACAGACATGGCCAAGAAGCCCAAAACCCCCAAGAAAAAGAAGAAGAAAGACCCCAACGAGCCTCAGAAGCCAGTGTCAGCCTACGCCCTGTTCTTCAGAGACACGCAGGCAGCTATCAAAGGGCAAAACCCTAATGCCACATTTGGGGAGGTTTCTAAAATAGTGGCCTCCATGTGGGACGGCCTGGGCGAGGAACAGAAACAGGTGATTTTTTTCTCTTTAATAAACCTTGCTCGTGCAAATGTGAAAAGTTCCTTTATCTTGCTGCGATCTTGTGGCTGACTCATAAAGACTGAGTTAATGCAGGAGGAATTAGATTACTGTGTGTTTCTATACACACAGCACATGTTTTGTTTATTATCTAAGGTATTATCTACAGTATATACAATAGTATATCCACATAACAGTTTGTTATGACAGCAGATGCGATGACGCACATGTTGGTCAGAACATTTGTTGATTTCCCCTTGTGCAATCAGAGAATAACATTGTCTCCGCAGTGGTGCTGTGGTCTAACATCAGCGTGGTTGTGCATGGTAGGGGAAGTCTTAAAGTCAGGTGTGAAAACAGTGCAATATGTGAGAAGTTTTTTTTATTGGAACATAACAAAAAGAGGTTTTGCGGGGTCTGCTAATCGCTTTATCAAATTTCGGTACACATTTGGCATGAATACAGTCTGTAATGTAGAAAGCAACAGCATTTTTTAATTTTATTGCATTCTGAACAGGTTTAAACGTTGACAGTGTTGAGAAGGTTACTTTGGAAATATAATAGGTTACAGATTACAAGTTATCCTATTAAATTGTAATAAGTAGAGTAAATATTTCAGTTACTTTATTAAAGGGTAACACTTTATTTAAAGGTGTCCTTGTTACACATGTTACATGTTCTTACTATTATAATAACAATAAATTATGCATAATTACATGCAAGTAACCCTAAGACAAACCCTAATCTTAAACATAACCATATAGTAAGTACATGTAGTTAATTAATATTACTTAGTACTTAAATGTATAATTACACTATAACAAGGCCACCTTAAAATAAAGTGTAACCTATTCAGGTAATGTAACTGATTACATTTAATTACTTTTTGATTACTTTTCTAAATTTTTATCAAATGTTTTCAAATGTTAATCATTTTGAAACATCTAAAGCAGGCAGTGTTAACCTTACAGTAGGACTCAACACTGATTACTGTCAGACTTTCAAAATCCTTTTTCACTTGAATTAAGATTATAATCATTTAATTTTAAACCACAGCCATGACAAAATCAGATTTAAAATCATAAGATATAGTTTAAAAGCTATGATACTGTTTTTGAAATCAAATCTTTGCATAGCTATGACAGGAAACACTGGCATCTAACAGTGCCTTGGAAGAAAACAGTTAATCTTAAAAAATAAAGCATATATACAAACCTAAATAGGAAATAAACAGTTATTAAATAAGCATGTGTCCTAAACTCCTGAAACATTGGTGTCTCATATTTTAAAGCAGTCAATGCAATTTAGGAAAGAAGTCAATCAAATCTTTATGTGTGTGAAAATTATTCAGATGTAAGCCCCTTTGTACATTTTCATAAGTAACTGTAATTTAATTACACATTTTTTCTCAGTAACTGTAACTGATTACAGTTACATTTATTTTGTAATTAAATTACGTGATTCTGTTACATGTAACTACTTACTCCCCAACACTGAAAGCTGATTTTCAAGTTGTTTAAGACTACTTGAAATTAATAGTTCCTCTCATAGTACTCAAAACATTTTAAAAAACTGATACAAAAAAATGCATAGTTTATCCCAAGATTACAAAATTACAAAAACAAAGTAGCATATTTTGAAGAACATTTCAGCTGTCAATGGGGTCCAAAACAATACTGGAAGTGTATGGGGGAAAAAAAACAGTGTAAAAGATCAAAAAAGAAAGAAAGACAGATTTGGAATGACACAAGGATTTTCAGTTTGAGTACTTTTGAGGTACACGTTAGATCATGCAGTCAAATAACAATTACTTTGTATTTGCTATGCATTACAACAAATGTGTATATCAAAGTGTTATATTAGAGCTCGTGTAGTAAAGTAAATACCCTTGTAAATGTTTAGTACCCTCATTAGGGTTCTTTTTAAGACTGAAAGCCGTGATGAAGAAAAGGATTAGCACTTATGTTAACACCTAGATTGTTTTTTAGGGTGTGAATTTAGGTTTTGAAGAATGACATGACAACGAAAGCTGCTTCTGATTTCAGAATAAACACAACTGAAAGTACCCATTTCTCTCACCAAAGCCACCAGACAGCATCTACACTCTTAAAAATAAAGGTGCTTCAAAAGGTTCTTCAAGCGATGCCATAGAAGAACCATTTTTGGTTCCATAAAAAACCATTCAGTCAAAGGTTCTTTAAAGAACCATCTCTTGCTTACCTGTTTGTTATCTGAAGAACCTTCTTTCGCCAAGAAAGAACCTTTGTGTCAAACACAAAGGTTCTTCAGATGTTAAAGATTCTTTATGGAACCATTTATACAAAAAGATTCTTCTATGGCATCGTGAAGCACCTTTATTTTTAAGAGTGTACAGTCATAAAAAGCTGTTTTGTTTTTTGTAGTCGTTTATTTTGTGCTCTTTTCACTATGTAAAACACTCAGCCGGTGAAGCTGATGAAAACACTTAAAAGTACTTTTACTCAGGAGAGGATGTTTGCCTGATAAAAGAACATCATGTCTCTCTGCTGTTTTTTTTCGTTCTCTCTCTATCTCTCCTCTGCTCTTGTCTTTTTAGTAGAGGTCTATTGGTTGAGGTAATAACAGCACAGATGTATTGATGGGCAAATAATTACACATATGCCCCAACTGAAAGGGGAAATATGGACAGTCCATAAAGGCAGAAGAACAAGCGATGGATAAAGTGGGCTGCACTCAAGTACCATTTCAGTGCTCCAACAACAATTACGCATTATGGCTCATAAATGGACTGCCATTAGATCCCATTTCTAAGAATAATTGTGCACAGGAACATGAAGAACAGCTTTGGCCTCTTAATATATTTTTTTCTTTGTTTGTTTGTTTTATCATGGCAGGTGTACAAGAAAAAAACAGAAACTGCAAAGAAGGATTACCTCAAACAGCTGGCTGCGTACAGAGCGAGCCTCGTGTCTCAGGTAAATGACTCTGGGCTATTGATATGCATGCATGCTTTAAAAGCGTGACGTTTGAGAAAGGACATTTCGAGATGTTCCTGTTTGGCAGTTTAGTACGGTGCCCGAGAGGGGCCGTCTTCGGTTCACTTAGTTTTGTTGTGGCCACGACATATTAACTCGTGGGAACGTGATATTATGTCGTGGCCACGAGATCGTTTTCTCGAGGTAATGATATCCTTATGTCGTGGCCTCGAGATGTTATGTTGAGGGAACAACATCCATTTCTCGTGGCCACGACTTCTTATGTTGAGGGTAGGGCTGCTCGATTATGACAAAAATCATAATCATGATTATTTTGGTCAATATTGTAATCACGATTATTTAAAATGATTATTAGTGGGCCATATGACCAAAACTTGATATGAAAGATTTATTTAAAGACAGTGATATATATATACAGGGCTCGACTTTAACGCTTGTCCGCTTGTCTGGGACAAGTGAATGTTTTGGACGGGCAAGTGAAAGAGAAATTTACTTGCCCAATCGGACAAGCAACTTGAAAAAGTCAATACCAAAAACAGTAATGACTGACTTTATTTATGATATAGCCTTTGTTATAGGGGTGTGCAATATATATCGTTTGCGATAATTTCGTAATTGTTGTTTTAACGAGTGTATTGCAAGAATCAAACAAAACACACCTACAGAGTGCACGCATACATTACGTAAAATCGTCGTTCTTTCACTGCATTATTCAGTATTACAATGCATGAAGAATGATCAGAAAATTCAAGATATGGGAGCAGAAAATGTATATATTTATATAATTTCAGATAGTTTCACACGAAGATCGAGCGACCTTTTTTTTTTTTTTGCTGTAAAAACCATCATGATTACAAATGTGATTTTATGCAACAGTTCAATAAACAAGAAGTTAACATTTTTTGCATCTCTGAGCAACATGACGGCGTTTCATTCCTGAATGAATCAACCATTTAAATGATTCGGTTCAGTCGCAATGACTCACTTATAAACAGTGACTTGATGCCACCTACTGGTGGTTTTAATTTCACATTTAAAATATCTTTTCATTTTTTAAATAATTTCAAATATCAGTATTCAATGTTTTATGAATCAAAACATTATTTATTCATTTGTAACTGCAGATTAAAGCATTCCGTGTCCCTCAGAGCTGCATAAAACAGTGGGTAAATATATCTATTCCACTTCAGATGCAGCTTCTGTGTTTCCTCTGCATTGCAAAGATGAATTTTGTTAATACTGATTTCATTTGTTTGTTAACAGCCCAAATGTCTTATTATACTAATTGTCTGATTAAATTGAACTAATTAAAAAATTAAAAATTTAAGTTTGAAAATTCATATATATAAAAAAGTAGCAAATATTAGCATTTTATTTTTAAGTTTAATATAAAATAATTATATTTGTAATTAACACTCCCTTTTTATTTTAAAATATAACAGTGCTATCACACTTTATTATTTTATTTAAAAAGAAAATTCTAACTAACTAAACTAAATGTGTTTTGTATAACTACAATAAATAATTATATTTATAATTCAATTAAAAAAAAAATAAAAATTCTCTCCGGGCAAGTAACTTTTATACTCGGACAAGTAAATGACAAATTTACTTGTCCGAAGGAGAGTCAAGCCCTGATATATATATATATATATATATATATTTTATTTTTTTTTTTTATTTTTTTATTTTTTTTCTGTAAATAAGGTTGCTATGACATCAACATTTTAGAGACCAGCGAAATGTCACAATTCTCAGTACCACAGCAGAATATCAGTGTAACTAATATTAGCTAAAAGCAACAACAACAACAACAACAACAAAAGGTCCTCAAAATTATAGAAAATAATTAAGCTGCCAGTAATAAAAAAGCAAAGGAATACAATGCCAGTAATAAAAAAGCTAAATAATACAATAGAATAAAAAACATACAAATGAAACAAACTGTGCTTTAAGTTTTTTTAATGCAAATCTAAAGTAGCTATTCAGTTAACAGCCTACTAGAGAAATTGAAAAACCTAATGTAAAATAAAACAGCATAGTCTTCACTGTAAGAATTAAACTTCCTTTGTTTCTTATTAAAGCTACAAAAGACCTTCACTCAAGAGCAGTGTGTGATTTTGTCTTTGTCTTTTGTTGTTTGATTAATATTAAGCACACAGTCGGCAGTAGGAATATAGCCCGCTATCACTTTAAGAGCCACACGGATCCAATTTACTGTTACACAAGTATTTTCATTTCTCAACACTTTACTTTCATTTATTACATAACCGACGAGGGTTTATGTGAATAATCACTAAGCGCCGCATTTTGACACATTTTTGCGTGTATTTGACCATTTAGATGACTTTACATGTCCGTGTGTGTTTCGTCTCTGAGCGCATACACAGTAATCTTCCAGAGGAAGCGCAAGTTCTCTTTCACGCTTTTAAAAACATAAATAAATTTAACCAACTTAAATAAATCAAGCACGTCCCATTTTGCAAAAGTTTCGTGACATGATTTTACTGATTTGCACGTGAAATTGCCCTTTATGGAGGAACAAAAGAGCAAAGCTGGAAAGGGGGCGGAAAGGGGTGCAATAATCGTTTTATCTCGATTACTGTATTTTCATAATCGTTAGAGGCCGAAATCGAAATCGAAACTGAATTTCGATTAATTGAACAGCCCTAGTTGAGGGAACGACATATTTTTCTCATGGCCATGAATTAAATGTGTAAACAAACCTAGCAACCTGGGATTATCAGGGATTCATTAATATTTTAGTTTGAATTTAAAAAATTATTATATTAATTATTATAGAAATTATTAGGCCTACATAATTATTATTATATTGAACATAGGCTACCGGACTGTAGGCAATTGCACGCGATGTAACCAGCATTCGAATTAAGTTTATCACAAATAGGCTAAATGTTACATAAGGTACATAAAATAAAATAGACCTACAAGAAAATATTTTTATCCATCCCACATTCTTGCTAGCTGTGTGTGTCCATTAACTGATCGTCTTTTTCCGTAATATTTGTATATTATTATTAGCTATTATTATCATCATTATTATTATTATTAACCTATTGTTATATTTTTATATTGGTTTTTTCCCTTCATTTCGATCTCTTTACATAACGTTCTGACCAGTTTTGTAAATAAGCCTACTGTAAATTCTCGATATAAAGCTTTGATTATGCTGACTGGAATTTATAGTCTATTGGAAATGCAGTTTAAAGGTTGATTTTAACATATATTTCTTTTTTTTTCTGCGAATTAACAATTATTAATATTATAGCCTACTGCCTAGTGTTTTGTTGAGGAATGAATCATTCACGTAGTTTAATTTGTAAATGAAAACACAACACGCTCATTTATCATCACGCACTGGCATAAATAGCCTACAATCATAAAGTATTGGCATAATTGTCAGGCGTTTACAGTATTTGCAAAATATATGGTAGCAAATAGCATAATTATACAGAACGTTAATTAGGTAAAGCGATACACAAATTTAAAGGGTAAATAATAAAATATTATATTTATATGAAATAAATATAAAAAATATAGCCCTAACAAGCTAATATAACATAATAATAATAATACTAATAATAATAATATACAAATATTAAATTAAATGTTTAATGTTAATAAAAATGTTTTATTCATCTCTGATAATACCGGGTTGCTATGGTCACGTATTTTGTTTACGCATTAAACTCGTGGCCATGAGAAAAATATGTCGTTCTCTCAACATAAGAAGTCGTGGCCACGAGAAATGGATGTTGTTCCCTCAACATAACATCTCGAGGCCACGACATAAGGATGTCGTTACCTCGACAAAACGATCTCATGGCCACGACATAATATCACGTTCCCACAAGTTAATATGATGTTCCCACGAATTAATATCTCGTGGCCACGACAAAACTAAGTGAACCGAAGATGGCCCCTCCCAGGCACCGTAGTTTAGAGATGGTTATGAGACAGCTTGAGTAATAAATAGACTCCCATCACACGCCCAAATGGAAATATTACAAAGAAAGCGTGAAACAAATATCATGCTATCACAGTTTGCAAGAAATTGTCTCGGTTACGTATGTAACCCTCGTTCCCTGAAGGGGGGAACGGAGACGTTACGTCATAGTGACTGACGTAAATGGGATCTCGCCCGAGAGCCCAATCACCTTCGAGTGTTAATAAAACAAGACAATGACAGTTGGCGTGCGTGCTTTGCCACGCGCACCCCGCCCCGCAGTGCGGGTATAAAAGGAGAGCGCGTGCAGATGCACATCACTTTTTCGCTGAGGAGCCGAGCCCTTCCTTCAGGGAACGAGGGTTACATACGTAACCGAGACGTTCCCTTTCAGTCAGTCACGTTCGACGTTACGTCATAGTGACTGAAGTAAATGGGATCCCTATGAAAACGCCACTATTGCTGACCCCCTCCAGTGCCATGCGGAAGCCGGCAAGTCCCCCCACACCAGTTGGGACGGAAGATAGGACAGGGCTTAGGCAGAGATGAGAGCCACTGCTGTTACATACAGTAGGTATGTTATCCATACCAGCACGTGCTTGCCGTGTAGCAGCGATTTGAAGCAGCTCAGAGCAAGCCATACTGCTAGCAACTCGAGGCAGTTGATATGCCACTGCAGTTGGGGCCCTGTCTAGAGCATACCCAAGTAGGAGAACGCTACGGAAGCCACATCCTGCATAAAGGAGGTACCATGTGGAGACTACACATATGGACTGGCCAAGGGTAGTACTATATATGGAAGTCTCTGAAGTAGACTCAGCCAGCCTGGGGTGAGATCAATACACAGCAGAGATGGCAGAAAGTCTCTGCCAGGGAAGACACGGGCTCACCGTGAGGGGAGCCGCACCGTGGAAGAATACACATGTGGGATCACCCGAAGGGGAATCACTACACACGGGCACCTAGCCCAGCACAAGGGCTGACCTTGGGCAACACACGAGTGCTGGACCTGGCGTCTGGTGCTCCGGCACGCCTGACTGCCGAGGGTGCAGGAGGAACTTCAATAGGGTTCGCCAAGGGGAACTGAACTGAGAAGCAATAAGGCGTACGTATCTGGTCCATAGAGGGGAATGGCGCAGCAAGTGTGGTTGACACCGAGCGGGTCCGGTGTTACTGGCCATCTGAGGCAAGTACACGGAAGGACACGGGCTCTACACGGAGATTATAGAATCTCACAAATGTGTTAGGTGTCGCCCAGCCGGCAGCTCTACAAATGTCTGCTATCGAGGTGTGCCCCGTGCCAATGCCCAAGAAGATGCCACACCTGTCGTAGAGTGTGCTCTTACACCAAAGGGGCACGCTAAGTGCTGGGCCTGGTATGCCAAGACTATAGTATCCACTATCCAGTGGGCAAGTCTCTGTTTGGAGACAGCCTTTCCCTTCTGCTGTCCTCCGAAGCAGACAAAGAGCTGGTCTGAGGTCCTGAAGCTCTGCGTGTGGTCCACGTAAACGCACAAGGCGCAGACGGGACAGAGCAGAGCAGTGGCTGGGTCTGCCTCCTCCCAGGGCATTACTTGCAAGTTCACCACCTGATCCCTAAAAGGCGTGGTGGGAACTTTGGGCACATATCCAGGCCGGGGTCTCAGGGCAACGTGAGACTCAGCCGGTCTGAATTCTAGGCACGAATTGTCGACCGAAAATGCCTGCAGGTCCCCTACCCTCTTGACCGAGGCCAATGCAGTGAGGAGCACTGTCTTTAACGACAGAAACTTAAGCTCTACTGACTGCAGAGGCTCGAAGGGCTCCTCCTTCAAGGCCGACAGGACCGAGGGGAGATCCCAAGAGGGTGCCAGATGAGGGCACGGAGGATTTAACCTCCTCGCCCCTCTGAGGAACCTGATGACCAAGTCGTGCTTCCCCACAGACTTGCCGTCTACTGCATCGTGATGTGCGGCAATAGCGGCAACATACACTTTGAGGGTGGAGGGAGACAGCCTTCGCTCCAACCTACATTTACATTTACATTTAATCATTTAGCAGACGCTTTTATCCAAAACGACATACAAATGAGAACAATAGAAGCAATCAGACCATCGAGAGTGCAGCAGACTCAGATGTTCGAATTGAGATCGGGAGGTCATTCCACCAGCTGGGCACAGTCCAGGAAAAGGTCTGCGAGAGAGATTTGGTACCTCTTTGGGATGGCACCACAAGGCGTCGTTCACCTATCTTGCAGGAAAGAGAGCAAGACCCTGATCGGGCATCTACGGGGGTCTTCCTGGTGGGAAGAACACCAATCGACGAACAGGTTCCACTTCAGCCTGTAAGCATGTCTTGTAGACAGGGCTCTAGCTGAAGTGATGGTGTTCACTACCGCTGGAGGTAGCCCACCTAGAACCTCCGTGTCCCGTCCAGGGACCATATGTGGAGATTCCACAGGTCTGGACGCGGGTGCCAGAGGGTGCTCCCTCTCTGAGAAAGGAGATCCCTCCTCAGAGGAATTCGCCAAGGAGGGGCTGTCGCGAGGAGCATCAGTTCTGGGAACCAAGTCCGATTGGGCCAGTATGGCGCCACTAGGAGGACCTGCTCCTCGTCCTCCCTGAGCTTGCACAGTGTTTGTGCGAGAAGGCTCACTGGGGAAAACACATATTTGCGTAGGCCCAGAGGCCAGCTGTGTGCCAGCGCATCCGTGCCGAGGGTCCCCTTGGACAGGGAATAGAACAGCCGGCAGTGGGATGTGTCCGGGGAGGCAAACAGGTCTACCTGAGTGTCCCCGAAGCGTCTCCAAATCAACTGGACTGTCATGGGGTGGAGTCACCATTCTCCCGGAAGGGCGGGCTGAAGTGAGAGCTCTTCGGCTGCACGATTGAGCTCGCCTGGGACATGAACGGCGCAAAGCGACCTCATATGCTTCTGACTCCAAAGGAGGAGATGGTGGGCGAGTTGCGACATGTGACGGGAGCGTAGACCGCCTTGGTGGTTGATGTACGCAACGGTCACAGTGTTGTCCGTACGGACCAGTACGTGCTTGCCGTGTAGCAGCGATTTGAAGCAGCTCAGAGCAAGCCATACTGCTAGCAACTCGAGGCAGTTGATATGCCACTGCAGTCGGGGCCCTGTCTAGAGCCCCGCAGCTGCACGCCCATTACACATGGCTCACCAGCCCATGGCAGAGGCATCTGTTGATACAACAACATGCCTGGACACTTGCACTAGGGGAACTCCCGCCCGAAGAAAAGCAAGATCCGACCACAGGCTGAAGGTCTGACGGCAGGACGGGGTGACTGAGACCCAGTACGTGCTGCGTCACCATGCCCATCTCAAGACCCGGTCGTGAAGCCAACACTGAAGAGGTCTCATATGAAGTAATCCGAGCAGCGGCTGCGGATGCCATATGCCCCAGGAGCCTCTGAAACTGTTTCAGTGGAACCACCCTCTTGCGCTGGAAAGACTCCATGCAGTTCAGCATCGACTGAGCACATTCTATTGAGAGACGTGCTGTGAGGTTGACTGAATCCAAATCCAGACCGAGAAAAGAGATCCTCTGCACAGGGGAGAGTTTGCTCTTCTCCCAGTTGACCCGAAGCCCCAACTGGCTGAGGTGGCTGAGCACCGTGTCCCTGTGTTCACACAACTGCGCTCGAGACTGAGCCAGTATGAGCCAGTCGTCGAGGTAGTTGAGAGCACGAATGCCTCTTTCCCTTAACGGAACAAGTGCTGCCTCCACAACCTTGGTGAACACACGAGGTGACAGGGACAGCCCGAAGGGGAGGACCTTGTACTGATATGCTCGCCCTTCGAACGCAAAGCGGAGAAACGGTCTGTGTTGAGGGAGGATTGAGGCATGAAAGTACGCGTCCTTCAGGTCGATCGCTACAAACCAGTCGAAAAGACGGATGCATTGAAAGATGCATTTCTGCGTCAACATCCTGAACGGAAGCTTGTGAAGGGCCCTGTTCAGGACGCGCAGGTCCAAGATTGGTCATAACCCACCGCCTTTCTTGGGTACGATGAAGTAAGGGCTGTAAAACCTTGACCTCATCTCGGCTGGAGGGACCGACTGTATCGCGTCCTTTGCCAGCAGGACCACAATCTCTGCACGCAAGACAGGAGCATCTTTGTTCAGCACAGAGGTGAACCGAATACCCCTGAACTTGGGAGGGCGCCGGGTGAGCTGAATCGCATAGCCGAGTCTGATGGTCCTCGTGAGCCAGCGAGATGGTCTGGGGAGCACTAACCAGGCCACCAGAGACCGAACAAGCGGGACTAGGGGAACCACCGACGTACCCACAGTGGGGCAGCGAAGTGGAACACAGGGACCTGACCCGGAAGGCAGTGCGTCCCAGAGTGGGGTCTGAGTGCGCAGTGCGACACTTACCTGGCTCCATGGCTGGGCAGGGGGCGCGTGAGGAGGCATCGAGTCCTCAAACCGGACCCTGCTGCCCACTGGCGAAAGGAGAGGGGGACCCGGAGAGGGACCCGGAGAGAAAGGAAACTGCTCTTTTTTGAGGTTTTGGGTACCACTGAGGAGCCAGTGGCGGAACAGAACAAAAAGGAAACAAAAGATTCTCCACCCGGCCCTCCTCCACGGGAAGGAGTGGTGCGGTCACCATCTGCTGAAGAGCAGGATCCAAGGACACCGGGTCGCCCGTCTCAGGGATGCCACCTGCCCTGGCGCTTCACGGGCTTGGCAGGGGCGGAGACAGGGAGCGGAGCTGGAGCGGAGGTGGAGGCAGCGGCAGCAGGAGGGCGCTCTCGGTGATGAGCAGACAGAGGGACTGCAGCCGGTGGTGGGGTGGAGACAGCAGCGGACTGCCGGGGCAGGATGTGTCGAAACGCCTCCATCTGTTTTTGTGCGGCGGAGAACTGTTGGGCAAAGTCCTCCACCGCTTCGTAGAATAGGCCAGCCTGGGAGATCGGGGAGTCCAAGAAGCGATGCTTGTCAGCCTCCCTCATATCCGCCAAGGTCAGCCATAGGTGGCGCTCCTGGACCACTAACGTGGACATTGTCTGTTACTTTCATCGCCCTTAGGGCGAGGTCCGTCACTGTGCGAAGTTCCCGCAACACACCTGGGTCAACACCACCTTCGTGCAGCTGCTTTAACGCCTTGGCCTGGTGGACTTGCAGGAGGGCCATGGTGTGCAGGGTGGAAGCGGCCTGTCCAGCAGCACTGTAAGCCTTGGCCGTTAGAGTGGACGAGAACTTACAGGCCCTGGATGGAAGGCGTGGATTACCCCTCCAGGCAGCGACGCTTTGCAGGCAGAGCTGCATGGCAATAGCGCGCTCAACCGGGGGGATCTCCACATACCCTTGGGGCGCCCCACCGTTGAGGGTGGTGAGGACGGAGGAGGTGCTAGGCCTGTTTCGGGCAGAAAAAGGTGCCTTCCAAGACCTCATCACCTCCTCATGCACCTCCGGGAAGAACAGAACTGGAGGCGGCTGCCGGCAATCGGCCTGCGCCCCGAGGAACCAATTGTCCAGCCTCGAGCGTTCGGGAGAAGGAGGAGGCCTCCAGTGCAGCCCGACGCTCTCGGCGGCCCGGGAAAGCATAGCAGTCAGCTCTGGATCTGACTCGGGCAACACCACTCTTCCTGACGGAGGCAGCGCAGCCGAATCATCATCTCCAGAGCCTAGCTCACCCTGTCACATCCTGTCGTCCGCTGGCACTCCGAACGAGATGCTGGGCCCCGCCATGTCCGAGGATCAAGCAAGCTCGTCTGGAAACACCAGAGGGTGTGAAGTGCAGGAGGAATGAGAGGCCCGCGGAGACGCACTCGACGGGGAAGCTCTCACCGTGATCCTCAGATCACTCTGACCATGAGCCATGGTAAGGGGGATACCTCATTTAACGAGGAGGTATCTGGACCGCAACATCGTGATGGTCATGTTCCCGCAATGAGAACATGACTCATCCACGAGCGCTGCCTCAGCGTGCTGATAGCCCAAGCATGAGACACAGCGAACGTGACCATCAGACGCAGCCAGGAAGCGACCACATCCAGAAACGCACGAGCGGGAAGCCATCTTTAAAAAGACGCCCGTCGCTCGTGGAGCCCTTTTAGATATTGCTCTTTTAGAAAAAACACTCTTTTAGAGAAAGTGCTGAAGCACCCAGGGGAGGTCGCGGCGCAACCGCAGTTTGATAGGCTGGAGCACGCTGTGAGAGAAGCAGCAGCACTGGACAGCAACCCCCGCTGACACGCCGTAACACTAACGCTGAAACTTGCTGTCTGGAAACACTCTCGGAGATTCACTGAAAAGGCTCGGCTCCAAAGCGAAAAGCTGATGTACGTCTGCACGCGCTCTCCTTTTATACCCGCGCTGCGTGGCGGGGTGCGCGTAACAAAGAACGCACGCCAACTGTCATCGGCTTGTTTTGTTTACACTCGAAGATGATTGGGCTCTCAGGCAAGATCCCATTTACATCAGTCACTATGACGTAACGTCGAACGTGACTGACTGAAAGGGAACCAATGTTTAATATATATATATATATAACGTATAGCAACATTTAAGACACACAACCTAAAAGGAAATATTGCAAGCAGAATTGAGCGGAATATACAGAGAAATCCAATATTAACATATATATTTGTATTTTATATTTTTTATCTAAATCTAAACATTCATTTAAAAAAATGCATATAAAATTTTGTTTTTATATATTTTTAAATTACATATATTTAATACAGAAATATATGTGATCCTGGACCACAAAAC
Source organism: Spinibarbus caldwelli (assembly GCA_039654775.1). Classification (NCBI taxonomy): domain Eukaryota; kingdom Metazoa; phylum Chordata; class Actinopteri; order Cypriniformes; family Cyprinidae; genus Spinibarbus; species Spinibarbus caldwelli. The sequence continues at coordinate 17,004,191 of CM077235.1, read as the reverse complement.
CAGTCTTAAGTAGCACGGGTATATTTGTAGTAATAGCCAAAAATACATTGTATGGGTCAAAATTATAAATTTTTCTTTTATGTCAAAAATCATTAGGATATTAAGTAAAGATCATGTTCCATGAAGATATATAGTAAATTTACTGCCATAAATATATCAAAACTTAATTTTTGATTAGTAGTATGCATTGCTAAGAACTTCATTTGGACAACTTTAAAGGCGATTTTCTAAGTATTTTGATTTTTTTTTTGCACCCTCAGATTCCAGATTTTCAAATAGTTGTATCTCGGCCAAATATTGTCCTATCCTAACAAACCATACATCAATGGAAAGCGTATTTATTCAGGTTTGATATGATATATAAATCACAATTTCAAAAAATTGACTTATGACTGGTTTTGTGCTCCAGGGTCACATATATTATTTAAATACATAGATTTAAATAATTTATACATATGTTTAACATTTATAAAATCTATACATTTTTATATATTTATATACTATATGCTATATTAGTATATATTTAGTATTTAGTAAATAGTATATACACATATATGTAAAAGATACATTAGGCCATGCAACATTCATCAGGCATATAAAAGCAGAGAATGATTAAACCAAGAAGTCTGTTTAACATTTATGCAACCAACAACTAAACCACTTCTGTAACTTGCTCTAGAGCTACAATGACCCAGGCGATGTGAAGGCATCACAGGCCTCTCAGATGCTGGGACCCAAGCCACCAGTTTTCTCCGGAGCAGGCCAGTCTCACCCAGGTCTCTACATGGCTCCTCCGTACCACCAGCAGCCAGGACTCAGTCCCCACCTGCCCCCGATGCAGCCAGGCCTAGCCCGAGGCGGTGCATCCCGGCCCAGCGCATCCATGCCAGGAGCGGTGAGCATGGGCAGCATGGCGGGTTCATCCCCCCCTCCACTGCAGATCAGCCCCCCCTTACACCAGCACCTCAGTCTCCACCAGCAACAACAGCAGCTCAGCAGCCACCCGCTGCCCCTGCACTCCCCATCCATGGCCCAGGTGAGACATCTACTGATTTTACAATGAATAATGCACTTTTGTCTTTTTAAATACTTTCGCATTTTGAGTAAGCACTACTGTTCTAAAGACCGAAATTGAAAGAAATTCATACTTTTGTTCAGCAAAGATGCAATAAATTGTACAAAAATGATAGTAAAGACATTTATACCAACAAAAGATTTATATTTTAAATAAATACTGTTATTTTGAACTTTCTAGTCATCAAAGAGAAAAAAGAAGCACTGATTCCAGAAAAAATATTAAGCAGGACAACTGTTTTCAACATTGATAATAATAATAAATGTTTCTTGAGCACCAAATCAGCATATTAGAATGATTTCTGAAGGATCATGTGACACTGAAGACTGGAGTAATGGCTGCTGAAAATTCAGCTTAAGAAATTACATTGGAGAACAGGAAACAGTTATTTTAGGTTGTGGTAATATTTCACAATATTACTGTTTTACTGTATTTTTAATAAATTTTTATTTTGATCTTGGTGAGCATAACCATATAATAATTTTTCAGAAGTGGGTCAGTAAGATATAGTCATAAATGTTTTTCTTTTATTCCACCAAAAATATATTAATTCAACTTTTCATGACTGTACATATACAAAATATTTGGTGCCACATCACTAGTCCCCACATCCACATACATAAATATTTAAATTCATACTTTCAAACAAACTTAAAATCAGCATGAAATTGAATTCATTTAATTTAATTAATCTAAATTGACCTAAATTTATTTGTTTAATATACTCTTTTGGACTTCATGTGAACGATTGACCCCAACCAAAGACTGCTTATATAGAAAGCACTTTTTACCATCCAATCAATTCCCAATGGGTAGCATCAAGCCCCTCCCTATATTTTTCTTCTTCTTTAATATGAAATATATCACATTCTGGAAGTAGAATGGGTTGTGAACTCTATTTCATGTTGACTTTAATCAAGAAAGACATTAGCAGCCTTGTTATTAAAGCAAGACCAAAAAGAGGTAAGACAGACACCAAGCCGGGCCAATTAAAGGATCTGCTCCCCCGCCAATCTATTTTCCATAAACATCTTGGAGAACCTGCCTTGTCTGATTCTTCTCCAATTTCCATTATACATTATGGTGGAGCAGATAGTGAAGCGTATATGTGTGTGTATGAATGTGAAAGTGGAGGAAGTGCTGTTTATGCAGCAGATGCAGCACCGTTTCATTTTTCATCATTTCCGGCCCCTTCAGCCTATCTCTCGTGCCGGCGAATGAGGTCAATAGAGGAACCATTAATATCTGCCAGCTTGTTTTATGTCCACGCAGTGCAAAAAATCCCAGCGTATCACACAGACAGATTTTCAATTTTCTCTCTGTAATAAACAGATGCATTAGGATTTGGATGTGACTTAAGGTTGCACAAAAAAACTCACATTGAGATTGATGAATACATCAGTGTGGAAGACAAAACGCCTCAGCTATCTGATGAAAACAGTTTTTCAGACTGGGCCGAAGGAAATGAAATTAGTTCTGTGCTAAAGCGTATAGGAGGAGAAGGCTGGTTTTTGAGGACATGGACAACAGCAAAGCAGAGAAAGCAAATAAAGGCTCTACCCGTTCGCACACAAACCCCCCAAAAAAATCAAATTAAAGAGAAAACGACCTCTTTTGAAATAACATCCACTGTGTTTACGTGTGAGGAGGAAGAGGGTGTTTCAACCGCAGCCCTACGTTAACACGCAACCTCATTATTAGCATCGGTGTTAATTAAACCCTCGTTCCTCTAATAGAGATCTCAAGCAGAGGTGGTTAAGGAGAGGTTTGAAGCCCAAGTCTCCTTAAGCACTGGCAGTGAGTTCTGTGTTGATCCGTTTCATGTCTTAATAGCCTTGAGTTGCGCTGGAACTTCAGTGGGATTGAGATGAGGTTGTAATGAGGTCCTAATGAATAGCACCCTTGTGCCTGGAAGCTCTTTAAGAGATGAGCATCAGCTGGGAGGCAGGACTGACTGGTGCTGGAGAGAAGGAGAGGGTGGAGAATCACATTGTCTTGGGGTAAACAGGGATTAGCTTCATGAGAGATGAATCAGGTGGTCAGGAGAACAGGTGACATGCTATCCAATGACAGCGGTTTGATCTTTCACCGAGGGATGAGCATCAATCGACGAGCTGTTTGTGTTTGAATTGTGTTTTTCGGTAAGGAAGTACATGGCAACCTACAGATTCCATCAAGGACAAAAGCGAAAAACATATTTTCAATTCAAACTGTTGCCGCAAAAAAAAAAAAAAAAAGCTGGAATATGAATATGAAAGGCCTATTGTTGTAAGTTTCTCTTCCTGTGCCCGCTGGGAATTCTGGGAAATGTTGTATTTAAAAGAGCAACTACTTGATTGAATTTCATGTGCTTCTTTTTTATCGCTCCTCGGCAGGAAAATTAACTATTGCCGTGGATGATCATCGTCGTGAGGCAAAAAAAAAGTGTCTAATTTTCATGCAGATTATAGTGTGAATTTGTCTGAAGTCCAATTTTAGATTACCACAGGGCTCCTTGTATGGCTGTGTCAATCTTTTGGAGAAGAGTACGAATGCTTAAACTTGGCTTTTCTCTCCTCCGTTTGGGGAGTTCTTAAGCCTGTTCCACAGATCCTGCCTTTATGGGAGAGTTTTTAAATCCAAAGGGGTAATAATCCTCGTTCATTTTTGCATATTTGTGGAGAGCAAACAAAACCGCGCGGTTCAACTTTTTCGGTGAGCCGAGGCGGGCTGGGGGGAGGTGGGGCGGTGTTGGGTGGGGGGGGACACAAAGGGGCAGATGGAGCCTTTGTGATCGAATGAAGGAGAAGAATTTGAGGAACAATTCATGAATAGGTAGAATCTCTGGAGGGGGAAAAAAACGCAGCCACCTGCTGTCTTGCTCTTTCAGGCAGATTCTCTTGTGTACCACTGAGATTAACTTCCTTTTCACATGCAGTCTTTCTTAGGCTAAGAACAGAGAAGAAGTCTTCAAATTAGAATATCTGCTTCGTTTATTTTTCGTCTACCCCCACCGGTCTCCCCGACCACCGAATGCAGTTCCTCATTAATGCTCATTTGAGGCTGCTTGCATTACACTGTGATCCTGTCCACTTCAGATCCTGTAGGATGTTTGCTGGAATTAGATTGGAAGAGCTGCTTTGCTCTGGTTTCTCTCAGAAAAAAGAAAAACAGGAAGGCTAGTTCAGCAGTCTGATGCCAGACTTTAATACAACTCAATGTTAAAATATTTATTTAGTGGGACACTTCACCCAAAAATGAAAATTATGCAAGTCCAGGCTCATTTGCTGAGTGGAACTCAAAAGTAAACATTTATGAAAATTCATGACAGAGGTCTTGCATTACAACTATTAATAGCTTTAATATGTCAAGCTCCAAAAATGATAAATACATAAATAAAATTAGTCCATACAATGTGTATAATATATTACAAGTGTTCTTTCGTGTGAGCAGGCCCAAATTTGAGGCATTATTCACTGATAATCTTCCCCTCCCTTTAAATTTACACTACTGTTCACAAGTTTGGGGTCAAGATTTAATTTTTTATTTTCTGAAAGAAATTAATACTTTTAATCAGCAAATATTCTAAATTGATTATGACACATTATTATGATTTTTTTATTTCAAATAAATGCTGAAAATAAATCCTGAACTAAAAATGTATCATGGATTTCAGAAAAATATTAACTAGCGCAACTATTTTCAACACCAAATCAGCATATTATACACATTTGTGCACCAAATTAGCATATTATAATGATTTCTGAAGGATCACGTGGCACTGAAAACTGAAGTAGTGGCGGCTGAAAATTCAGCTTTACCATCACAGGAATATTGAAATAGAATTATTTTAAATTGTAATAATATTTCACAGTATTACTTTCTTACAGTATTTTTGATCAAATAAATGCTCCCTAGGTGAGCATAAGAGACTTCTTTCAAAAATCTTCCTGATCCTAAGCATATAGCCAATGACATTACTGACCCAAAAAGGGCATTCTTACATGAGACATTTTTTATTATTATTATGGATGCACAACCTAATATTACTTAAATTTTCATCTACTTTAATTTCAATTCCCCACACAAAGCCATTTTATGGCTTCAAAACACTGTAAATACAACTCTGCCCCTGGTCAGTGCGAGCTGTTTTTACATGACAAGAGCTGCGTAACCATTACTTAAAAATGACTACTTTTGTGTTTTACTGCCAAAAATGACAGCATCACATAACAGCATGACAATGAATCAATAAATAATGCATGAATTTTCATTTTTGCCAGAACTATTCCTTTAACATTGTGCTGCAATTCTGGCATATAAACAATGATTATTATATAACCGATCCCATTTGCTCTCATACCTCTGCGCTATAGGCCTTGACTTTGTGGGACCTTCAGCATGTAAGATCTAATATGTAATCTGCTGTTGTGTTCTGCTCTCCTCTCAGGGTTTCCCCCTTCAGGCAGAGTATCAGAGCATGGTAAATGTCACATCCTCCGCCGGACCCGGCCTGTCCCCTTCAATGGACTATCGCACCGGCTGCAGGAACGCACCGACCCAGGGCCTGGACTGGACCCCCGACTACTGCGGCAACGGGTGAGCGGAAACTAGCCAGATCATTCAGGAAAATAAGCACATTACGCGGCAGCCATTTTCACTTTTTGGTATCTCCCTCCACAGAGCCTTGCAGAGGGACAAAGCCCTGTACCTGACCTGATCGACATGCCCAACCTCACGCTCCTTCATGCTCACAGGACCAAGGCAGTTCCTCATCCCAGTATAGCTATTCGGGGCCTGATTGTTCAGGCCTTACTTTAGACTAGACACAATCCACACATCAGCAAACCAACGTTTGAATGTTTTCTTTCTCATGGCTCACACTTTAGTGCACCCTACCGTGGTGGCTTTGGAATTTGTATCTCCTTCTAGCTTCTGACATTCAGACATTTTGGATCTTTAAAATAGAGTTTAAATCATCGCAAGCATGAACGTGTAAATTGTATGCTAAAATTTGTTTCAATGCAATCACCTCTCTAATGATATTGACTTTTAACGCCCTCCTATTGTTCCGCGTTCTAATAAGAGGCCGTGTATGGAAACCCCCTGTAGACGTGTGTTTTACTGGAGATTGCTCATGCTCGATTTTAAGACGTCGCGTAGGTCAATTTGCCTCGCAGGAAGGTTGCGTCAGTCCATCGGTTTCTAAGCACTTACCGCTGCGCGTTGGAGACTCCAAGCTCTCGTTGGCGAGCGGCGGAACGAAAGCCAAAACAGAACTTCTTTTTTGTACAAAGAGGAAAATCGAGATCGGAAAATAGAAAAGAAACAAAAAGCCACAAAAAAAAAGAATGCAGATGATATGACTCCTGCGTCTTGCCCCGCTCCTCTTTCTCGTCGTATCATTCTTCCTCTCTGTAATGATCTTTTTTCTAGTCAACTGCCTTAGAAACAGAGTTCTGTTGTAAGTATAAACCAGTCGCTCATAGGAAGGTTATGAACTGCCGGACGGGTTGTTTCGAGCAGCCCTCGTTTCAAGCTGTAAATAGAATCTGTGTTACTCCTAGAGTATAAGAATTCCACTTTTTTTCTAGTAACAATGTGATTTTGAATTGGACCACACCAGTTCGTTTAAAAGTCGAAAAGGGATAATTAGCCAAGAGGGGCAATTTCTTGGCAGTGGACGTCGCTGTTGATTAGACCGACAAAAGAGACTAAAGAAGTATTCTTTTCCCAAGTTTAATAACGTAAAGGTTGATGGCATCAACCAGCGAGGTAGCATGAAATGATTCATTAAAGAAAGTACTAAAGAAAAGTTTATTTTGTATTACGCAAAATACTTCTTTTGTATCACTTCTGGCATATTGATTAATGTCATCCAAACTATGTGTATGAAACTGTCAGATGCTTATATGGTGTTAATTAGAAGAAACAGTGGCAGATTGGAGAGTTGCTGTATAACCCTGGCATATGGCTGATCATTTACTATTCCTCTACACTGTGTCTATATGAGATCTTTTTATGGTACTTGTTTGCGCCTATTTATGAAGGAAAAAAATAACTGTAGGTGTTTTTTGAGTAATTATGTTAGAGTTCCAGGGATGTTTTTCTGTTCATTTGTTTTGACAGAATTGATCCAGGCAACAATGTGAATAATTCTTATTTAGTTTTTATTGTGTTTGAAAATAAATAAAGGCAAACCTGCATTTTTGTGCAGTAATTAATCGACGAGTGTCTTGAGTGTTTCATTGCGAGGAATTCAGGGCTAAATATTTGTATGGAATATTATTTGAAACATTTAGAACCTCATAATTCCTCTGGCAGAAAAAGGTCAAGCTTAAGTTTACGTATAATGAACGCTAATTCTCTTCCTCACTCATATCTCATAACTGGGTCACAGTGTTGTTGATACAGAGCGTAATAATAACAATCCATTTTCCAACCATGAACATAGCACAAATAAACCTCCCAATGTCAAGAGCAAATTCCTGCCCTGCCATACAGCTGCCAGAGACCCATTCACCTAAGGTTTTTACATATTGATCTCCCACTAAATGCTTCCTTAGTGTCACTTAAGTCACTGTTTTCCTGCACAAACTGTCTTCATAAAGTCTCCATTATGCATAGAAATAACAGTAATCTAATGGAACATCTGAATTTTGTCCTATTTCTGTCAAAACTACGTAACAGTCATGCTGCACACTACACACTCAACTGAATGCAAACTGTAGGAGAATAATCCTGACAATATCATCCACCACTCAAAATTAACAGACCTAAAATAGTAGGTTAATTATTTAGACTTGTAAAAAATTCTGGATTGTCAAAGTACAAATCATAAAACAATTATGTACAGCTGAGAGTGTTTTATTAGTTGTAGTTTGAGGTAAAGCAAGGTCAAAGTTAGGTTCTGTAAACAGAAATCAACTTCCTTTTGACCTAAAACCCTATTTGGATAATGTCCAGCCTTAATGGACTTTGTATAGGAGTGTCACTATAAACTAAAGACAGATTAATAGACTATCTCTATTCTGACTGCTTTGCTGTTTTTGAGAAATACAGCTCCTTCTCATGGAGTTTTGTTTTTAGTGATGGCAAAATATTGCCATCTAGTGGCCAAAGGCAGAATAACAGCGAGCCTGTGGTTTGAGCACAAAGAATCACACTGCTTGAAATAACAGACAAATGCTAATATTATTCATCTGTGATTTCCCCCCTTAAATTTTGATTTATATTCCAGGTAAACCTATATAAATGACAGGTAAATAACCTGTATGAGTAACAGTGTGATTTACCAAGGTGACTATGTGGCGCTAACAGATGGTGCAATAGGTGACTAATGTTACCCTGTTCTGATCCTTATCACCTCATCCAAAACAATGAAGGAAAGAAAAACAGAAATCCTCCACCTGAAACCACACCCTTTCCTACTCGCTCACTGTCCAAAAAGACTTGATAAAGTGTCTAAGCATCAAAAAATAAAAGAAAAGAGCAATCAGCTGGGTCCCACTTTATATTAATTGGCCTTAACTACTATGTATTACATCAAAAAAAAAAAAATAAATAAATAAATAAATAAATAAGTACAATGTGCTTATTGTGGTCATATTGTATTGCAAAACACTTTTGCTGCTATTGAGGTGGGATATGGATAAGGCTAGGGACAGGTTTGGTGGTATGGGTAGGTTTAAGGGTGGGTTAAGGTGTAAAAGATGGGACAATAGTGTAACTATAAATGTAATTACAGCAATTAATTACAGACGTAATTAGATGCAGGTATTTTTAAAAAAAATAAGTACAATGTAAAAACATGTATGTACACAATAAGTGCATTGTATCAAATGATTAAATGTAAGTACATAGTAGTTAAGCACACTTAATATCTCAATAAACACACACGTTAATGCATTAACTGTTAACTGAAGATCTGTTAAGGAAATAGTTCACCAAAAAAATAAAAATTCTGTCATCATTCACTCACCCTCCACTTGTTCCAAACCTGTATGACTTTCTTTTTTCTGCTGAACATAAAGAATGTATCCAAACAGTTGATGACCACCATTTTCTTCTATGATATCATGTCATGGAAGTCAATGGGGAACATGAGCTGTATTCTTCAAAACATCTTCTTTTGCGTTCAACAGAAGACAGAAATTCATACAAGTCTGAACTTTGGACGATTTTTGAGGGTGTGTAAATGATGACAGAATTTTCATTTTTGGGTTAACTCTGCCTTAAATGCTGACTTGTGGTTCTCTGGCTCTTCATATAAATGAACAAGGGGAAGCACTGAGAAGCCAAATCTGCTAAGTATTAAGAGTTAGAATGTTTGAATCCTGATTCACCTAATTCCACTAATTACGAATTTCACATACTGAAATTTAAAAGTATTTTTCAGCATGTATGATCATGAGACCATTTCAAATACATCTACATTGCCTACTGTAACACAAGCAGTTGTGGGCAATATTAACTCTAAAGCATGAAAACACACACACACACACAAATGAAACTGTATGGCAAGCGTTGACATACTATTTTTATCATATGCTTGTTTTGGACATACTAATTCTAATCTTGTGTGCTTCAAAGCAGGCTCAGTTTGTGTCTGCATTACTTACTATTGATATAATTTACAGAAAACATCTAATCAAACTTTTGAACACTATTGTAAAATGTTTTCATGTTTTTCCATGTCCTTACCAATGGTGCATTTAATTGTTCACAACTAATAAAATCAGTAATATTGTGAAATATTATTACAAGGTAAAATAACTGTTTTGTATTTTAATATATTTTCAAATGTAATCTACACCTGTGATGCAAAGCTGAATTTTTAGCATCATTACTCCAGTCTTCGGTGTCACATGATCCTTCAAAATATTTCTAATATGCTGATTTGCTGCTGAAGAAACATTAATATCACTGCATGTTATTCTTGTAGAAACCATGATTTTTGAGGATTTCTTTGATTAATTGAAAGATCAAAAGAACAGCATTTATTTGAAACGGAAAGTTATTGTAACATTACTTGCCACTTTTGACCAATTCAATGGATTTATTGAATAAAAGTATCAGTTAAAAAATCTTACTGACCCCAAACTTTTGAACACTAGTGTACCTAATTTAGCATTCACTGAAAAAATTGAAATCCTGTTTTCATTAACCATAAACATTAATATAATTCTTTCTTTTGAAGAAAATGCTTAATTCCCCCCCACCCCCCCTGTAAAAGTTTGTTTACATTTTTATCGGCCTCGTCAAGCTCGGTATGGCAATTCTGAGGAAAACAAAACCACAGTTGCAGGTTTACACAAGTGTGCTAAGATGATATTTCCTTATTAAGGTCATAACTCATAAATTTTGCCATACATTCAACCATGAATGTAACAGACAAGCCAAAGCCATGATACTACTAGACTTTACTATAGTGCTTAATAAGGGTTAACATTAATTATGAAAATAACATATCATTAGATTAAAGCACAAAAGGCTATAAGCTATCAGAATGAGCCAGCAGAGTTTCTGGAAGTGCTGAGCGACTCCAGCAACAGAAACACAACTATGTAGCACATAAAAGATAGGCTACCAACTCAACCATGGTCCATCTCTTATTTGAAATTTATTTGTTTTACTTTTACAACAACAGACCTAAAGCCTCTGTTCTGACCTTTATTTGACTGGCTTTGCAAAAGGTGACTGTTTTTTTGATAGCAACCTGTTTGAGCTTGCCCATTGTGTGATCCTGTTGTCCTCACCAATTAATACTGTTGCCTCTTCACTGAAAAGTGAAAACAGAGAGCTTGCAGCTGCATGTTAAGTTATTTATGTCTTTTTTCAGCAGAGCATGTACAACATCTTCAATTATTAGAGATAAAACACTCTGCTTCAACTTTTCCGTATGCAGTAGCACAATATAACATTTTCTTTTCATCAGAAGCAGCACTGAATTCTCTCATCTGTATGAGTACACAAACCACATGGGCTATAGATAAAAGTGATGGCACATTCTGTACACTCACTTACTTTACCCCCCAGACTGCATGTGCGGGATACAATTAGATGTATATTCTTTATAAAACTACTTGTTTAGTCAATGTTTGTATGTAAGTTGGTGTGTGTGTGTGTGTACCTAACCTCAGGTTGCTCCAGGGGGCCTGTCACTGTAATTAGTGTACTGAAAATCACTTTAGATGAAAGCATTTGCTAAATGACAGCTTGCTGTTTACTTTCTTACTAAATATAAATCTGAACATAAACATGGTTTTTAACATTGCCTATCAATCATTAAAGATAACAGAAGGAAAATGAAAAAAAAAATAGCCTGCATATGGAAACCTAGAGTTTTAAAACAAACTCCATTTTAATATTACAAATTGCAAACTAAATGTGAAAACAATTAGTTCATACGATTCAGTAAAAAACGTTGTATTTGAGGATTCCTGCAAGGTCAGTATGAACACCATTTAATTTCAAATACATTTCTATTCATTAAAGAATCCTGAAAAGTGTAGGCCTGTATATCACAAATAGAAATGTTCAACATTGATATCAATAATAAATGTTTCTTGAGCACCAAATCAGAATATTAGAATGATTTCTGAAGGATCATGTGACACTGAAGACTGGAGTAATGATGCTGAAAATTCAGCTTTGCATCACAGGAATGAATTTTTTGGTTGATAAACATTTAGCTTTAAGTTTTAGCTGGTTTGCAGCTGTCTTTTTCTATATTAACTGGTTTTAGCTTGGTTTTTACCAGGCTTTTTTTGTTAAATCAGCTGCATGGTTTTAGACGGTTTTAGCTGGTTTTCATTAAATGAACTGGTTTCAGCTGGTTTTAGCTGTTTTTGTTAAATCAACTGGATTTAGAATTAGATAGTTTTTGCTGTTTTTGCTAAATCAGCTGGTTTTAGCTGATTTTTACCTGTTTTATTTATTTATTTAAAAAAAATTTTTTTTTTTTTTGCTAAATCAGCTGGTTTTAGCTGTTTTCTAGCTGTTTTTTTTCTAAATCAACTGGTTTTAGCTGGTTTTTAGCTCTTTTTTGTTAAATTTAGCTGTTTTAACTTTTCATTAAATTAACTGGTTTCAACTTGTTTTTAGCTGTTTTTTGATAAACCAACTGGTCTTAGTTGGTTTTAACTGTTTTTTTTTTTTTTTTTTTTTTTTTTAGCTGTTTTTCAGTAAATGAACTGGATTTAGCTGTTTGTAGCTGGGGTTTTTTTTTTTTTTTTTTTTTTGGTTTGTTTTTTTTTTTGGTTAAATAAACTGGTTTTAGCTGGTTTTTAGATTTTTTTTTGCTAAATCAGTTGGTTTTAGTTGATTTTTATCTGTTTTTCTAAATCAACTGGTTTTAGATGTTTTTTTTAACCGTTTTTGCCAAATCAAATGGTTTTACCTTTTTTTTTTTTTTTTTTTGCAAAGTCAGCTGGTTTTAGCTGTTTTTTTGCTGGTTTTATTTGCTAAAACAGCTGGTTTTAATTGGTTTTAGCTGGTTTTAACTACTTCAAACTTTCTGGTTGGGCTTTTTCAAGCCAACTTAAAGTTTGTCTACAAACTTTGTTATCTAGTTTTACATTGTAATAATATTGCACAATATTAAAATACTAAACAATATTAAAAACAATAGAAGAATAGCTAAACTGTTATATATATATAACAGTTTATTATATATATATATAATAGCTAAACTGTTATATATATATAATTTTCTTTGCCATTTTCTAACCCACTATTGTTATTAAAACATTGTCTTCAGGCATTCTAATTAAAATACCTGTTTCTGTTAAATTGTATCAGTACATGGCTGTGGCAAGTGAAAACATAAGGAAATATAGTCTGTGCCAGGAGAGACTGATTTTTCTCCTCAAGCGTTTAAATCCGTTTTTGCAACCACATTCTACTTCACACAGACCATTTCAGGTCTCATTTGCATTTTAAATGATTTATCTGTCTATTCAGGTATTAAAAAAGTAAGGCGAGTAAATCCATTAAACACTAAAAAATTGCCAGCCTTTGGCTACAGCAGAAACTTTGCTTCTAGATAGTCCATTTCCATATCTGAACATATTTAAAGTATTATCCTAAATTACAATGGCCTTGAGATAATCTTTATGAAGCAGTAAAGAAGATAATTTAAAACAATGAACTACTTCACTTTTCAGTTACACCTGCCGTATACTTTTTCTATCAATTAATAGCCATACAATACACCATTCAAATGGCAATAGGATAAAATGCCTAAAGCTGAAATGCAATATACAAAGTTACACCATGACTGATAATAACCTCCAATATCGTGACAGACATTTCCCTTTTATTTACTTACACAAACAGCTCTAACCCTGTAAAAGGTCTCAAGCAAACAACTAATTCAGATGTATTATTTACACTGGCAAACAGCGTCTGACTTCTGACTGTCATCAGGTTCTGTGGAAAAGGCAAAAAATAACCTCTCTCACCTGTTCCTTACTAAACAACTCTAATATTCTTCAGAACTGATTTAACAAATATTGAACTATTGTACATCACATGAGACATATATCATCTGAAGTACGACAAATAACATTACTGTAAGATGCTGACTCGATGATCTGTATGGAAGCCTATTTCCACCACAGTTGAGTAAAAAAAAAATATGATTCTTGAAGTCATCATGAGATTGTGACTATTGTGACTTAGTTACTCATAATAATGACTTATCTCACAATAATTTTCTCATACTAATGAAATACTGACTTTAATGAAAACTTGCCATGCTTGCTGTGTTCATGCATTTACACAAAGAGATGTTGCTAGCGTGCCATCACTCCCTTCTTTGCACATGCATAGATTAAGTCAGCATTAGTAGAAAGTGTCTCATTATTTTGAAAATGTAATTCATTATTACAATAAAGTTTCTCATTAAGTCAGAAATTAGGCTAAGTCATTGTTATAAGAAAGTTTCTGATTATAATTTTTTTTCCAGAATTTTACGAGATATTAACTGAATATTATAAGAAAATTTCTCATTATCATGAGACAACTATGTCATAATTACAAGAAAGCTTCTCATTATTATGACATACTAAGCCATTATGAAATTTTCTCAATGAGAAAAAAAAATTATTCTAAGTCGGAATAATAAGAAAGTTTCTCATTATTATGACTTACAGAATCATATTTTTTTTTACTAAATGCCCTTCCATAGATCTGTACATCAGTTGTAATTAATTAAATATTTAAGACATTATATACTGAGTTCAATTTTAACTTGTCCTAATGCAATGTGACCTTTTGTAGTTTGTGTTGGCAGGATTGTTACATAATCAGGTCAAGGTCAAAGTGCACAGCAGTGCACACGAGTACACTCTTTCACGTTGTAGCCTGAAGACAGCCGGGTTTACTAAGAGTCACTTTAATATTTGCATGCCTTGTGATCATGCTTATCAACAGAAGAGGTGGTTGCTAAGCGTGTGTCCTTGACACAATCTATCTGACACAATCTGTGTGTTTATCAGCTAGATTTAGGTCTATGTCAGGATTACTTTTGACCATTTGGCATCCTTAGATAGTGATAGTGATGAAAAGATGTTAAGGAAAAGGTAAACGGGGGTAACAAACATTGACTTCTTGTATTTGTTGTATTATGTCTTTCAAAAAAAAAAAAAAAAAAAAAAAAAGCTGCTTTGCTGGTCTTATCTAGTTATCTGGTCTTATCTAGGCCAAGCTGGTCTCCCAAAACAGTCGAAAACCAGCCAACAAACCAACCTGAGGTAATGCTGGTTTAAGAATTTTTTTTTCTTCTTCTTCTTTGCTTAAGTTATCTGCTGAACTTCCAACGAATTAAACATACCCCTTTTTTCTACAACACTGCAGCTTAAATGTAACCATCATATTTTTACCTGCAAGCAGAAGTAAACGAGTTCGTTGTATGTTTTCAAATGTGCTGAACGCTCTTTGCACCCTCCAAACGCACAAAAGTGCGACCCAAATTCATCTTTCACACTTTCAGTTTCCAGTTTCCCAAACGTGGACTGTGCGCTGTAAACGCGCAAAACCAGAAAGCTTCTCAAAAGCCCTTTGATTGGCTAAAAAGAGTATCTGACCGCAAATCGGACTTTTTCTCCTATTGTTTAAAGAGGCTGTTCAGCGTGATACTTCATCAGGACAATTATTACATTGATTTTTACAGGATCGTTTTCTGCATTTAATTCCATATAAAATTGCTTACAGCACCTTTTGTTGAAAAATTCACTCTGTACATTCAAAGTAAAATTCACTTACAATTAAAAAGCACACATCATTTTACAAAAATGGTGAACCACCAATGAAATAAGGTGAGTGATTACATTTTCTAACCAATGTACAATTTCATATAACCTATTGAATACTGCCAGATATTTTAAGAATTTAGACGAATACTTTGAATAAGCATGGCATAAGTACAGTAAATGTTACTGAATTTTTTAAAAAGAGATCTTTGAAGTTTCTTTCAACAATCTCTCTCAAATCAACTTGAGTAGAAAGAAAACACAATTGAAATCTATTCACATTTGTCTGCTTGATGCAAAATGTACATTATTTACAGTTTAAGCCAACAGTCCATAAATAAGTGTGAGATTCCTAGTGAGATTTGAGTCTGTATCGAAAGTCAACATCATAAGTGGGCTGCAAAACACCCAGTCCAGCCCGAGACTGGTCCAATGGTGGTTCTTTCACATCAGGGTCTAAAAGTTCCATTTCAAAGTACGCTAGCAACAAAGACAGGAACTGCTTGATCTCATGCACAGCAAAGAAGCGGCCAGGACACTTGGTCACCCCAGAGCCGAAGGGCATGTAGTAGTAACGAAGTTTGTGTCCGTTTCGGTAAAAGCTGGTCTTCTCCTGTCCATTCTCATCAAGGTATCTATCATACTTATATATCTGTTTGTGGCAAGATGCAAAAACAATAATGAGGAGATTAATTCTTACATAAGTATTCTGATAATCACATGAAAACTGCAATTTATCTCACCAGAGGATCTTCATAGATCTCAGGATCAAAGTGAATCATCGGGGGGTACAGAGCTATTACATCATCTTTGCGGATGTGGTAAGACTCGTTGTTGTCCAGGTGAAGAAGGAAATCACTCTTGGCCATTCTCACATTGAGGGACGCGCTGGACAGCCTCATCGCCTCTTTAATGATACTGTCTGAAATTACAGGGAAGCTTTAATCCACCTGACATTTTGGTATGTTTATCATACTGAGCACATGAACGTTTAAATATTTTCCAAAGTGTTCCCACCTAGAATTGGCATGTTGTCCAACTGTTCCCTTGTTAGTACAAGTCGAGAATTCATGGGATCGACTTTCTGAAAAGAACTTTCAAATGTTCGCCTCACCTCCTCGCTAGCAGCTTTCATGGCCGCAGGGCACCTACAAACAAGCAGAAGTTTTGTCATCAACTCAACAAGTACAACAAAAAAATTTGATTTTTTTTTTTTTTTTTTGAGATTATAAATACAGATAACTAGAAAATACTATATCAGTCTTTCTACACTTAATTCAGTGTATGCCTTGCTGTTTTTTTGTCTAATTCATTTTGAAATGTACTATCATTTAAAAAAGTTTAAAAAAGTTTCTACACCTAATTTTTTGTTTTCAGTGTTCTCTGATACATCAGAGGATACTATAATTTCATGTACATTCTACAATAGATCGACATAGATCAGTTTCACGGTTTAATGCTTCTAAATGCAGGTATAGTATAGTCTTTTCCAAGAACACTCTGAAGTATTGCTTATCTCCAACACTACAATTAACGCATTTATCTGTGCTGGTTGATAACCCTAGGGAGTGACTACTGTGCAGTTTTACACTTGCTGAGTATGAGTTGTACCTGATCATATGGAACAGGGTCCAGAAGGTTGCAGGCAAAGTGTTGGCTTGTGAAGCCCACAGTATGGCCACATGGGTCCTGGCTTTGCTCAGCTCGTTGAAGGTAGATAATGTATCATTCAAGAGCATGCGCAAGCATATGAGGTCAGACACATTGGCGCGCTTGCTGAGGTTCTCGTGGAGCATAGTCTTGGCAAGGTTCTCACGTGCGCTGTAGGCACTCTTGAAAACGTGAATGGGGAGACCAGCAATCAGAGCAGGAAAGATCTTATCAAACTCTTTAAAGTTCTCCAATGCATTGAGCACCAGAGCTTTTTGGGCCTGCTGACGTGCAATACTTTGGTCTCCATCCAATTCCTTTCCAAAGAGGGTCAGGTAGCCTGCTTCAAACATGATCTTGTAGCAGAAGGCAAAAATACCATCACTCTGCCACTCGGAGGGTTTGACCTTCAGCATGCCTGACTGCAGCATGGTGCTCTGTAGGTTTTCCATCATGGTCTCAATGAGAGAAGACAAGGCTTCCCCTTGAAGGGTCTTCAAGAAGGTCTGATGCAGGTTCTCGGTGGTGTAACCTTGACTTGGATCCATGCTCTCATGACCAAATGCCTGCAAGAACACATGCATGTCATCACATGCCAGTTTAAGTAGTTAATTTTGTTGTTAGCAATAAGCAAAATTGCATTTCATTTACCTTTGCAGAGGCATCGAAGTGAAATTTCTTCCAGTCTAGATTCCTTCCTTGGCGGATAACGGCGTGGTAGGAGAATGGATCACAAAGGAAATGGACATACTGCCCAGCGATCTTGCATGTAAAAATGTGACCATGTTTCTTCTGTCTGCTGCGAAGAAACTCTAAAGGATTGGCCCCAAACTGAAGAGCACAACCAAGGTAAGGGATCCAGCCATTTTCTACTGGAGGCTCCCCAGGCCGTCTGAAACAATCACACCACCAATTACAAAACAGTTCATAAAAGCAGGGTTAAAGAGCAAGAAACAAGTTCTATCATGTAGTTTGGTTCTTAGAGAATCTAAAAGAAATTACTCTTGATTCAATTCAGTGTTATAAAAAGCAAAAAGTTCTTTAATTTAAAGAAGTACCCTGCAAACTTGTTATTTAGCATTAGAGATTGTAACATCATTTGTGAAACAGATGTGAATCCCACCATCCCTGTGATGTTCCAAACTTAGTGAAGCTTTTAGTCACAAATCTATGGGTATTTACCTTCTGCGTATTCCCGTGATAAGCCAAAGACAACAGCAGAGCCCAACAACTATGGCCCAAATGAGGGCAATGCTTAAGATCATGACTGCTGGGGAGACAAAATCTGGTGAAATTAGAGCTTGGCTTTAATCCTTGAAGATGCACTCATGTGCTCTTAGCACTGTTTTTATACGATTCACCACAAGCCACAGCCCTTGACGTAACTCCTCAACTAATGACTGCCTCCCCACACTTTTTCCTGAAACTGTGCCAGATGCTTTTAAGAAAAAAAAAAAAAACTGGATAGGTCTAGGCCTGTGTGTGTGTGTGTGTGTGTGTGTGTCCTTGAACGGAGTCCATGGACACCTCCACCTGACGGCCAATAGACTGTACTTTGATAGTATTGCAAAGTTGGGAAACTGGGGGGGGGGGTTAATCTTGAAAAGATTTAAGAATGTTTATTTATATTAAAAAAAGCAATGACCTAACCTTTATTTGTAGATTTTCATGCTGAAGTTATGCTATGTACGTATTATGCAAATTCATTTCTATGGATGTATTACATACCTGTGGAAACTCATATTTCACCACTATATGTCTTTCAGACTTCTCAACATAAAACTAGTTTTATGTGCACCCATACAAAAAAATTTATGTTTTGACTGCGACACAATAGCTCTTGATGACTAAAAGTTTGCATCAGTGTCAAAAAAGGAATTCCAGGAAATATTTTTCATTATCACAGTTTAAAAAAAAAAAAAAAAAAAAAGTGACATCCATCATTTGAATATTTAAAAAAAATAAATAAATAATCACACCACACCTATGGTATTTCAAATAATTTATAATATAATATTATTTTGTATTCAAAATCCTGTTTTGCTGTGTCAGATGAGCAAGTGTAGCAAATGATTAGTCATATTTTCTGCAGAGGTTTTCTAAGTATTTTCCTCACCGGGTGATGAGGAGAGGTTCAAAAGCTGTATGAATTGGCAAAATATTTATTTGCTAGACAAAAAGTTTATACTCTTGTAACCTTAATTTGACAGGTCACTTCTGGATAAATGGTTATTGATCGCTGGTAACTAGTGCTCTGCCCAAAACCTAAAAGCACCAGTGAGTTCAGTCAGTTCAGACACTGGCAACTGACATGAGCTAGTAGCTAGTAAGTAACATTAATAAAATTGTCTGATTTAACATCAGTCCACACATCATACAAATAATGAGCGTAGACATGATTTTAGGAATGGAATTAAATTTAATCTATTACACTTGCATGCAGTGTAAATAGACTTAAAATTAATTAAACATTCTTCTCAGATTCTATTGTCAACCGAATGGATCGATAGTCAGCTTTAAGTACCAATCTATTGCTGATCTTATCAAAAGCAGTGTTTGAATCTCAATATGCTGTGACGTGTCATACTGAAATGAGTTAACTCCATTGATAAGGTCCAGATGAAGGCCATGTTCATCAACTTTAATAATTAACACTGTGATGGCCAAGCATTCATCTGACCTTGAAACTACAGATAAAACAAACAATCTGCTGCAATCAAACCATTCTATACTGTATCCTCAAAAAGCCTCTTTCCACATACACTGTAAAATCCAATAGTTTACCTTACTTATGTATAATTAATTACCTTTATTTATTTGTTATACTTACTATGTTTTATTAAGTTACAGCTAATTTTAAGCGAGTAAAACAACTTGCTGCTATGAGTAACTCTTACTTAAAATATTCAAGTAGCCACAACAAAACCGATGACATTAATACACCAGTGGGAGGCAGCAATGCACCAATGTGTTGCTAATGTGCAACAAAACAACAGAACAAGAAATTATGCAAAAATAGTAATTATTGTTGTACAGTGTGACAAAAATTACGCTGTACTAATGTGCACATGCCCAGTAGCGCATTTCCGGTCGGATAGGTATCCCTTCTAGCCTTTGCCGGTGGTCGGAGAGCACAAAGCCACTTGAACAAAGCCACTAGAAGGCAAGCCTGCAACCATTAGCCGAAAAAGCGTAACGGCTAAAGCTAACGCTTCCGGTTTGGCAGTACGTGGGAAAGGAGACCAGAGGCTGTTCCCTTTCAAGGGAACTTCGAACTGCCTCCTCTAGGGGTCGCTATGGGGAACGCCATCAGCATGACCGGTGTCTGAAGCATATATCTAAACACGACAATAACATTGGCCGGCGACAACCTATGACGTCATTACCTGGCGCCGCCACAGTATAAAAGGGGCGCCGGGAAAATACGTCATTCTCTTCTTCGTCTTCACTGACCGTTTGTTTATGCTAGCAGAAGCTAAGCACGACTAGGAGTGCGTGTTCTCTCGCCAGAGGCTTTGCTCTGATACGCACAGTTTCACATGGCTCGCGGGTTGTGTGTGTGTGGTGAAGAGCAAGCGCGTTCAGTCCTGAGGGAGTTGAATGCGCTCGTCGCATCCATTGCTTGTTTCTTGTGAGGGATAAGCACGCTCTGATACCCGCAGTTTCACGCGGCTCGCGTGTTGTGTGTGTGGTGAAGAGCAAGCGTGTTCGGCTCTCGAGGGAGTTGAATGTACTCTTTGCATTCGTTGCTTATTTCTCGTGAGAAATAGGCATGAATTCAACATACTCCACTCACAAGGAGACTGCTTGTGTTCATCGTGATGCATTCGCGGGACTACTGAGAGGGGAGGTGAGTGCTTCACTTTTACCCGAGTTGTATACCTGTGTCTGCATGAGTGTGTTCGCCTCTCGCGGGAATAGCGACGCATTCGCGGCGGCGGCTCCGTTCTCGCTTAATTTCTGAGGTAATCTAGCATGTGGGCGGAGCACGTTTAGCTCCCGTGGGAGTTGAATACATGCTGCGCGTTGCGGGTGCGGTGAGAATTATCTGCCCATTGCCCGCGATTCGCGGTTCATGGGCAGAATGTGGAAAGGACCTGATGGGAAATCTTCCCTATCAGTAATTTCCTAAGGTATTTTATAACATGTTCTAACCACATTATACTGCACTCCAGGAGCCCTTCTTTTTGCAGGGGTTGTATGAATCTCCGTGCTCAAGTGTTGGCTTGCGAGCCTCCTCGATGCATGCTGAAGCCACCACCCTCCTGCACTTGCGTTACAGTCTCATGTTGGACCTGCACGGGAGCTGTGGTTGGTGAGTACGATCCATTTAATTTCTCCGCAGCGCTATGTGGGCCTGTTTTTTTTTTTTTTTGTACGCTTTGACTCTAGTCAGAACCTCTCGATCTGTCGACTGATTGTGGTGATGGTCTCACCCGTTGGTACTGGATCCAGCCTGGATGATAGCCTTAATTCTTCAGCTTCATGCTTGCTGGATCATGCAGCCAAGTCGCTAGGCTTCTGTGGGAGCCTCTTTGGCCTTCAGGTCCCCAGTATAGCGCTGCAACCCCAGGACTCGCAGTCCTCCATTCAGGCTGAGCCTTTTTCGGAGTGTAATGCTTTGTGATGTGCTCCCTGACGTCCTGGCTGAGTGTTTGCTTCAAGAAGCTGCCCCAGCCAGGACGTGCTACTCATGTCTCGCCTCGAGAGGCTTCCTGAGATTTGAGTCATCCACTTAACCATTACTTATGGCGAATCAGTGAATACGCCCCTCTGTGGAGTGGGCTTGAGTACACTGCTTTCCCGGAGGTACGAGAGTGTGAGGTGTTTCTGCGGAAACCCTTCCTGAGTGCTTTGGCTCTGAGGAGCGATAGCTCTCCAGATATGTTTGGTTATTGGTTCCCTGTTGGTCAGGCCTGGCAATGCTCCCCTCACCTTAGAGGGTCACCTATGAGCATGCCGCTCCCTTCTGAGTGTCTGAGTTTCCTCTCATTCTGAGAATTGAGTTCTCCGCTCTCCATGTCAGTGAGCAGCCTCAGGTTGTTAGGCCTATTTTGCATCCCTGTTAGGTTGCTCTACTTGTTGGTAGAGCTAGCATTGCTCTCCTCTCCATAGAGGGTCACCTATGAGCATCCCGCTCCCTTCTGAGCATCTGAGTTCCCTCTCATTCTGAGAATTGAGTTCTCCGCTCTCCAGAGCTGTCATTTAGCAACCTCAGGTTGTTTGGCCTCTCTATGCCTCCCTGTTAGGTTGCTCTCCTTGTTGGTAGAGCTAGCATTGCTCACCTCTCCATAGAGGGTCACCTATGAGCATGCCGCTCCCTTCTGAGCGTCTGAGTTCCCTCTCATTCTGAGAGATGAGTTCTCCGCTCTCCAGAGCTGTCATTTAGCAACCTCAGGTTGTTTGGCCTCTCTATGCCTCCCTGTTAGGTTGCTCTCCTTGTTGGTAGAGCTAGCATTGCTCACCTCTCCATAGAGGGTCACCTATGAGCATGCCGCTCCCTCCTGAGTGTCTGAGTTCCCTCTCATGCTGAGAGTTAGGTCCTCCGCTCTCCAGAGCTATGTTTGTTGGTCGAGCTAGCATTGCTCCCCTCACCATAGAGGGTCACCTATGAGCATGCCGCTCCCTTCTGAGCGTCTGATTTCCCTCTCATGCTGAGAGTTAGGTTCTCCGCTCTCCAGAGCTATGTTTGTTGGTCGAGCTAGCATTGCTCCCCTCACCATAGAGGGTCACCTATGAGCATGCCGCTCCCTTCTGAGCTTCTGAGTTCCCTCTCATGCTGAGAGTTTGGTTCTCCACTCTCCAGAGCTATGTTTGTTGGTTGAGCTAGCATTGCTCCCCTCATCATAGAGGGTCACCTATGAGCATGCTGCTCCCTTCTGAGCGTCTGAGTTCCCTCTCATGCTGAGAGTTAGGTTCTCCGCTCTCCAGTGCTCTGTGACCATATGCTCTCCTTGTTGGTCGAGCTGGCGTTGCTCCCCTAACTATTGAGGGTCACCTATGAGCATGCCGCTCCCTTCTGAGCGTCTGAGTTCCCTCTCATGCTGAGAGTTAGGTTCTCCGCTCTCCAGAGCTATGTTTGTTGGTCGTGCTAGCATTGCTCCCCTCACCATAGAGGGTCACCTATGAGCATGCCGCTCCCTTCTGAGTGTCTGAGTTCCCTCTCATGCTGAGAGTTGGGTTCTCCGCTCCCCCAGAGCTCTGTCATCAGCAGCCTCAGGTTGTTAGGCTTCTCTATGCCTCCCTGTGGGGTTGCTCTCCTTGTTGGTAGAGCTAGCATTGCTCCCCTCACCATAGAGGGTCACCTATGAGCATGCCGCTCCCTTCTGAGCGTCTGAGTTCCCTCTCATGCTGAGAGTTGGGTTCTTCGCTCCGCCAGAGCTCTGTGACCCTATGTTCTTCAGAACCCTAGAACGGTGTTTACAATCCATGTTATGGTAAGTATGCACGCTAGTCTCTGTGTACTTTCTGAAAGCCACGTTGTGGTAAGATCGCACACCAAGTGTTTTCCGGTCTTTCTAAAATCCTGTACGGTATGGGTTACACCCTGTGGCTTCGTGCCCTATCTTTGAGTCGGTCAGGCCCCGGTTTCACCTTGGGCCCCACTCTATCTATGTATCCCTAGTGATACTGACTTGAACAGGGTGTTGCTACCAAGGATCTGTTGAGACAGTTCCTTCAGCGAGCTCATGCAGAGCAAGCAGTAGCCCCTGGGTGACAGGCCAAGACCTAGTTACTATCCTAGGCGCTTGGTCGTATCCCCTTAAAGGAATCTCTGCTTCTGATTCCAAGCCTTTGAGCTCTACCCTGGGTCCAGGAGGCCCGGCCCCTAACAGGTAAGTTCTGGGGTATGCAGCTCAGGTTTTTGGCCGAAGGGAATAATGTCACTGACAGCCGTTCACCCGTCCCACAGGCAACTCCCTTAGCCGGGTAGAGTTGGTACTTAGTGCTCGCCTTTTGTGCCTGGCTTTGCACTCCCCTCAGCATGGCGGCATGGGTATTCCGTTCCCCATAGCGACCCCTAGAGGACGCAGTTCGTAGTTCCCTTGAAAGGGAACGTCTCAGGTTACATATGTAACCATGGTTCCCTGAGTAGAGAATTAGACACTGCGTCCTCTGGGCTCGGTGCCATGCTTCGGATGCAAGCTTCAGACGAAGAAGTGAATGACGTATTTTCCCGGCACCCCTTTATACTGTGGCGGCGCCAGGTAATGACGTCATAGGCTGTCGTCGGCCAATGTTATTGTCGTGTTTAGATATATGCTTCAGACACCGGTCACGCTGATGGCGTTCCCCGTAGAAACCCCTAGAGGACGCAGTGTCTCGTTCCCTACTCAGGGAACCATGGTTACATATGTAACCTGAGACGTTTTCTTTGAATGGATGTCAAAGGAGGAGAGACTTCACTACACTGAATAAACAGCTTTTTAGAAGAAACGGCTTATCATTTAATGAATGGACAGCCTATCTGCTAATCTTCAACATGTTTTACACTAAACAATACTTTTGGATTGAACTATTTTTCAGAATTTACCACGAAAAAAATGTTGTTTTATAAGAGAAGTCACTGACTTTTTGCGACAAGTGGTATTCAGCTTACGGCACTTCTCATTCATTCCTATGGTATCCGTAAACGGAGATTGAGTGTCGCACAACTCTGACTGAAATTCAATGACGTCAAGGCTGTGTGATCCAAGTTAGCCGTTACGCTTTCTCCAATATTAAGTAATACAGACCCTCTCATCTCCCTATAGTAAGATAATCTCTGACTTGAAGGCAAGCCTGCAACCATTAGCCAAAAAAGCGTAACGGCTAAAGTTAACGCTTCTGGTTTGGCAGTACGTGGGAAAGGAGACCAGAGGCTGTTTTCTTTGAATGGATGTCAATGGAGGAGAGACTTCACTACGCTGAATAAACAGCTTTTTTAGAAGAAACGGCTTATCATTTAATGAATCGACAGCCTATCTGTTAATCTTTAACATGTTTTACACTAAACAATACTTTTGGATTGAACTATTTTTAGAGTTTACAAAAAAAAAAAATTCTGCTTTATAAGAGAAGTCACTGACTTTTAGCGACAGGTTGGATTCCGCTTATGGCACTTCTCACGGTGCGTTCCAAACGGGATATATTGCCCTCCGAAGGGCACTTCGGAGTGAAAACAATCATGGCCACCATATTGAAGGGTCATTCCAAACCGAAGTGCTCAAAACTAGCCACTTCAAAGGGCCCTTCGGA
The DNA here is from genome assembly GCA_039654775.1 of Spinibarbus caldwelli. Classification (NCBI taxonomy): domain Eukaryota; kingdom Metazoa; phylum Chordata; class Actinopteri; order Cypriniformes; family Cyprinidae; genus Spinibarbus; species Spinibarbus caldwelli. Next base: position 16,978,994 of record CM077235.1, on the reverse strand, counting down.
CTGAAGGATTTTGAAGGGTACAACTGATGGACACTTCGGGCTCCCGTGATGCTTTGCGCAGATTCTTTGCATGATGACGGCGGTTCCGTATGATGACGCAGAAGGGCACTTCAAGAAACAGTTGTTTGGTCCCCTACATCCTTCAACCCTTCGAAGCTATCACTCTGGAGGGTAAACCCCTTTGAAGGGATTAGGGCATAGGGATGAGCCCTTCCGAATGGAACGCAGGGTCATTCATTCCTATGGTATCCGTAAACGGCCAATGAGCGTCGCACATCTCTGACTGAAATTCAATGACGTCAAGGCTGTAATGTGATTGGTTATTAAGGGACACGTGATCCAAGTTAGCTGTTATGCTTTCTCCAATAGTAAGTAATACAGACACTCTTATCTCCCTATAGTAAGACAATCTCTGGGAGAGCATGCGCAACAAGTAATGTTTTGAATTTGTGCGCCAAATTTGCTGAAAATGGGAAGGAGAGAGACTGCTTGCATTTTTACCACTGGTCAAAGACTTATTACTTATACACAATAATATGGTAAGTTTAAAAAAAAAAATAATTGTGTGTGAATGTTAGTGATGGGAGAAACGAACCTTTTCGAAGCTTCGAATCAATTTGCTTCGCAAAATGATTCACTGTTTCAAAGCACTCGAAACACCACATGCTGGTGATGCCTGCTGGTCAAAAGTGTGTAAATGCAACAAAAACTCAGGCTAAAACATGTAAAAACAGATTTTAAAACCCCATTGCAAATGTTTTATTAAAATTATAATACATTAAATGCCATAAAAATGATAAAATACCATTAAATATGAAGTGTCTGTATGTGGCTTTTAAAATATTTTATATTAATTTGCAGGGCTTGTTTTGTATTGTTTTATGGAGAGCTTGTATATATAGGCAAGAAAGATATATTAACTACTTCTCATCCTTTTATTTACACAAATGTCTTGATAAAAATGTGTACAAATTGATGAAACTGATCCGAGATCAGGTAAAAACCATAGACGCTGGTTCAATGTTTCGCCGCTGGGGAGCGATCTCAATGAACTCGCATGGTTTACAGCACAGACTGTATAAAAAGATCGACGATGCGTCTCTGCTTCCTTCCACTATCCATGGATTCCAAAGAAGTCACTTCCGCTATGCTCGCTGCCATATTTGTGTCCGATGTGACAGCGAGCACAGCACATCTCTATGAAATTTAATAGATAATATTAATATATTGAAGTAATAAATTACCTTTTACTACCATTTCCCACACTGATCCCTTGACTTGATTATTTTTAGAATAGCAAGTGTAACAGTTAGGCCATGTAATGTCCTGATTACTTGTAAATTTAAAACTGACATCAGCTCAAAGCACTTTTGAGTCAATGATAGTGTAACAAGATAACGTTATTAGCTTACTACACAATCTGAATTTAATGGCAATTTAGCTAATATTAGCACAATTTATAATTACTTATTTTTTCTGGACAAATTACTGTTTGAATTGTGAACGTAGCCGCTCGATGAAGGCTTTAAGAGCGTGAAGAATCCTCTGCGGCTGGTCGCTCCTGCTTCACAGCGATTCCCTTCTCCATCCGCTGTCTGATTTCAGCAAGTCAATGCAAACAACGTGAATACTGATCATGAGCCCAACATCCAGCAAGCCAAGAAAACATGCAATCTACCTGAGGGAAGATGTCTTTCACGTCTAGTGTATTCTTAAACCTGGATTTCATTACTGAAGCACATATCCAGGCACCAAAAGCAGCTCACGCTAAGTTTTCTTTAATTAAAAATATGCATTTTCATTTATTCATAGGCTACATGGCTGCAATAACATTTCAGTTCAAAATTTTGCCATTGTTAAAAAAATGCTTTACTGACTGACGTTTCAGACTTTCAGTTGTTATGCTCTCAAAATGTATGCCATATACAGGTGCATCTCAATAAATTAGAATGTCGTGGAAAAGTTCATTTATTTCAGTAATTCAACTCAAATTGTGAAACTCGTGTATTAAATAAATTCAATGCACACAGACTGAAGTAGTTTAAGTCTTTGGTTCTTTTAATTGTGATGATTTTGGCTCACATTTAACAAAAACCCACCAATTCACCAAATCTCAACAAATTAGAGTATGGTGACATGCTAATCTACTCAAAACACCTGCAAAGGTTTCCTGAGCCTTCAAAATGGTCTCTCAGTTTGGTTCACTAGGCTACACAATCACGGGGAAGACTGCTGATCTGACAGTTGTCCAGAAGACAATCATTGACATCCTTCACAAGGAGGTTAAGCCACAAACATTCATTGCCAAAGAAGCTGGCTGTTCACAGAGTGCTGTATCCAAGCATGTTAACAGAAAGTTGAGTGGAAGGAAAAAGTGTGGAAGAAAAAGATGCACAACCAACCGAGAGAACCACAGCCTTATGAGGATTGTCAAGCAAAATCGATTAAAGAATTTGGGTGAACTTAACAAGGAATGGACTGAGGCTGGGGTCAAGGCATCAAGAGCCACCACACACAGACGTGTCAAGGAATTTGGCTACAGTTGTCGTATTCCTCTTGTTAAGCCACTCCTGAACCACAGACAACGTCAGAGGCGTCTTACCTGGGCTAAGGAGAAGAAGAACTGGACTGTTGCCCAGTGGTCCAAAATCCTCTTTTCAGATGAGAGCAAGTTTTGTATTTCATTTGGAAACCAAGGTCCTAGAGTCTGGAGGAAGAGTGGAGAAGCTCATAGCCCAAGTTGCTTGAAGTCCAGTGTTAAGTTTCCTCAGTCTGTGATGATTTGGGGTGCAATGTCATCTGCTGGTGTTGGTCCATTGTGTTTTTTGAAAACCAAAGTCACTGCACCTGTTTACCAAGAAATTTTGGAGAACTTCATGCTTCCTTCTGCTGATCAGCTTTTTAAAGATGCTGATTTCATTTTCCAGCAGGATTTGGCACACTGCCCACACTGCCAAAGGACCAAAAGTTGGTTAAATGACCATGGTGTTGGTGTGCTTGACTGGCCAGCAAAATCACCAGACCTGAACCCCATAGAGAATCTATGGGGTATTGTCAAGAGGAAAATGAGAAACAAGAGACCAAAAAATGCAGATGAGCTGAAGGCCACTGTCAAAGAAACCTGGGCTTCCATACCACCTCAGCAGTGCCACAAACTGATCACCTCCATGCCACGCCGAATTGAGGCAGTAATTAAAGCAAAAGGAGCACCTACCAAGTATTGAGTACATATACAGTAAATGAACATACTTTCCAGAAGGCCAACAATTCACTAAAAAGTTTTTTATTTTTTTTTTTTAATTAGCCTTATGAAGTATTCTAATTTGTTGAAATAGTGAATTGGTGGGTTTTTGTTAAATGTGAGCCAAAATCATCACAATTAAAAGAACCAAAGACTTAAACTACTTCAGTCTGTGTGCACTGAATTTATTTCATACACGAGTTTCACAATTTGAGTTGAATTACTGAAATAAATGAACTTTTCCACGACATTCTAATTTACTGAGATGCACCTGTATATGTATGTAGGCTATGTCCTAAATTACACCACTTGTGCAGCCAGTCACAATTCACAAAGGTAATTTACTCAAGACAATGTTTTTTGTTTGTTTGTTTGTTTGTTTGTTTGTTTTTGTTTTATTGTATGACAAATTCAATATAATGATAAATAAATAGGTTTAGCAAAATAAATTTGATTACTTTTGAGAACCTTGTGATATATACAGTTAACTGCAGACACAAATGACATGTGGTACAATACAAATATTTTAGTGTCCGTTATTCTCCTATAAAGAATCACAGTTGGCTCTTATTATCCTTTTCCGGCCGTACGTTAGCTACAAGTGGTGCCTTCTGATTGAAGTCAACAATTTATTCAGGGTGTCTACAGATATGAACAAGTTAAATTTAAGACTTTTTAAGACCTTTTTAATGCCACCTTATATAAAATTTAAGACCAAACCTCTGATGGAAATCACATTATTTTACATACGTATAATGTGATATTTAATTTTTCTAATGTAAAATATTATATATATATATATATATATATATATATATAGCTGTCAAAAATGCTATTTATTATTATGATGTACAGCAAACTTTTCACATCAGCAGACAATATCCCATATAAAATATCCCCACAAAAGCACCGCAAGATCGAGGTTGTAATGAGATTGTAATAGTAATGTAAACAATTCATTCTATTGCAATATTTTATCTGTGTTCTATTAGCTTTTACATTTATCTGCATATTTTTTATTTAAACTCAGGATGTTATTTAAGCCATTTTTTAAACCTTATTAAATGTATGCATCATATTTCATGTCAAATTCTTACAATTGATCAATAGATTAAATTTACACTAGGCTGTTATCAAACAAATTAATTTACATTGCACAATTACAACTGCAATAAATAATGTTATGAGATTAATGTTTTAAATGCAATTTTGAATATACAAATAAGAAATGTTGGGGGGGATACATAATAATAATAATAATAATAATAAGTTTAATTTATATAGCGCCTTTCCTAGGCTCAAGGACGCTTTACCAAAGCAGGAACACAATGGACAGTCATTTCACATAGTCACAAACAGTCAGCACAAATAATCAATTAAGTTGGACCTTAGACATTTGCTCAGTCCAAAAACAAAATGAAACAAGATGAATGCAGTTGCATATCATGACACGGCAAAGACACATAGAAACAGCATAGCAACACATAACAACATAGAAAATACATACTTTTACATACAAATACATACAAACAACATCCTTTTAAACATACTAACCCCGCTAGTAGGTGGCAGTAAGTCACTTAATGAGTGAGTCATTATTGAGTCATTCATTCAACCGTTCACTGATTCATTCAGTTAAAAACACCTGTGTGTTGCTTGGAGATTGCGCAATACTTATGCTGTGATCTTTGTTTGGAACTATTTTATTTGGTGAAACAGAACAAAACAGTCAATATTGTGTCTAAAATGTAAGTAACTTAATTATGTGACTACTCAACTACTTGTTTATTTAACTAAAATCAATGTAAGATTTGCAATCGTGAGAATATTCGGCAGTTAGCTCCCTTGTCGTGGTATGTTGCTTAACTACATCGTTATAAATAAATAAACTCAACATTATGAAATTTTACCGCAGTATGTTTCTTCTGTGAGTTTCTTTATGTGTATGTGACTATTTCATCGTCATTTGATTTGATTTCTCCATAAAAGTCTCTTACAAAGAAACAGGCAGCGCGAGCTTAAACAGCGCGACCTTGATACCAAAAATACACTATTCATTATCAATCCCTGTTTATGTTGAATGTAATCAGAAGAATCATTCTTGCGTTTCAATGCTTCACTGGTTATTTTTTATTTGAACATATATGAACATAGCATGGTATAATACTGTACGTATAAGGAAGTATAAATTTTTATTTAAGAAAGAGAAAGAAAATATTTAATATATTGCCCACCCAACATGGCAAATCCTGGCTATTAAAAACATGCAGGATAAATTTGAAAAGAAAACTCTTGTATGAGAAGCTGAGCAGAGACTCAACACCTGCTGGGATTGTTTAAAAACCCCTGGTTTAACCAGTTAGGTGACCATTTCTGTCATTTGATGGAGTTTGGGTTCCTTGCCACTGTTGGCTTGCTTAGTTGGGGTTTAAATGAGACTTAATAAGTAATAATATCAGTTTGACTGCACTGACACTATCAGATGAGAACAAAACTTGAACTGAGCTGAATAAGACACTATTTCTTTATAGCTGAATTGAATTTTTCATAACAGATGAATTTTACAACATCAACACTGTTATTGAACTGACTTGAGATGAATAATGACACTGTTTTATTTTTGCATCGTTTGTATCATTGATTCTCTTACTTCCCTGTTTAATATTGTGAATCTGTGTTGAAATAATCTGTTTGCATAAAGCACTATAAAAATAAACACTTGACTTGACTAGAAGATAAGATTCTTGTGAAAATGTAAAATGAAAGGGTTATAAAAAGAATACACAGAGCAAAAAGCTAATTTGAGGTAAGAAATAAAATTTCATGTCTGTTTTATCATTTGATTTGTGATCATATTAATGAATATAGGAATGTATATAATCTGAATCAGCAAGGGTGCCTTGTTTAATTTGTTATATAACATCTAAAAGCTTTTCACCTGTTAAAAATAGCTTCAAAATCTCATGGCTGATCAGGCGGGGAGGGTCGTAACACAACTTGCCGAAGCAGTTTGGCTGGATACACAAAGATTATACAACATGGGACAATGTACCAGAGACTGAAGAATGTTGTAACACAGGATGAGTTGTAACATTGTTTTAACCAATTAAAAATTAGCTACAGGAGTGAAATCCCTATAATATACTACATCCACAACTGACTTAAAACTAGTGCTGGGATCACATTGACCAAAATAATACATAAGACACTTCTTTTGAATTTGTATATTTGTATAGAAAAGCACATTCCACTGGTTTAAACTTAAGTTGGTGCAAGCTGGTACAAGCAAAAGACTTTGCTATTGCATGACACATATACTGTAGACAACACAAACTTTACTCATACAGTTCTTTATGGCTATCTAGGGCAAAATCTCTCTAATATCAAGTATAAACATAATACATCCTAGCCACAATAGTTTTACCCCGCATGATTCACCAGCTTGTATATGTGTGTCCTGTCAAACGGTTGTTTGATGAGAGATAGCCAGACAAACTCTGTATTGCGTTCAACAGTCACTCTGAATGGACGACTGCCAGGGAGGGTTGGGAAATGAATGGGAGCCTGGTTTTGATGAATGGATATTTAAAAGCATATGCTGTGCATTGTTTACATATATGACCTTCTCTGCATGTACATTTTTTGCATTTGGCAGATGCTTTTATCTGAAGTGAATTATTTTTTTTGCATTCACATTTTTTCTCAGTTCATGCAATTCTAGGGAATCAAACCTATGATCTTGCCATTGCTAGCGTCATTCTCTACTGTTTGATCTACATGAAGCTACTCCACTGCAAAAATGTGACTAGTCCTCAAATATAAACCATAAAGCCACTTATTATAATAACCATAAATATAGCAAACAACTGCAAAAAATTTATTTCTCTTCCTTTCCACTTTTAACTTCTGTTCTACTTGCATTGGCTCTTATGATATATTACTTCCACTCTTCCTTACTTGAATATTATTATCAATTTGGATAATAGCTTATGTTGGATGAACATATGGCATTTGTGTCTGTCAGCATACATCCACATGCACTATGACCCTCACAGTGCCATAAAAGGAAAGCATCATGTGATTAAAGCAAAACTATATGACAACGGTTTACTGTAGACTATTAAAATACTCCACCGAAATCAGCCAAAATATACTTCCAACATCAACACTCTTATTGTTCTTCATGCTAAAATGTCAGCAAACTAAAAAATTTTGACAGGCCAAGGAGTTGGGGGCCTGTATATTTTGCAAAGTGCATTTTCAACCCCAAAACCAGAGTCACATTAATTTAGGGCTGATCAGATCATAATCCCTATTATTTTGAAATTACATTTATTTATCACGATTAGTGGTGGTTGATATGACCAAAATCTTATTTCACAATGTAAGTAATTTTAGATATCAGTGAAATTTCACGACTGACAGACAGCAGCAGGACACAGACAGCTTCAGGCAAATTAGAATGCTGTCACTTTAAGACCTCATGTGTGAATCCAATATACCATTACACATCTGATTTTCTCCCAACTGTTAAGTTCAGCTGACTGTATTTCCACGAATATTTACCAATAATGCATTTTAACATTTTTTTTGTGTGGTTTTGACTGTTTAGCCACACACCGGAAGACCATAGAGTACTTTGCTTTTGTCTTGGAGTGTGCAGCCGTGTGCACAGAAAGACTTCTAATGTACGGTCAATACAAACTTAACCTCAAAAACAATTCTCTTTACCAGCACGCACCATGTCATGTGTAGCTGTTTAAGGTCAGTTTGCATTTCAGTGCACTTTGTGACATGCTAGTCTACATCAATGACAGTTGAGTTTCTGCCCAAGCATTGATTTTTCCTGGCCAGTGTTGTATGTTGAATTCATGATGCGGTAAATACGTCAGGCTACTGTTATCTTTTTGAACTATGAAATGAGGCAGATAGGTGAAAGAAAACCCTGACCTCTTCAAAAAAAAAAAAATACTCAACTTTAAAGCTCAAAATGTAGAGGTTTCTTGTCCTATTCCAGCAAGTATACATCCCAAAATCTTGCCACTTACCAGCAATTATCAGATTTTCTTTTGTAAATTTTTTTGACTCATCTGTGGCCTGAATCTATGGAGTTTATTTTGTGTCTTTTTTATTCAATCAAACATACTGTGTTTGAGAGCAAAACTAATTATTTTGTAATTAAAAAATAAAAGTTTGCAAAAAGATTCTTCTTAAGGCTCAAAAATAAAGACATTGAAAACAAAATTTGCTGTGCTTGTAAATCTTTGAAAAATCATATTTTTCTTTGTGCGCTTCAAACACTTTTCATTACGAAACCATAAATGTTGCTCTCTTTTCTACGGAAGTTCTAAGCGGCCATGCATTATTATTTTTTTTCCTTCTTGTTTTCTCATGATCATGTCTTAATTTTCTCGTGATCTCGACATAAAAGTTGTTTTCTCGTTATCACGACTAAATTTTCTCGTTATCTCGACATAACAAAAGTTTTGTCGTGATCACGACTTAATTTTCTCATTATCTCGACATAACAAAAGTTGTTTTGTCGTGATCACGACATAATAGGAGTTGTTCTCTAAGTTACACAACTGCGCCAACAGGTGGCAGTGTAGAACTAAAAATGACTGATTGGGCCCTGTATACTGTATATCCACATTACTGTACATGTTCGGGACAGAGTAAGGACCTCTCCGGGATTGCTATAATTTGTGCAGGTCATTACTGACATTTAATTAACTTATAAATGTTAAATGCTTGAATAGAAATGATTATTTTTGCTTGAAAGTGTATCTGTTATCGTTACGTTCTTACTGCTGCACGACTCGTTTCACTACCACAATAACATTCAGTGAAACTTATTGCTTATTAAAACCAATGTTGACGTCACTGTATAGTATTCTGTTTGCAACCTATAGGCTATCTTTATTTGTGCATGTTTGAAGTACACGATTGTTAGTTAAGCGGGGAAAATATTGTGTTTATGTTGAACGCGCTACAATTTGCAATGTGCATCTTTGTTCTTATTTTTAATCTTTATTGTTAATAAATATATATTCATAAAGAATGTGATTTATATATGTAAAAATGTGTATAAGCTAATTTAATTAAGCGATGTTATACAGTGTTGTAATATTTTCTACATTTCTTTGTAGGAAACCACACACACACACACATATAAAAACACTCTTTTCAAACAGCATCCCAAGCTTGTAAGGCACATATCAATCACAACACATCCTGCATAACTAATAAAAATCACAAACAAATTATATATAATTTTATTTCAAAACGAATGAGTAAAACTAGCTAACTTTAAATTAGATCTGATCGGGTAGGCCTACAATAATTTGATTATACATTCTAAGAACGTGGATATTCTGTACAAGTTGTTATGACTTTTAGAGCAAATCATTACCGACAGAAATACAAAAACAAACTAACAAACTATTAATTCAGCAGATCAACCACTGAGTGTATTGCAATGCATCTACCTGTTAATGCATTGACCTTCGGAAAGAACTGTCGTCTCAAGGCTGATTTATACTCGATGCGTCCGCAAGTTCTGGCACACAGATTGTGAGTGATGCCGCGGAGCGGCTGGGAAACACGGAGCGGATTCACGGAATCAGTGGATCTTTAGCGGAGCGGTAACTGAACGCTTTAAGCAGGGGTGATAGCGGGGGTGGGTTTGGTGAGAGGGACACCTCAGCCGATGAGGGCAGAGGGGCAGTGGCTCTAGCCACCGGGCCACCCCCCTGTGCACGGCCCTGGATGGGAGAGCATGAGAAGAGAGAATAATAAAATTCACTTGTCACGGAGTTAAAGATGTTAAATTGGTTATCTTACCCAGTAAACGACCTGTTGCTCGCCATGATACAACCTCGCTCGCTCTTCTGTCGGTCTGCAGCTGCAGCGGCAGCAGTGGGCGTGGTCGACCTGTGACTTCAATCGAGAGTGACCAATAGAAAAAGGCCTTTCAACCTGGTGGGTAGAGACCGCCCACTGAGACACAGCTTCACTCGCAAGCAAAACTTTTCAACTCGCAAACAAAAGTTTTAGACCCGCAAAAAAAGACGGCAGAAAAGAGAGCAACATTTGTGATTTCGTGATGAAAAGTGTTTGAAGCGCACAAAGAAAAATATGATTTTTCAAAGATTTACAAGTACTGCAAATTATTATTTGTTTTCAATTTCTTTATTTTTGAGCCTTAAGAAGATTTTTTTTTTTTGCAAACTTTTATTTTTTAATTACAAAATAATTAGTTTTGCTCTCAAACACAGTATGTTTGATTGAATAAAAAAGACACAAAATAAACTCCATATGAATCAAGCTGGAGCATGAGTGATAATAACTCAGAGGACTGTACTGACATTTGCAATCATGCAACGGTTGCTGAGACACAGTCATACAGATGCATATCATAAATCTTGTCTAGTTACATGATCCTTTATTAATTAACCCCTGATGACACACTTTACCATATCTCCAGCTGAAATCTAACTCCAGTGAGTGTGCAGATCAGAGGTAAAGTGCATGTGTCAGGTGTAGTTTTCTGATTTATTAAGCAGATGCATCATTTTCTCAGACACTCACAATAGTAGTGTCCGATTTTTCAATCCAACCATTGGCAAAAAGATCATATATGCATTTCTTGAGCACTGAATAATAAAATTATTTAATAATAATTAAAAAAAAAAAACATTTTATGTCATCCTTCATGGTGATCACTGTTTATCGAAAGCTGCTCTGTTTTGTATTATTTTTTTATTGCTACCTATAACAACAGTATTATCAGTCAACAGACTTAAGTGCATCTGTCACTTTAGGTCAAGGCTAGGCCCTAATAAATTGTCCATACATTATCTACACATTCTGTTACATGGTTTATATCTGTGTATAGTTTTCATGCTAACATCCCCTTTCATTTCAGCAGGACTGCCACTATAATGGTGGAAAGGACTGAAATGATTCTAAGTGGATCCACAACAATTCCATTAGGTGTGCTGTAGAATCCAGTAGAATTCATTCAGTGTTTATGTTATGTCACGTAACTAATTCACAGTGGGGCTCTATTTGATATAAAAGAGGAAGGTGAAGGGAGTCAGAATCAGAGTTTGTCAGAGTTGTGGCACAGTGGTAGCATACTCTCCTGATATATTAAGATGCTCTCTCTCTCTCTCTCTCTCTCTCTCTCTCTCTCTCCTTGTGCTTGCCTGTTTATTTCACCTCTGCCTTATCCTAAACAAGAAAGAAAGATAAGTTTATCAAACAAGCTATTTTAATATTAGACAACACAAGTTACGACACAAGTCAGAAAAAAAATAATGAATGGATGATTATAAAAGACTTATTTAGTTTAGCTAGCATTAACGTATAAATATTATACTGTGCAAAAAAAAAAAATAAATAAATAAAATAATTCAAAATAACACACAACATGTTGAATAAATTGATATTAAGCCCAATAATTAAATTAAAAATAGTTGAAATGTACATTTAATTTACTGTAATCATATATATGTATGTAATCAATCTAAAACAAATTTATATGATAAAAGTAATAACACTGAAGAAAGAAAATAAACCAACTGTTTAAAGAACAGAGAAAAAATTAAATAGTTCATCCAAAAATTAAAATTCTATAATCATTTAATCACTCTTGTGACTTTCTTTCTTCTGTTGAACACAAAAGAATATTAGAGAAGAATTTAATTTTTTTGACTGAACTATTTTTTTAAATGATAAATATATATAGATAAAAGGACTTTGTTTAAAATATTAAAATTTGTTATATTGGTTATATTGGAAAATGCCTCTGTCTACACAGTTTGCTAACTGTCATCCACCTGTCCCTCATGCATTTTCAAATACCCTGCCTTTCAAGAAAGCCAAGTCCCTCAGGAGAACACAGCGTCTGCTCTAGCACTCGATGAGCCCTCCATGCTAAATGGATGAGATGTGTCAGTGTGTGCTCTTGTAGGAGTGGATTTGCCTAATGTGGGAACAATGTGCCATTTTATCTGCTCCTAGCAGAACAATCTTGAAGATAAACAAGAAAAAGAAAGTCTGTCAAGGCTAACTTTGAATATTGGTTTGACAAAGCCTTGTATGAAAGTTTGTTTGAAGTGTGAAGGTGAAGGTGTACTTCTAATACTTCAGAAGTTTGCAAAGAGTGTTGAAGTTGGAAGGTTATAAGTATTGTGTATTGTGAATACTTGGGCCGTATGAAGACATAAGCAAAGTTTGATGACATTTAGACTTTGTTAGGAGGTTGCTATCATGTACATCGGTTCCATGTTAATCAAGTTCATTTTGAAATATGTGAATTAAGCAGTAATTTTTTAGCTGAATCAACACTGAACTGACTTGAATTGAATAATGACACTGCTGTCTTAGAGCTGAACTGAACTTGTTTTATAATGAATGAACTTAACACAGTTATTGAACTGAACTGAACTTAAATGAATTAACACTGAGCTGACTGGAACTGAATAAATGACACTATTTTTAGCCTTATTTTTTAAGTTTGCACGATTGATTCTGTTACTTTACTGTTTAATAGTGTGATTAATACTGCTTCGAAACAATCTGTATTGCATAAAGCACTAAAAAAATGAAGGCAACTTGAATTGGCTTGTTTTATTATGGTTCCCTGACAGGATTAACTCATTTATTGTTATATATTTTTGTGACACATCACTGAATTATAAGATTTTCCTAACTAGCTAACAAACTGTTAGCAAGCAATAACATTTTAAATATTAAATTAGCATGGTAAATATTAAATGCTACTTGGGTAAAACAACAAAACATTTCTATGTTTCCACCCTCAGCCTAAGCAAAAGCTCAGGTGTAACTGAAACGGTTCCAAATTCCAACTGAACAATGCACACTATCAAGTCTCCCTCTTTTCTAACCTTGCTCAAAAACAATAATTATACTTCATTTTCAAATCCCATTAAGTTCCCATGCTGGGAAAAACTGTTTCATTAATGTCGAACAAAATAGCAAAAATCATAATTGGTTCACATTTATGGTCCTATAATGTAATCCTGTAGATTGCACATTTTAGAGAATTAGATTAATTGAAAGCAAAGAAATCAAGTTCAGAAGAGAAATACATACTTTTTTCAGTGTAGTTTATGAACTCAGGTTAATAATGATATCAACAATTGCAAATGTGAAAAACTGTTCTTTAACTCTAACAAAGTTTTACATTTTATTGAATGGCAGATAAAAGCAATATCACTTTCACATTAGCATATCTGGGCAATGCTGAAGTCTTATTCAGGTTAAAAGGCAGTGATGTTACTTTCAGTAAGCATTTAGTATTCTGTACACTGAAAAGAATTCACACAGAAATCGCTAGAAAATTTCACAAATAAATTACAGCAAGTAGCACATTGAACTGAACATGAAATTTCAAAATAGAAAGACTGAAATAGTATTTTCTTGTAAAACACTCCAATAAACTTTATTTACAGAAATAATTTTTACAGTGGATGCATGGAATATCTAGCTAGCCTACTACAGCATATTTGTCAAAATATGCCCTATACCAGTGATTTTCAATCCTGTTCCTCGGGACCCACTGCTCTGCACATTTTGTATGTCTCCCTTATCTGACACACTCATTTGAGTTCATGGAGCTCTTTCCTAACGAGCTGATGATCTGAATCAGGTGTGTAAATTAGGGAGACATGCAAAATGTGCAGAGCTGTGGGTCCCCAGGAACAATTTTGAAAACCACTGCCCTATACAATAGAGCACACAAAGTGCTATATTGTATCCCACAATGCAATGCACTTGACCTTCCATTTCCAACATAACAAATTAACCAGAAGTAAAATCAAATTTTCTTGAATTAAAAATTCTAGCAGTCATATCACTTATTAAACATACTATGATTAAGTCATGTGACTGCATTTATTATTATATAATTCACTCTGTTTTACATATTTTAAGTAATAGTAAGAAGTGTATGCTGTATGTTTCCAGTAAGCTAGTATTCCTTTGTGAACAGCCAAAACATCAACAGCCAGCTTGTGTCCTTCAATAAGGATCTTATGTGTGTACACGCTGCCCCCTTTAGGCCTTGTATGTAGACATTTGAATGGACTGTCAAACTGTTGAACTAGTTTGGCATTTTGATCTAGTTTCAGAAGTGAACAGATTTTAAAACATTAGGCACAGTATAAAAACACTGGCATTTAGTGAAGTGAAATTAGATTATAAAAGTGTTTCTATGTATATTCTTACCAATGCAGGAAGCAGAAATCCCCACTAGAGGACAGTCTCTGTCATGATGTAGTTATTGTTCAGGCTGGAATGACTGTTGTCATCTGACATCGAGCACATAGAATGAACCACTGTACAGTTTGTTTTTGAAAAAAATCTGTAAAGTAATATAAGATTTTTGCTTCACACACACTGTTTATAGTAAAACAAATCTGAATGTTAGGAACTTATTTGAATATCACCATGGCTTACCTTCACTACAAACTGATAAGGATCCAGATGGGATTTCTGTTCCTTCTCTGTGTGCCAAGAGTTTGATATAGAACTGGGAACTGAAATGAAAGCTTTCTAGGTCAATTATAGTCCTGCGTGACTGACCTTCTGTCCTCGGTACCATGACCACAAACCTACTTGTGCATTGTGGCCCTGAGACGGCAAGTGCGTATGTGAAACTGATCAATTTCTATGCATAAATTTCTTATCAATATTTCAAAGTTGATTTTGTGAAATGTTTCTGTTCCATTGAAGGTCACTGAGAAAAAATACCAAGTATACAGATAGATATAGCCTAAGCAAGAAGTAGTCTATTTACTATGGAACTCTTTAAAAAAAAAAAAAAAAAAAAATATTCATGTTCAAACGCGAAAATGCATATGGCTTATCATCATTTAATTTTCTGAAAGATATCTTCTACGCTCACCAAGGCTGTATTTATTAATAATTTAAAAAAATTCAAATGTAATTTATTCCTGTGATGACAAAGCTTAATTTTCAGCAGCAATTACTCCAGTCTTCAGTGTCACATGATCCTTAAGAATTCAGGAAACAATTCATATTTTTATCAATGTTGAAAAAAAAAAAATGTGCTGCTTAACACTGAACAAAGATGGCTTACACACACAGTTCTTACACGTAGCCCAACTAAAAGCTTTCCTTAATCTCAATTTCATATGCAGACACTACATGCATCAATACAACATCTGCATGTCAGTATAAAATACCCATTAAAGATACTGAGAAATGGAAAACCCTTCAATCAGATGATTATGGTTGTTGGTCATATGTGTAGTTGAGGGGACGGTATTAAAACAATCTAGATGTTAGAAGTGAAGCTTCTGTAAATCAAATACGTAATAAAATATACTTATAATGCATTGATTTAAAAGATATAAGAATCTACACTTCCTAATTTATGTTTCATAATTCAGCTTTTTATCCTTCTTTCATTAAGCATCTTCAGTAATTTGAGGCTAGAGAGGAATCTTAGAGCAGCTGATGCTGGTTAGCTGTGGGCTACCATTTGAATTTCAATTTCAGGAGCATTCATTGCACACTGAGCCCTCTTACTCTCCTGACTGAACACAAGTGAATGCAGCTTGTTGACAAAGCTTTTACCAAGCTACTGGAATTTTAACGATGGGTCCCCACATGCTTTCTAATGATATTTCGCTCTGACGGGTAGCTGGTATTGTTCAAATTCCTGACAAGGTATAACCTGACTAAAAACAAAAGTAGCAGAAACATGAAGTCCTGAACCACCATGATGTTACATTTAAACTTGATTGAGATTCATTTTAAGAAATCTGAATAAATGTACAAAAATTATGCAAATAGTTAAAGTTAAATGTGCTCTTCATTTCAATTTTGATATAAGATGCAGAGTTGAAGGAATCTCTGGTTATTAATGCTGCAGCGTCACATACGAAACACTAGCAAAACAAACAGGGACAAGGCCACACTCAGCCTGCTATGACACCACATGATCACTGTGAGCCTCTGGCCTGAGAGAGCCGCTGAGCGGGAATCGGTGGTAAATGTCATGTTGGCTCACAGCTGTAAGCGCTGGGCTTAAACTGCTGCATTAGAAAAGCATGAGTCAAAGGGATGAAGAAACTTGCAGCCTTTGTGTTGCTGAGCGAGGCGTGCAGGGGGAATGATGACAGCCAATGAACCCCAACAACCATGTCGCAGCATCCCTCCAGCGGAGAGAGAGACAGAGCTCAAACATGGCTTGCTTTCACTGCTTAATGTTCTGCTCCGCTCCTGCCAGGGAAACTGAGAGAGAGAGAGGCTATAGAAAGGGCATTCATCAATGCCTCTTTTGTCAGGCATGCTAGATGGAAATTAATGAAGGTGTTCATGAGGGGGTCTGATGTTATTAGTGTAACTTCAGGAAACAAAATGGAAAATTCAATTTACCTCCTCATTTTTATAGTCTTGGTTTTGCCCGGGGTGCCATTTTGTTTCAATCCTGGGCCTGACAGGCAAAGTAAGGCCCTTTTTTTCCCCGTCACAGCTCAACAGTCTTGTGTTTTCCTCACATGAACAGATAAACCCCCATTAGTCATTAGATCTACTGAGAAATTATCTTCATGTCATGCAAAGCCGGAGGGAGGATTCGCTAATCCTACTTTACACACTTTTTTTCTGAGGGGAAGGGGAGTAGTGAAGAAGGCGTGCATTGTGTAAATATTGTTTAACAGGCACTCAAATGCTATTGCAAATCATTTGTAATTACCCTAAAACAACATTCAATTTCAAATTCATTTTGTGGCTTAAATAAGACATGCCTTAAAATGAACAGTCACGCATAATAGATGTTCAGTATAACAGTATAACCTGTGTAATGTCACTCAAGAGTAGTGCGGTTTGACCAAAAATCTGTATCACGTTCTTTTAGGATTCTGGCGGTTTCATGGTTTATCAGTTTCTCCCTAACTGTGCCTTTATATAAATTAGATTGCATGAAACAGTTGCAGACATTATACTATATTATAGTATGAGCAGTTTTTAATGTAAATTAAATTGTATAATTTCAAAATTTAAAGCAAAAACAGAATGGTCTGACCTTAGATTTGTGAAATTATAAAAAAAATAAAAAAACATCTTTACGAAACAAAAACAGTAGACAGGCTGAATGAGACGGAAATTCATTCTCTGCCAGCAGGTGGCGCTTATGGAACAGAAGTGATGGGAAGTTTTTTGTTTGTTTTTTTGGTTACTGCTGTAAACAAAGCAGTGCTGTGCTTTTTAAAACTACATTAATATGCCTTATATGGAGGTAAGATAAAAAGAAAATACCATCTAAACTTTTCTAAAGATAGTCAGTTCCCCTCAGAGTTACATTCATCACCCCCAATTCAGTATTTAGGATTTTCTTCTAATATTTTGCACATTGTTCTACCTGCTACAGTACTTTCTCCTCTTTGCGTTTGTCTTCAGCTTCTCTGGCTTCTGTTAACGGCCGTTTACAGTTGGTTTATTTGCCCAGTTAAAGAATTTGTTGTGTGTTATTAACAAAGACTTTATATATCTTAAAGGGACTTTGGTTATTAATAGCTCTCTAACCATTAGTCAGAAGTCCATGCAGTTAACAGGGATCTCCTCAATTCATGATGCTGTCTACATTGCTTAGCCACTTGTATGCCGGTTTTTTAAAAATTCATACCGTGTGCGTAATTCAAACCGGTTTATCATTTAAACCAGTATATCACCCAGCACTACTCAAGAGTGTATTTTATTGCAGTTCTATGTGGTTACTTGCGAGGTTCCGGGTGGAAAATGGAAAATTCAAGAAAGAGTCTACGATATTCTTGTCACTCAGGTCTCTCTTTTAATATATGTCTTTTTCCGCCCATTACATTGTCCACCAGGCTAAAATCATTAGTCCAATTGTTTAGAAAAATAAAAGCAAAACCACCTTTCATTAAGCCACACGATTTGAGGTATCATTCACAAACAAAAAACTGACTAGTTAGACACCAAAGTTCAATAAGCATGTAGTTATACTGAGACTTGCCTTAGCAAGCACCACCAAGCCCAATTTAGTGTTGTTTTTTTTCCCGAAAACATCAAGTTGAAGGTCTTTTTTCTAAAATGCAGAGAAAAGTGGGTGAAAACATAAGGTTTCACGTAAGTGAAAAAGCTTGTGACCCGTAGATCCCTTGAGCTTGTTTATGGGAGTGAGTTAGGTGCTCTAGGGAGCGAGGGGGCCTCTAGTGCAGTGGTCTGGCCTTTCTAAACATTTGTGATGAATTAGATCATTTCCTCTTGCCCTGAGAAAGCAGGCAGCACAGATGACTAAATTAAAGATACCTACCCTCCTGCGGACAGCCATGCTCTGCAAAGAGACAAGGGATATAATGAGAGAGAGAAATAGGGTTTCAAAACAGGGAAGATCTTGCCTATGTGCAAATCGTGAGCATATAAGACTTGACAGCTGTTTTCTCATGGTCAGCAACAGAGAATCACATGACTGGCCTTTGTGATTTTTCCACCACTATCTACCCACTGTGTGAGCTGGTTTAAAAATGAATCTATGAGTGCTTAAAAGAAAAGTTTGTGGGAAAAAAAAATTAAGATTTTGTCATCGTTTACTCACCCCGATATCGTTCCAAATGATTGTTTGACTTGCTTTTTTCAGAGGAACACAAAAAAACTGATTTTTTTGTGCATGCATCAAATATATAAATAACAGAAAAATACATTCAAACATTTGAGGTTGATGGCAAAAGTTGGCAAAATCAGCCATTTATTTAAACGAAAAAGAACTAAATGTGAACAAACATCTTGATGAAATTTTTAAGTAACATCTCAAACTTCAATATACCGAACATATATGTCATTGCAACAACAGTGTCATACAGATTTGTTCATGGACAAAGTCTCACACAGCCTCGCGATGCAAGCCCAAAGAGGGTACAAACAGATAAGGAGCTATGGAGGAACATAGCATACTCGTCATCACACAATGCTTTTCCGACAACTGAAAATTATATACATATTCTTACAGCATTTACACCTTTCGAAACAATAGTACCACAAAAATAATCAACCGCCAAACAGGAACTTTATGGACGACAGACAAAGTGAAAACAAACCACATGAAGCTGAATGGTGTCATGATACTGCTGGAACAATATGACCAGTGCAAGGCTGGCCGAGAGAAGTCGGGCGGGGGAGATCTCGAGAATAGACTAAAACATGCTTCTGCTGCGTCTATTCAGAGGTTTATATACATACAGCTCGTATCCATCATAAGAACAAGTCAAAAAAAAAAAAAAAAGTGACAGAAAGAGAGGATCAAAAGAAGTCTAAACACACTGCAGCTCTGCATTCATACTGATATGGCTTCCTGGCTCAGTGCGCCCAAGTGAAATAAGAAGCACCTGAAAGGTGCTGGCATCAAAACATTTGACAGACAGAGGCAGAAAGAAAAAAAAAGGAAATATGAGTTGTTCTCTGCACAGAGATGGCATTGACGCAACCATCTTTAAAGAGGCTCCTACATAAGCTGCATTACCTTGAGGCCGCAGATTCAGAAGACAGCGAACACTGAATGCAAAAAGCGACTAAAAAGTGCTGTTAACTCAAAATGCTTTGCCATGTAATCTTTCAAGATTTCAAAGACAGTGTATGGATTGCAAAAATAAGCAGGTACCAAGTCCAGACCAGGTTGGGGAGGTCTGCCCCCTCTTTTAGACATGGGAGACTTTCTGAGACTCCCGTGCCTGCTTGATGCTGTAGAGCCACTTAATGACCCGGGCGTTCCTTTCAACGGCGGAAATACCGTAGGGAACGCGCTCCCCAGCGTCGTCTTCTTCGTCGGTCAGGTCGTCATTGCTATGCCGTGACTGCTCACAGTCCGAGCTGATCATGCTGGCACTACGGAAGTTGAGCGACACGATGTCAGAGTTCGCTCGGGCAAAGCTTTCCACACCTACGCTCTCCAGCTCCTCAGGATCCAGCCCACAATAGTTGAAGAAGCGCTCCACGTCTGCGCTGGCCCGAGCGTAGCGGTCGCTCAGGTCTGACTTGGAGCGGTGCAGAGAGGGCCTGCGGGCCACAGAACTGCCCAACTCCAGCTCCGCAGCAGTGCTAGATAGTGTCTCTCTTTCAGAGGAACAGGGAGCATTGTCACACGCAGCCAAGGCCTTGGCGCTAGGCTTGGGCGGCAGTGGTGGTGCGGAAGAGCTGCTGCTGCGGGCCGCTCTCAGTGGCTTGCCATTGCACATGCGGCGAATGTCTGAGGAGCTGTGGGAGGCATGCAGCGGCGAGCGCTCGCCATTGGCCTCGCACGACCTCTCCTCCAGCAACCTGCGACTCAGGTTCAAGTTGCCTCCCTGTGGACTGTGCCGACCTTGCGTGGAAGGTGGTACCTTGAGCGAGTCGGCAAAGGAACGACATCCAGGTTCCGACAGCTCAGACGAGCGATGCGGCGCCCAGCTACGTGCCCCGACTTTGTGCGATGTCCCCTTGGCGGGCCCCTCGGATGAGGAGGAGCTGTTCAAGATGTTCTTCAGGATCTCTAGGTTGAGATTCTCCCGTTTGGTGGTGGTTGCGCAGGTGTCCGACTTGGCGTTGTTGTTGGAGGCTTTCAAGCCAGATCCAACGCCTCCACTTCTCTTGACGGGAACCGGGCAGACGGGGGGCTTGGCGAGTACCTGTGGCTTGATGGGTTCCTGCTTAGCGTTGATGACCTCCTGGCTCTTCACGTACTTGGCCTTATCGGCCTCAAGCCGCTCCACGGCGCTCAACCGCTTTGGGTTGGGCTCGGTCTGCCGGCGGAAGTAGTCGGGCCCCTTGTTGAGGATGCGGAGCGGGACAGCGGAGGCAAAGGCCCCACCCTGACCGGCGGGCTTGCTATCTGCCTGTAGCGTCTCGGTGGGCATCTCTGCTGGTCTCTCGGCAGCCGCCGTGGTGGATTCCGCAGTGGACTCTCGTCAAGGGGCAGCCTGGAGGCACACACATCAAGCCAGATGACCGGACTATTAATCCTGTCTCCACTGGCTGTCAGCAGTGAGGCCTCATACTCACAGCTCATTAATTAGCCCCCGCTTCCTCCACACAGCCAGACCCCGCACGGCGGAAAAAGAGAGCACTCAGCTCCAGTCAGTGTCAGCACACCCGTCAGGCTCGGCCAGCTGGGAGGGAGCACCAGAGGATTGTGGGGAAAAGCCTTGTCGCTGATCCTTTGTTCCTGGCCAAGGCTGAGAATCTGAAACACACAAGGACCAACCCTGTTAAGGGAGCAGGTGACATCACATTCCTAGCAACAACAGGAAAAGCTACGACTCTGGCGTGCTGTTGGCCGATGAAGCACTAGAAAACAACTAATAGAAACATGCTCACCTCAATATCAGTGGAATTAATATAATTTGGTTGGTGGTGGTGGTGAGTGTGGGTGAGAATCTTAGACTTTAATTTAGGAATATTTATGTAGGCTAGTGCACTGTGGTCCCATATGTATAACTGCAATTTATCTAGCAGTTATATTTGATATATTACCGTTGTTTATCTGTATAACCATCCAATAAACCAAAAGAGAATTTGATTACCCAGCTTTCTTATTTATTGCTTATAATTATTTCATATCAAAATGACATTTATATATTCTCATATAAGCAAAAACAGGCAAATTATTCTCATACAAATGCAAAGAAGCAATGATTCAGCAATTTATGTGTGAGTGTGCAAGTTTTCTTTTTGCAGCCAGAGACGTATGATCAGTGCTCATGTTCCTGCCAAAACCATGAGGCTGTTTGCAGGGGGACAAGAAAAAGAATACATCGAAGAGAGAAGGAAACACAAAATGGTGGAAAACTTTCCTGGTCTCATAAATAAAAGTAATTACAGAGGTTCTTGGACAAGAGTGTTGGTGGTGGCCACAACAGTTCTGGAAATTACTATGACAAAGCATTTTATGGCACAACAGCCTGTGACAATCTTCTGATTCAATCTAAGGGCTGCACGCTGCAGAGATGAATAAAAGAAATAAACATCAGCACAGCCATTACTGAGGCAGCAAACAAGAGTCTCTTCTTTGTGCTCAGGCCAATTTTATTTTAAGCTATCACAAGGGTATTTAGCTCAAAAGGTATACATTTTTTTGCTTAGGCCTATATAGCTTGACTGTAAAAAATGGTCTATTGTTTTAAAAAATTCAGTTATAATTTTGTCAGGCAGTCCAGAATGTTATCATGACGTGACAGTGTATGTCATTACAAGGTATAGTTAACGTCAAACGTGTGAAACATTATCTTACAATGACACCTATATTTGACTTAGCTTTTTATCATTTTTGTACATCTCGACCTCAAGCCATTCAAATCCAGTGATTACAAGCTCACTAGGGATTTCATTGTTGTATAGCAATCAGGTTTGCAGAAATATCATAATTTAATAACAAAAACTCCCATTAGCAAGTGAACCTCACTGGACCCGAAAGTACTCTTTTTTTTTCCACTCAAGCACTTAAAACATCCCCAGAGTCACTTTTGGGATAGATAGAGGCTTTGAAAAGTCTTAGAAATGTCAAAGGAAGAAGTATTAAAGAAAATAGAATAAGATGGCCTTTAAAAGGACAATTCTGCTTAAGTTAAACTTCATCTGTGTCATGCCATTGATTCACACAGAAAATAATTTATAAAAAGCACACTTAAGGTTATGTGATTATAATAAAAGTCAAAGGGCAAAAATACAACATGTACTGTTACGTATATACATTCTGTATGTGTTTAAGGCACAAATTTATTTTTAGTGGCAAGCATGACACAGATTAATAAAGCTTAACAGAATATTGCTGGTGAAAAAACACAAACACAGACATACACATATAAAACAACTTCTAATAATTCACATGCATTTACATGTTCCAGTCAGAGAGTGATAATATAAAAGCACTGCTCTCAAGTAATCTTAAGAAATTCTACACTCTAAACTAACCCATTTTGCCAAAAACAAGCATACACAGCAAACAAGTTTGCAGTCACCTGGGATTTAGCTAGACATAATATGAGCAGACTGTGATGAAAACTGTTTTCAGTTCTTTAATAACGCTATCAACAATGACTGTTTATGTGTTTCAGGAAGGGGTCAGTGATTATGAGCCTAAACAGCATACGGGCAATGGGCCTTTCTCTTCAAACATAATTACAGAACACAGAGGAATCTTAAACACGGGTCATGCAGAGAGTAATAATTGTAACGATATCCCTAAACGCCCCCGCAAAGAAAAAAAAACGTCTCCTTTAATCCTCTGTGCTGAGTGCTGTAGCCCCTTCCCCCAAAACAGAGTAAGCCCAGCTGTGGGACTCCAGCCAAGAGCCATCTCACATCATTTCATCTCCCTCCAAAGCCCTTCTGAATTATCAGAGCCAAAGACAATCCCCACAGCTTTCTCAACGCACCCGCTCACCCTTATCATCCATGTAAGAATAACACTTTACCTCATCTCACCATCCCTGCGAGTTGGCCTGTTGAAATTAAACAGCGATTTGTAAAAAGGATATTAGAACGACTTGCTCCAGGATCAACTCATGCAGGCCTCTTACATATGGAGACCTCTGTATGTGATCCTGTGCTTATCAGAAACATTCCTGTCATGTGTGTACTCGTGTGTAATAATCCTTTCTACCCTTAAAAGACCACAATGAGTTCTGTGGCTTTTAGAGGTAAACACACTAGTATTAATATATAAATGTACGTTATTATATTCATACATAAATATTTCATTAAATAAATAAACATTATATATATATATATATATATATATATATATATATATATATATATATATATATATATATATATATATATATATATATATAAAATTCTAAAAGGTTTTTATAATTTCCTACGTACAGCTAGCGTACCATAAAGCATAAACAAGTGTGTTTCCCATGTTAGGAATGTGCTCTCCTCTGTATCAGTGTTATACTGTATGACCAAGTAAGACACATCCCAGTGCGCCTCGGGTCATAAAATCACAGAAACACGCACAGAAAATACGCCACATCAGCTGAGCCATTTGGCAATGTAGCAACACCGTCATTAAATCCATCTTGTTGTCTGAGAGGCCAAACTTTTTTTTTTTTTTTTTTTAACTCCAAACACATGATGATCATGTGAACAGTTCTTAGACAGTTTAAAACTGAAAGTGACAAAAAAAAAAAAAGTTGCTGCTTTGAGGCCACATGACTACTTCAAACAACAATATAAATGTCGACATTGCGGTACTTCTGGATTCACGCAGGTCTCTGGCATTTATCAACTCTGAGATGATATTAAGCGCTAATGTCCCTCTGGGTGTATTGGGTTACAAAGTCGTGTATAAAACAAAGAGAAGATTGGATTTCAGCTAAAATCCTTTTATCACATTTGCCTAAAGGCTCGTCCTCTAGTAACATTTCTCTTGTGAGGAGAGCTACAGTATGATCCTGCTTCACACCAAAACCGGTTTTTATTAAACCTGCTTTGCTTGTGGTGTCAAAACAAACATATTTTTATTTTTAAAAAAATTCTCTTTAATTGCACGCACAAATACGGTGGTGCGCACTGTAGCCTGTATCATTTCATATTAAAGCGCAAAAGAAACTACAAGCATGCATCAGATCGGCGTCACGCTCAGCAGCAGCAGCAGCTCTTAAAGTAATAGCAGCCATATAATCTAATAACCCAAATGCTGTGATTTCTATTCATCAAAGAACAAAAATAAAAAAAAGAGGAAATCGATTACTTTTGTAGCTTTAAGGATTCAGCTATATTTAATTTAGAATTTAGTGTTTGATAACTTTATTCAATTTCTGTATATTTCCTACTTGCTGAAGGGCATAGGTAATATGACATTTATTATAATGGGTTTATGTGAAGATTGTTTTAAGTTCACTTTAGGGTTGGGCCAATAGATGCTGTTGGGCCAGTCACCGATGGCTGATAGACATCACGATGTTGAGCTGGCATCATGATCCCCCCCATACCATTTTTATATGGTAAGTGAAATTTTATGTATTGTGTGTAACAGGCTACCACTAGTAATCGTTATTTGTTTTCTGTACCTTTCTGAATACGAATTCACACTTCAGGCACGAGAAAACATCTTCATCAGTTTGACAGCAGGTTCTGCAAATACTCACAATGCAAACAAATAAAGAAACACACTGCAAATGCTCACAACACAACCAAATAAAGAATTTTATTTGCAACGCGTTTCTTTGTTTTGTTGTGTTGTGAGTATTTGCAGTACGTTTCTTTATTTGGTTGTGTTGTGAGCATTTGCAGTGCGTGTATTGTCAAATTGATGAAGTTGTTTTCTTAATTTGCAGGTGTTTTTTTCTATTTGCAGTGCGTTTCTTTATTTGTTTGTGTTGTGAGCATTTGTAGCATGTGTTGTCAAACTGAAGTTGTTTTCTTAACTTGCAGGTGTTTTTTCTATTTGCAGCGCGTTCAGCTCTTTTGGCCACCGATACTCGCCTTCAGACATAAAAAAAAAAAAAAAATGCCACTAAACAAATATTAAAAATATACTGTCTTTATGTTGTTTCTACATTAATTTGAAGATGGCATTTGAAATTATTGCAATATAAATGTATATTTAAAAGCTTTAATTTTAGGTGGGATTAATCACGATTAATTTCAGAAAAAATGTGTGATTAATTAGTTAATTTTTTTATCGATTGACAGCACTAATTTTTATAAATAATAAAAAGTCATATGTATATATTAAATATTATTTATAAATAAAAACACTATTATTGATAAAATCTTAAGGGATATCCTTAAATATCCTTTTAAATATCTTTTTATAAAAAATAAAAAAATAAAAATCCTTCTAAAAACAACCTTTATCATTGTCATAAAAATGCATATGCAATGGAGGTTGATTTGAAATTATCTGAGGAGCATCTTGAGCATAATGGAAGCAAGACTTTTGGGCCCAACTGTATATTCATATGTTCGCATTCGCAATAGTTATATAAGATTACACCACGGCTAGCAGTGATGGCACAGAGCTAAAAAGAACGAGCTGTAATATTGAGAGTGTCAGTGTGTTGATAAACTGCTATATAAGCAACAGATTCTGGTGTCCATCTGTTATCTGCTCACACCAGCAGCAGCAGCAGCACGAGGCTGTGACATTAGAGCTGGTTGTGTGCTGTGTGCAGTGGGCTGGACTAGTGACTCTTGGAGCCAGCAGATGAGCCCCGGGCCTCAGGGCAAAACAGCTTATTGGCTCTTCCCTCCTGTCACTCATCCAGACATAGGCCCACCCTCACAGCAGGTGTGTGTGTGTGTGTGTGTGTGTGTGTGTGTGTGTGTGTGTGTGAGAATGTGCCCGAGCCCTTGTTACATAATATGATGTATAGAAGCTACAAAACCAGTCCCAGTGTCACGCAGTGTCTGTTCCACAGTGCAACAGCTTGTCTACAATGAATGCATTATTGAGTGCAATCCAAATCCAAATGGACTTCCTTTGTTCTCTGTGACAAGCAGGTGTCAGTTACGGACAGTTGCTTTATTTACCAGGGTAACCAGTTTTCCGTAAGTCAAAGATTGAATATGCATTTTATTTACCCCGTCTGCCATTTTTTACAGAGGCAAATCGCATTAAAGACATTCAGGCATGCTTTAGAGTCTTCCGTTCTTGCAAAAACAAATATAAGCTCAAATTCAGAAGCCATCATGCATTTAAAGAGTACAAGAAAAATACCAAACATCTCAAAAATCCCAGAAACTCAAAGAAATGTCAATATGCGTCAGACATCAAGAGCCACAAATCAGTCTCTGGCACCACTTCCAGTTCACCATCACCATCTGACATCGCCTCTGCCAAAATATCCAGACAGAAGACATATTTGTCGTAGACACTTTAATTTTATTTGTGATGCTGGCACTGAAGGGCCCACAGCGTTCTCAAGGATATTTGTGATCTCAATGCCTCCGCTGTAAATCAAAGGTGCTCTGAGATAGAGGAAAGGCTCTGAAAATAAAGCCTAAGGTAAATAGCGAACATATTAAAAGCATAATTCTGACATCCAGATCAAACACAGGACGTACTGTGCTTTGTCAGGGGATACCTGGCAGGCACAGGTAGCAACAGTGCATCTATTCTGAGGAGGTCTGCAAAATACAAAACACTAAATTACAACTGCACACAACCAGAATTTGGTCTTCTATGTGTCATGTGAGACAGCAGGTGAGCTTTTCGAAGCATAAGCACGATTTTCTGAATTCTTTAGAGAGCAATTTTGGCTTTTAGTACATTTAAATGTGCTCGCTTCCCTATGGGACACCCTTTAGGAATGACCTTTAAACCACTTTGAAAGGTCATGCTAACACAGAAGCACTTGAGTGTTCATTTTGGAGACTGGCTACTTGAATTCACATTAAGAAGAATAAAAGTGTAGTGGAATCTCTTTGGATTTGGTAACATCATTAAAATCATACAGTTGCTAATTTTCTGATTAGAAACAAACATCTTCAAATTTAGCAAAACTTAGTTGTGGAAACTTAGAGCAAACCTTAGTTGTGGGTGTTTGTGCATTAATCAATACCTAACTAACTCTGTGAGTTAATGAGAACGATGTTAATCTAGTTGGTGTAAACGGATGCTAGGGACATTAACCCAGACTGAGGTTCCTTTAGTGCCAATCCATGACCCAGATTATCCTGTACTAAAGCGCATGGAACAAATCTCATCACTCATGACCTTACTCTTGCCCTCGTCACTCCCAAAGCTTAGGGGCTTTGATCACTCGTATAGAATAGTGAATGAGTAATGAGTGTATGTATACACTTTCACCGTACACTATGAGGAACCCACAATAGACTCATCAGTTAAAATGTGGATAGTGTCCTCACTGAAATCCTAAACTCTCTTGTACTTAACGCTTTATCCGTCCCGGATACGAGAGAAATAATCCCGTTAGTGCTACTCAAGGAGCAGCGAGAGCACAGCAGTGACGGAGAACTAAGGATGGCCTCAGTGTATGTGTTAACATGGTTCACAGTGGGGGGAAAAACACTTAATAACAATGACCAAAGACAGTGGTCTATATTTGTATGTAATCTAAACAAAAGTATTTAAAAAACAAAAGAATGAAGCAATGAACAAAAATGTCAGTTTGCATTTGTACTTAAACCAAACCAACAGAACAAAACAAAACAAAAACACAAAACAAAACCCAAATAAAATAAAAGATAAAAAAATAAAACAAACTTGTAATAAAACAAAAATATAACCTGTAAGACTTCCGTTCATCTTCGAAACACAAATTAAGATATTTTTGATAAGATCCGAGAGCTTTCTGACCGTGCATAGACAGCAACGCAACTGACACGTTCAAGGCCCAGAAAGGTAGTAAGAACATCGTTAAAATAATCCATGTGACATCAGTGGTTCAAAGTTAATTTTATGAAGCTACAAGAATACTTTTTGTGTGCAATGAAAACAAAAATAACTTTATTCAACAATTACTTCTCTTCCGTGTAAGCAGCATCACGTGCATGTGTCGTATTACTCTCGTGAACGCGTGTCGAAGACTAACACGGAAGAGAAGAAATTGTTGAATAAAGTCTTTTTTTTCTGCACAAAAATCATTCTCGTAGCTTCATAGAATTAAGGTTGAACCACTGATGTCACATGGATTATTTTAACGATGTCCTTACTACCTTTCTTGGCCTTGAACGTGTCAGTTGCGCTGCTGTCTATGCCGGATCAGAAAGCTTTTTTTTTTTTTGGAGTTTCATCAAAAATATCTTAAATTTGTGTTCTGAAGATGAGCGAAGATCATATGGGTTTGGAACGACATGAGGGTGAGTAATTAATGACGTTTAATTAATAAAGTTTTAATTAATTAATGACGTTTAATTAATAAAACATACTGCAAGTGGAGACCATTTCAGATGATGCCTACCCTCAGACAACATACAGAACTACCAAATTTCGCCATAAGTTAAATATATTAAGTTTCTACAATATATAAATATATTGTAGAAACTTAATTTCCTGTAAAGCTGCTTTGCAACGATTTGTATTGTGAAAAGCGCTATACAAATAAACATGAATTGAATTTCAGGAGCGTTTTGTAACACAAATACACCTCCAAATTTTAGATCTGTCTAGAAAAATCATCTCAGGTTAATTAAAAAAATAAACAAATTGTGGACATCACAGATGTGAACACACAATTTCTCATTCTCTTTTTCATTAATTGTATTAACTGAATGTGGACAATGTAAAATGGCATCCCAAACATCATATGATTACATTTTAACGGCTTGTTAGTGAGTCTGGAACACGTTGACTTCATCATCACCTTTACCCAGATGACCGTACTGAGATCTGCACTTCTGAAGGGTTGGGAATGATCAAAGGAACATGTCGGATTGTACACCCCATAAGCTTAAGAGGAAATGACATGGGAAAAACTTATCCCGCTCTAAAAGCTGCTCCCTCAGGTAATTCATGTTTCTCTGTGAAGGAACATCTGCTAATGCACACAATAACAAACACAACACACTTGAAGGACCTGGGAAAGGAAAAAGACTCTCTGCCCCCAGTACTGCAGATATCTTATGAAATGTTTGTTGGTGCATTGACAAAAGGTTGGCTGTTGTTTGCAACTAGTACTCTATAAGTTATACTGGATGGAAAAGCAGTTACTAAATAGCAAGTATATAACGAACCTGTGTGTGGCTCAGGCTTTAACAGGCTCTGAGCTGCTGTCTGAGCTGCCCTTGTCCTCCAGCTGCTGCAGGTTATCAGTGGGGGTGATGCCTGGGCAAGAGAAAACAGCAGGTAAGATACAGCCATCACAAATCAGTAATGTGTTTTAATACCATGATGAGGAAAATGTTAGTTTATGCACATAATAATAACAAACCAGGGTGAGTTTTTGTGACATTTACACCTAAACTAAAGCTTTTATGCAAATAAAAAAAGTTTTCATTTTTTGATAGTAAGACAAATATTCCAAACGAACTATATTGCTATGCAAAAAAAAATTAAAATAAATAAAATAACATTAGTACACAATTTCTATAGCACGGTGGGAAAATAAGTCAATAATTGCATTCAATTTTCTGAATTTTGACAAATATTATGTTCACTGTGTGTTCGTCAAGCTCAACCGTTCAACTTTGTTACCCAGATTATTTATACATATATAAATACATATATACACACACATACATAAATAATTATATTATATTATATAATTATAAATTATTTTTAAATAATCTAAAAAATATAAAACTCGTGAATGTATTTTTTTTTTATTGTTTTATTACCATGATGAGAAAAACATTATTTTATTCAAATAATTACGGTAACAAACCAGCGAGAGTTTTTGTGACATTTACAACTAAACTAAATCTTTTGGGCAAACAGGAATTCTAAGAAATAAGGACTATGAGTTTTCATTTTTTGATATTAACCCTCTGACGCATGAATTATTAAATCACAAAGTAATAATTTTTTTACATGTTTGTTTTTACTTTTAAATAAGTGAAAAATCATGCCAAAAAAAAAAAAAAAAAAAATTGTCAATATATTATATTTTGAGGGAGTTACATAAATGTCCACTGTAGTGGACACCATGCATCAAAGGTATAAAAAGTGAATCAATAGAACTAAATGTGTGGTCTTAAAAGAAAATGTTTTTAAAAATATTTACTATGTGAAAACGGTTTGAATACACTCAAGAACATTCAGTAACAACAAGCATGTCATGACGGCACAGAAATGTGAAGTGTAACAAAACGTAAGAGTGTGTGTCTATGGGACAGGGGTGTGTGGGGCTGTGTGGAGCAGTGTGGCGGGAGGGTCGGGGAGGTGGGCTATTCATACACATGTGAGCACAAATACAAACACACAAGCACACACACCCTCCAACCACACACTCGAACACAATCATGCACACATATATCTGCACTCATACAGTTTAAATGTATATGTCTACAGTTTTATAAATTTTAGGTGCATGACGTCTACTCTAGTGGACAGATATATTTTCTGTCACAGAAAAAAATGTACAAGAAAAATATTGTTAAAATCTGGATTAATCTATTTTTGACATCCTATTTAACTGAAAAATATTTTTTGTACCTGTCTGGTTTTCTGAGAATAAAAGTATCTAACACTTATTCCCAAGGTACGTGGTGCATCCCCTTTTCCTGCCCCCATCTTGAATATATTATGAAATATCTCAAAACAAAAAAATAGATAAAAATACAACAATTAAATGGAATCGTAGACAACACTTTGGGGGTTTGCCAGTTGGTGGTTGGGACATGATGCTACATCCTAAATGGTTCAAAATGGCTTCCAAATAGCTGTCCACTGTAGTGACCATGATGCATCAAAGGGTTAAGACAATAGTATAGGATACCAAACGAACCATATAGCTATGCAAAAAAATAAATAAATAAATAAAATAACATTAGTACACATAATTTCCATAGCACAATGGGAAAATAAGTAAATAATTGCATTACTTTTTCTGCATTTTGACAAATATTATGTTCACTGTGTTCGTCAAGCTCAACCGTTCAACTTTCTATTCTAAGAAACAAACCTTTTTTAAAATTATTTTAAATATTATTTATATTACATTTTAAATTGATAATACAAACATATTTAATTATCTTTAAATATATCTATAATTAATAATAAATTACTTTTAAATAATAAAAAAATATAAAATATATTCACCTTTATTATATAATATTAAATATTCTTCATGTTTTAAATAGAGGTCATAGGTAATCAATTATTATTACAATATTTCCAAGCTCATTGCCAGCATATTTTGGGCTAAATTGGCAACCCTGTTGCTCGTTCTTCTGCATTTTAAAATTACACAAATCCCACATTCTTAATTTCTGTTAACATGGATGCAAAATGGCAAACCACATACAGTAAATTAAACCACTCGTATAATATTCTGCGACCTCTTGAGGTTTTCGATCAACAGTTTGTTGAAAATGAAAAAAAGAAAAAGAAAGAAGGCCTTATTTTTTTACCTTATTCATTACAAATTTCCAATATGTAGCATAGTATCATTTTTCAAAGATGACAAAGGAGTGTTATGAGGGGTCAAAGGGCATTTAAATCTGGTAATGTTGAGCATTGTAGCCTACTGCAGATGCCGGTCTCTAGCTAACACGTTGGACTGTGATTGTAAGGACATTTGCAGTGGGCTGCATAAATGCAGAGAGTGAATGATGAGTGTTTGCGTGTTGAGCTCACAGTGTTTCTTCCCTTATACTGTGTTAATGAATCATCATGACACTACAGAAAGCAGCAGATGTTGGAACTTCACAGCCTCACAGGGCTACAGTTTGTCATTTTATGGGGAAGCTCCTCCCGACGACACGGACATCCAAGTAATGAGAAAACCCTGGTACAAACTCGCTGCTGAGGGCTCAGCACTTTAATGAAGCAATAACCACATTATTACCTTCATCAGCGTTATGGCTAGTGCACAACCTAACAGCAAAACTCAGATTCACAAACTGAGAATCACTTTATTAATGCTCCATTTTGTTTAGTTTTTCCACAAAATATTTTTTTTTCTCAGACTAATCAGGACATACAGATGAGATGTCAAACAGGCATATTTATCATGTCATCCCTCCCTAGGATGTTCAACACAGGGCACAGTTCATGTGATGAATGATATGAAGGTGCAGAACTCACTGAGACTGAGACTTACAGATCCATCAACAGAACACAAGGCATCTACTTTGAGAAGCTTATAGAAACTATTAAGAGGATAACCAATGGCTCAGGTCTATATTTCCTGGGTGTGAGATGGAGGATTTGCCTCCCTGGCACAGGTCCAGATGCCTAACAGGAGGGGGTGTCTCACAGGAAGTACTAGAATGCAAGATCTCTGCTGGCAGTGTGCGAGAAGTTACACCTGGTTTAGGTCTGAGAAGACTGCTCAGTGAAAAGCTTGCAAATATTTAACAACTACAACTTATATAGTAGTAGTTATTTGTTTTTATTGCCATGTCAGCACTACAATTCATATATACTTTCTAACAACAAATATATACTTACTTAAAATATTTATCTAAAAAAATTTACTTTATTATTAAGCAAATTACAGATACTTATTTATATATGTATTTACATTTAGTCATTTACATTTATGCATTTAGCAGACGCTTTTATCCAAAGCGACTTACATTGCGTTCAAGTTACAGTTTTTTTACATTTTATCAACTCTTGCTTTCCCTGGGAATCGAACCCATGATCTTGGCGTTGCTAGCGCCATGCTCTACTATTTGAGCTACAGGAAAGCTGTATTTAGCTGCATTTAGCATTTTATCCAAAGTAACTTGTAAATGAGGACGAGAGAAGCAATCAAACCAACAAAAGAGCAACAAAATGTAAATTAAATAATAATAAAAAAAATAAAAAATATATTTTTAAACATTATTTAAATAAGAAAATAAGTAAAACATTTCTTTATTTAAATTATTAAATACTTATTTAAATAGAGTAATAACTATTATTTATGTTATTTGTTTTTATGTAGTAGTAATAATAATAATAATAATAATAATAATAATAATAATAATTTCTTATCATTATTATTAAATAATATTAATAATAAATCATATTACATAATTTGTTATATTTATTTACGTATTTACATATATTTACATAAACAAAATGCTTATATTTAAAAAAAATACTTATTATACTTACTAAAAATACTTATTATTACTCAAATAATAATAATAATTATTATTATTATTCAAATAAATCAAAACAAATAATTAGTTTTGTAAATATAATTATTTAGTTTATGTAAATATATACATTAGTATAAAGTAAACAAAAATTCATTTCTTAAATTTTATGTACATTAACTAGAAATTAAAATTACTGAAACAAAATTATTTAATGTGATTTATTATTATTATTATTATTATTATTATTATTCAAATATATCAAGATAAATAATTATTTTTGTAAACATAATTATTTAGTTTATGTAAATTTATAGTACAAAGTAAATAAAATTAATTTTTAAATTTTATGTACATGAACTAGAAATTAAAATTACTGAAACAAAATTATTTAATGATTTATTATTAATACTCAATTATATAATAATAATAATAATTATTATTATTATTACTGTTATTGTTGTTGTTGTTGTTGTTGTTATTATTAATTATTATTATTATTATTATTATTATTATTATTTTTAAAAAAAATCTAAATATTTTTTAAATATTAAATTTGCAAACAACAATCCAACAATTCCAATCATTTCCCAATGGGCAAAATTGAATCTCACTCACATTTGTTCACAGATTTTCATTCAGATATGCATTACAACAGGGGAGAAAAATTATCATTTTATGCTAACTTTAAAAATTTGTATATAATCAAATTGAAAATTTCAAAGAAAACAAAGATAAAATAGATTTAGCAACTAAATCCAATAGTCCTTTTGACCCCATTTATGCATTAATGTAGGTTCTTTTCCAGTCATGCATTCTAGGTTTAAAGATGACCATGTACAGAAACTTCTACTAGCAGAACATAAATCCCGTTGAGAGCTGTTTGAGATACTACTCAAGCACAGAGACAGCCTTCGCTTTTCACGTGGACATTTGGCATTCCGTTCAGACGGCACTCCTCACAGAGCCAACCGCCGACTTTCACAGCTTCATTTATCTGTGAGCAAACACCAAAGCCTGCATTATCATTCCAAATGAGTCCCGAGCCATGAATCACATACAACAGCATGTGGGTGAGTCAGTTCCCAAATCCACAGCCAACAGTGTCAACTTCACTTACTACAACACAGAACCAAACGGTGCGAAAAAAGAACAAAGATCTACCAAACGATCGTAGTAACATCCTTGAAACGATCTGTACACATCAGTGAAGCTAAAACTCCAGACATCAAACATCGGCGCAGTGAAGCACTCATCAGCCAGACGCGAGAATACCATTATACTGCCGAATACAAGTGCTATTTATGTTCAGTGTGTCTCTTTCACGCACACGCACAAACACAAACTCTTCACCTTGGATGCTACTTATCTTTGATGGCACTCCCATCACGCCGTTCTGCCACCAGCAGCAGCAGAATCAGCTTGTATCTCTCAAAGCTCCAGTTTTAATGAGTAAACAAGCTACAGCAGAGAGATTTTACATCAGTGGCTGTCAACTTCTTTTTTTTTTTTTTTATGATTTTATTTTAGACATCAAACCAAAACAGTATTGTTGAACAAAAATGTAGACCCAACAATACAAAATTATTAATGACATAAAACAACACCAACAACAATAATACTAAAACTAATACTAATGTAGTACTCTCTTAACAATGCATTCATTGTTAAGAGAGTAACGTACTAACAATAGTAGAGAGACAGAGACGAGAGTTAGTGGTTGCCCAAGCGGTCCTCTTTGTTGTCTTTAATAAACATTGTATTTCATTAGAACACTTTGAATCATAGTAGTCATTAACACATATAAATACTTAAATCAAATCACAGTAAATAAATAAATAAATAATCATATATACAGAAATGTTCTAGATCTTCCACACATCTGGATTTACTCATAAATATCTCAGATCAACAACTCAGGTAAGTATTTCAGGTAAGTAACACGTGATTCAAACATGACTCCGGTTAAATGATACATGAATGGACTTCTCTATGACACAAGTACTAAAATTACACAATTACACAAATGATCAATTGAAACAAATTATTAACACATTAAAGCATGTAAACTGTAGTTTGGCATGAAATTTTAATAAATTGAACTAACCTTAACAATGAATGAGAGACAGAGACAAGAGTTAGTGGTTGCCCAAGCGGTCCTCTTTGTTGTCTGAGGATGCGCTGCAGTTGTCACAGTAACTCTACTCGCTCAACTGTCACCCAGAATTCGGAAAATGCAGCTGGACTGTCCAGTGCAAACTCAATAAAATATATACAAATAATTTAATATTTTAATGACACAAACTCTATGCAGCAGGGTGGTCACACTCTCCCCAACAAAATAAAATGTCGTCCCGACATCAATACACTCAAAGTCCTAAACCAGTCCATATCGTTTCACTTAACACTTGTAAAGGTACCAGGTCACATGTTTTTCAATACTTATTCTCAATTTTCATATTTTTATTTTATTTTTTTTACATTCAGTAGATACATTCAATAATCACTCATCATGTTCCTGTTTTACAGACAGTCCTTGTTAGCTGATTATCAGCTTTTCTATTATGAGCTAGTGCCCCAAACAACAATCCCAGAATCAAGGCACTAAGGAATGTTCATTAAGAATCAAGTCCATACAGGAAACAGTCAAGTTCAAGTGCAACAAATACTTCAAGCAGTTCTCTGAGGTGCTCCAAGGAAAGTTTCAGAACATTCAGGTCATTTAATTTGTCTAGGCCTTTAAACAGTCCATGTTTTTTTTTTTTCCCCCCGGCCCAACAACAGTTCATTCTATGAGTGTTGCAGTCCCTTTCTTGGCAACAGATAAGTGCAATCAGTTAGGACAGTTAGTGTCAATATAATGGCAGTTTGTCAGTACAGTTCTGCAGTGCCACCTGAGACCTGGTCAAGTGAAGGTTCATTGGGGTTCTTTAATTTGCTGGATAGTAGATAAGTGAGGGCTGAGAATAATGAATCTGCATTGGTACCCAAGAATTCATGTTTGGTGTCCATGTGTGTATGGGGTGTGGATTAAAGTCATTTCTTGTATTTTGTACACTGTAGCATGTAGGAGTTACAAAGTTTTCATATGTGAACCTCTTTGGTGGTCGTCGTTGTTGGACTCTAGATGGTTCCTCTACAACTAACTAGGGCCCACTAACTTGACTAACTAGGGCCCAGGTCAGGGAGCAGACAGACTGGCTAAACCGACCGTCTGCTAGCCGCCTCACGTCACAGAAGTCAGTTAATTCTCAGCACATAGAGACTCCTTCACCTAGATATCACACTATAGAGACTGTGTCTGTTCCCCGTACTAGAAAATACAGAAAACGTCCAAACCAAAGTAATAGTAACAATTTAATTGATGTTCAACAAATAAAAAATGTTTACAATACAGAGAAACAACTGATAAAACTTGGCTTACTGAATATCAGGTCCCTTTCTACAAAAGCACTATTTGTAAATGATATGATCACTGACCATAAGCTAGATGTGCTTTGTTTGACAGAAACATGGCTAAAACCAGATGAATACATTACTTTAAATGAGTCTACCCCCCAAGATTACTGCTATAAAAATGAGCCACGTCCAAAAGGTAAAGGGGGAGGTGTTGCTACAATTTATAGCAATATTC
This sequence comes from Spinibarbus caldwelli, assembly GCA_039654775.1. Taxonomy (NCBI): domain Eukaryota; kingdom Metazoa; phylum Chordata; class Actinopteri; order Cypriniformes; family Cyprinidae; genus Spinibarbus; species Spinibarbus caldwelli. The sequence goes on along the minus strand of CM077235.1, from coordinate 16,941,402 downwards.
TCTGTATTTCTCAGAGGGCAGGCTTTAAGTATAACTCGTTTCAAGTTATGGTGCTGCGTATAACATTATCTAGAGAAACATGTGTTAGTGATAAATCCCCTGTGATGTTTGTATTGGCTACTGTGTACAGGCCACCAGGGCACCACACAGACTTTATTAAAGAATTTTCTGATTTTCTATCTGAGTTAGTACTGGCTGCAGATAAAGTCTTAATTGTTGGTGATTTTAATATCCATGTCGATAATGAAAAAGATGCATTAAGATCAGCATTCATAGACATTCTGAACTCTATTGGGGTTAGACAACATGTTTCAGGACCTACTCATTGTCGAAATCATACTCTAGATTTAATACTGTCACATGGAATTGATGTTAGTGGTGTTGAAATTCTGCAGCAAAGCGATGATATCTCAGATCATTATCTAGTCTTGTGTAAACTCCATATAGCTAAAACTGTAAATTCTACTCCTCGTTACAAGTATGGTAGAATCATCACTTCTACCACAAAAGACTGCTTTGTAAGTAATCTTCCTGATTTATCTCAATTCCTCAGCATATCCAACAGCGCAGAAAAACTTGATGATGTAACAGAAACTATGGACTCTCTCTTTTCTAGCACTTTAGATACAGTTGCTCCCTTACGCTTAAGGAAGATCAAAGAAAACAGTTTGACTCCGTGGTATAATGAGCACACTCGCACCCTAAAGAGAGCAGCCCGGAAAATGGAGCGCAGCTGGAGGAAAACAAAACTAGAGGTATTTCGTATAGCTTGGCGGGAAAGTACCCTATCCTACAGAAAAGCATTAAAAACGGCTAGATCTGATTACTTTTCATCTCTTCTAGAAGAAAACAAACATAACCCCCGGTATTTATTCAATACAGTCACTAATTTAACGAAAAATAAAGCATCAACAGGTGTTGGCATTTCTCAAGAGCACAGCTGTAATGACTTTATGAACTACTTTACTTCCAAGATCGATACTATCAGAGATAAAATTGTAACCATGCAGCCGTCAGCTACAGTATCGCATCAGATAGTGCACTATAGATCCCCTGAGGAACAATTCCACTCATTCTCTATTATAGGAGAGGAAGAATTGTATAAACTTGTTAAATCATCTAAACCAACATGTATGTTAGACCCTATTCCATCTAAACTACTAAAAGAGCTGCTTCCAGAAGTCATAGATCCTCTTTTGGCTATTATTAATTCATCATTGTCATTAGGATATGTCCCCAAAACCTTCAAATTGGCTGTTATTAAGCCTCTCATTAAAAAACCACAACTTGACCCCAAAGATCTAGTTAATTACAGACCGATCTCAAATCTCCCTTTTCTGTCAAAGATACTAGAAAAGGTAGTATCCTCACAATTATATTCCTTCTTAGAGAAAAATGGTATCTGTGAGGAATTCCAGTCAGGATTTAGACCGTATCATAGTACTGAGACTGCTCTCATTAGAGTTACAAATGACCTGCTTCTATCATCTGATCATGGTTGTATCTCTTTATTAGTTCTACTGGATCTTAGCGCTGCGTTCGACACTATTGACCACAACATTCTTTTGAATAGACTAGAAAACTTAGTTGGCATTAGTGGAAGTGCCTTAGCATGGTTCAAATCGTACTTATCTGACCGCCATCAGTTCGTAGCAGTAAATGAAGAGGTATCATATCGATCACAAGTGCAGTATGGAGTACCTCAAGGCTCAGTACTAGGGCCGTTACTTTTCACGCTTTACATGTTACCCTTGGGAGATATTATCAGGAGACATGGTGTTAGCTTTCACTGTTATGCTGATGATACTCAGCTCTATATTTCTTCACGGCCCGGTGAAACACACCAAATTGAGAAACTAACGGAATGTATAGTCGATATAAAAAACTGGATGACGAGTAACATCTTACTGCTAAATTCTGAAAAAACAGAGGTGTTAATTATCGGACCTAAAAACCCCACATGTAATAACCTAGAACACTATCTAACACGTGACGGCTGCTCTGTCAATTCTTCTTCATCAGTTAGGAACCTAGGTGTGCTGTTTGATAGCAATCTTTCATTTGAAAGCCATGTTTCTAGTATCTGTAAAACTGCGTTTTTCCATCTCAAAAACATATCTAAATTGCGACCTATGCTCTCAACGTCAAATGCAGAACAATGGCCAATGCCCAAACTCTGGAACAATCTACCTAACACTGTTCGGGAGGCAGACACACTGTGTCAGTTTAAATCTAGATTAAAGGCACATTTCTTTAACCTGGCTTACACATAACACACTAATACACTTCTATTATTCAAATCCGTTAAAGGATTGTTAGGCTGCATTAATTAGATCAACCGGAACCGGGAACACTCCTCATAACACACGATGTACTCGTTACATCGTAAGAAGAATGGCATCTACGCTAATATTTGTCTGTTTCTTTATTATTCTGTTTCTCAGTCCGTGTCCGGATCAGATGGCGCCGGGAGATGATGTCTGTGACCCTGACCGTCGGCGGAGGCCGGACACCTGGATGAGCCCCGGGGACATATCCCCAGTGAAGACCTCGACTTAAATACAATAAAACTTAAAATTAAACAAAATAACTATAATATAATAAAATATCTAACTACATAATACTATTATTGTTAGAAATTGCAACAATATAAAAATAGAAATATAATACATTTATACATTTAAAATTTAATTAATACAATAAGTAAAAAAATAAATAATAATATCCTGGCCAGAGGAGAACTGGCCCCCCGACTGAGCCTGGTTTCTCCCAAGGTTTTTGGGAGAAACCAGGAGAAATCATCTTACTTTTTGATCATAATTTCTTTTGATGTTCTCTCAGCTTGCCGCTGTCGCCTCTGGCTTGCTCAGTTGGGGACACTTAATTTCTAACGATTATCGTCAATTTGATTTCATATATACTATTTAAACTAAACTGAGCTAGACAATGACATCTCTGAATTCAATAATGAAATGCCTTTAACTGAAAATTGAGTGTTTAATCTTATTATTATACATTACTGACACTCTATCCTCCAATTTGATACTGTTAAGTGCTTTGACACAATCTGTATTGTTAAAAGCGCTATATAAATAAAGGTGACTTGACTTGACTTGACTACAAGATTCCTCCGTGCAGGTAAGTGATGTTCTGGTAATTGTCGTTCTTTAACAGGTAGGTGTTGTTCAGGTAAGTGATGTTCTCCAGCAGGTAAGTGTTGTTCTGCAGCAAGTACATCAACATGTTCTAGGACATCTTGTTCCTGTTCAGCTAGATGTGGCAACATTGTCAACTCAAGCATTTGTTCTGACTGAGCTGATGATTTCTTACTAGTATGTAACTGGTGTGATGTGGTTTCCTTTTCCATCTGATTATGATTATTCAGCTGTGTTCTGAACTGGTAGGGTTCAACTTGCACATAGTACTCGTCATCACTTTCACTGTCATTCTCTGGCTCATATTCCTCCCTTCTCTCAGCAGGTAAAGCTGTGTTTTTCTGTTGGTGTTTTCGCTTCAGTGTGGCATTTTGAGTCTGTGGTAACCTGAGGTAAGTGATCACAGGGGAGAAGATGATTACGATACAACACTCTTGATCTGCCTTTGCCTTTGCCCTGCTCTGGTTTCACTTCATAGATTGGAGTATCTTCAGCAGCCTGGCGAATGACAATGTGGACTTCATCCTCCCAGAAATTTTGAAGTTTTCCTGGACCCCCTTTTTGAGCCAGATATTTCACCAGAACTCTGCTGCCAGGATATAAATTAGTACATCTTACTTTTTGATCATAATTTCTTTTGTTTCTCTCAGTACACTTCTTTGCATGCTCACTGGCAATCTCATAAGCCTCTTGCATACCCTTTGTCCACCTCTCCACATATTCACTGTGGTCGACGGAATCTTTGTCTGGATTGAGGCCAAACAACGCATCAACTGGAAGTCTTGGAGAGTGACCGAACATGAGGTAGAAAGGTGAGAATCCAGTCACTTCGCTTTTAGTACAATTGTAGGCAAACACTAGCTTATTCAATTACTCTTTCCAATTCAGTTTGTTTCTCTGTGAGAGTTTTGAGCATCTGTAGAATGGTCCAGGGCCAGATAAAGCGATCTCTGATGAGGCTGGTTGTGCGATCAAGACCTTGGTGACCCATCTCATCATGCAGTTCCCTCAAAACAATACTCTTAAACTGGGCAGGCAACACTAGCTGCATTCGTTGTGATATTTTGCAGTGCAGTATGCCATACTCGTCCAACACCAGCTTGTCCCACTCACGCATTAGACTTCTAACTGTAGGATTGGCTGACCGCCACTGCTCTGAAGAAGGTCTACTTTCTGACTGTAAGTGGTCTATGATTTCTTTGACATTAGTGTCATCTCTTTGTGCTTGCCGGATATCCTCTTTTGATAATGATTTGTTGGGATCATCACCAATCTCCATGCATGCTGGCGCACACTGACAGACTAACGTAAGGGGTGGATCTGGGTCATGCTGAACCTCCACAGCTTGTATTGTGGCTCCCACACGTTCTGATGAAAGCTCCTCTGTAAATTCTCTCATTGCTGTTTCTATAATCAACTGGCATTCTGGATAGTGAATCAGCATCCACATTCTCTTTACCTGGGCGATAGCGAATGGTGAAATGGAAGTCTGCAAGTTCAGCAACCCATCTGCATCCAGTGGCATTTAAATTTGCAGAGGACAACACATAAGTGAGGGGATTGTTATCACTGTACACGGTGAAGGTAGGTGCATAATATAGGTAGTCTCAAAACTTTTCTGTTATAGCCCATTTGAGGGCTAGAAACTCCAGCTTTCCACTGTGCAGGTGGTAGTTTCTCTCTGCATTGGTCAATGTTCTTGAACCATAAGCTATCACTCTTAGCTTTCTGTTCTGGTTCTGATACAAGACAGCACCTAGACCTTGGTTGGATGCATCTGTGTGAAGTACGAATGCTTTTGAAAAGTCTGGAAATCCCAATATTGGAGGTTGAATGAGATAATCAATCAGCTTTGACAATGTTTCTTGATGGTACTCTGTCCATTCGATCAGCTTACTGGATGGCACCACGTGACTTTTTCTGTTGGTTACTACTCTGCAGTTTCTTTTCTTTGTGTACTCATTTTTCTCGTTGCTCTTCAGAAGGTCGTAAAGGGGTTTAGCAATTTGTGAAAAGTCTTTGACGTACTGGCGATAGTAACTCAGTAGACCTAAATTTTTCCGTAGCTCTCCCACAGTGCTTGGTCTTTTCTCTTTAAGTGCTGTTACAGAAACAGTGTCTGCAGGGTCCATTCTACTGCCTTCTGCGTAAACAATTCGGCCTAAGTAGCGAACCTCATTCTTGAAATATCACACTTTCGTGGTTTCAGCTTCACTCCATGAGCTTGTAAACATTGCAACACTTTTCTCATCGCTTCAAGATGTCCATCAAATGTCTTGCTGAAAACCAGGATGTCATCCAAGTAGGGCACACTAATTTAATCTCTAAGTCCTTCTAAGCACTCTTCCATGAAATGCTGAAATGCTGCAGGTGCATTCATGAGGCCAAAGGTAATACGAACCCACTCATATACAGTAAGCCCCATGGTGTACTGAATGCTGTCAGTGGTCTGCTCTCTGGAGACATAAAATCTTGATGGTAAGCTTTGCCCTGATCTAATACAGAAAACCAGGCATTACCTCCTAAACTGTCTAGAATGTCTTGTACTCTCGGGATAGGCTGGCGATCAGGTAGTGTCTTCCTATTGAGGTCTCTATAGTCAATGCACAACCTAAGGCTGCCATCTTTCTTACGAACACATACGACTGGTGAAGAGTAGGGAGAATGGGTTTTCTCTATCAAGCCCTGGACAATCAAGTCATGTAGGTAGTCCTTCATTTCCTGATTCAGTGGCTTGGGAACTGAAGTGTACATGCGGACAACAGGCGTATCGTCAGTCAGAGAGATACTTAGCTGAAGATCTTTGATGCACCCAATATCATCATCTGACCTTGAAGATGAATGGCACTCTTCTCGTAGTAGCTGTTTTACTTTATTTTGCTGGTGCAAACGTAAGTGGCTCACATCAGCAGTTGGGTCCCACAACTCTTCACTGTTACTTTCATTAGCATTGGTGGTTTTTTGAACCTCACTGATCATGGCTGTTGTTGCACAATGTGATACTGCAGTTGGTAGTACAGATTTTATTGATTGCACTGTCCCAAGCTCAGTTTTCCCTGCAAGCCTGATATCATGGTCTGTGATGTTCTGTATGCTGATCTTGACCACTGGACGACTTCTTTTCTGAAGAGTTAATAGTGTTTCCAGAGGTTCCAGACCATCTGTACCATGTGGGTTTACATGTGGTTCAAACAAGAAAACAGTGTCTTGCTTCATATATGGCATTTTAACTTGACACTGTATCTGCATAATTGTGTGTTTTGGTATGTTCACAGGGTCTTTCATTGTTTTCACCAAATATTCACCAGGATTCTCAGTAGTCACAAGATTAATGCAGGTCTGTATCTTATTTTTCTTCATGCCAGGGAAGGCATACTTGACAATCTTGTGCAAACGTCCTTTTCTCACTTCATTATCTTCACTTGCTTCACTCTGTCTCATCACTTGTTCAATCACATTGTAGCCAATGATTGGTTTGGATAATCTTTGATCTTTTAAGACGAGGACAGGAATGACTAACTCTTTTACGCTATCAACAGCGGAAGCCAATTTGAAAGTTATCTCTACCCATCCAACATAAGGCATACTGGTTCCATTAGCTGCCACAAGCTGCAGGCCATCTGGAGCTTCTGTTGCTTCAGAAATGTCTTTCAGATTCACTTCAGGTATGTACATGTTTCTCCATTGTTCATCTACAATACATACTTGAGAACCTATGTCCCATAACGCCTCAGTTTTGTGTCCTTGTAAGTAGCAGGTTACCAGACATTGTTTGCCGACGAGAGAAGTGACAGGTGAGTATTTGTTAACTTGACATGAAGCAGTTAAAATGTGATCAAGTGGAGACATCTCAGACAACTCTTCTTCTATATTTTCAAAGTGCTGCTTTGGACGTTGGTGGGACATTTTTGCAGTTCGGGTCACTCCCTGTCCCGTGGAGGCAACCCATTTCCGTTTAAAGGCATTCTACTTTGAAATCTTGCACCTCTGGTTATGCAGCCTGCTGAAAAGTGCTCACTGCTACCACAACAATAACAATGGGTGCATAGTTCCTCTGGTCCTCTTTGCTGGCAATAAAAGCACTGTCTTGTCCTTGGGGGACGTGGCTGTCAAAACTGCTGAAGGTATTGTGGTAGTGGCGATGTTGCTGTCTACTGTCGGGGCGCTGTATTAAACTGTGGTGGGCGAGGCTGTGGGGGGACAGCATATCTTGATGGCTGCGTTGAATACTGTGTTGATGTTGGATGTAGCAGGGGCTGCTGTAATGGCATTGAACATGGTTGCAGACTGTTAGGGTGTGATGTCATATACTGTTGTTGCGAAACTGAGTTCTGCTGTGATTTAGGGTGGTGGGGCTGCAGTGGATACTGATGTTGTTCATACGTTGGGTGACTTATTCCCCATGTTTGGTTTGGCAGCTCTTTATTCCACTCTGCTATCGGCTGGTAACTGTGAGAAATCTTGTAGTGGCTGACGAGTCGTCGTCATCACTGGAGCCTTGTTACTGACCGCAAAACACTGAGAAGCAGGTGAGGGCTGTTGGATTGTTTCTTTAATTTGCATTATCTCATTGCTTAAGCTTTGCAGTTGCGACATCAGGTCAACTTTTGTCTGTTTTGATTGATGTTTTGATTCATTTAACTGTGTGACATGCACAGCAACACTGCATTCGGACTTCCGTTTGTTTTGTCTTTCTGTCTCATGGGAACATGCAACATTTAATCTCTCCAACAACACTTCATCTGAAATTGTGGGATCAGACAGGAATGGCTGGAGGTCATTCTGAATACAGTCATTCTGTAAGCCAGTCAACACGGTATGGAGGAACATGTTTTGAACTAAAGCTGGGTCATATTTTAAGCCAGACTCATCTTCTTGTGAAGCGAAGAGAATTTTCTGTCTCAAATCAAGAACACGAATGAGAAAGCTTTGTGGTGTTTCTTTAACACGCTGGGCCTCTGCAGTGAGCTGTTTGTATAGTTCTGTTGCATTTTTCTCTTGATAGTGAGAGCGGAGAATTCTTCTTAATGTTGGAAGCGTGAGGTCTGCTTTACTTTCAAGATAACTACGCAACTGAAGCCCAGGCGTGATCTCTCGGATGACCGCATCAATAATATCTTGCTCAAGGTAGCCTTTATTTAACCCACTTTCTATTTGACATGCAAGACTTGAAAATGACAATCTGTCCTTCTGACCTGGCTCACCAATGAGGCCTGAAATTTTAAAGTCTTTGTGCCACATTGCTGGTGTGATTTGTCCCTCAAACGCAGATGTAGAATCACCACATGCATTGTCAGCCGTTATCCGTCTTCTTGTCATACTCTGTGACACAGCAGGGCTTATATACATGGCAGACAATGATTCAGATGCATTGCCAAATTGTCTCAATTGTCTTTGAGCTAAACTTTCTCCTCTTTCAGGTGGTCTTAACTCTGTTCTCAGCTCAGTTTCATTTATATCAGTCATCATCAAATCACTTAATTTCTCATTGATGCGGAGAAGCTCGGCCATGCCTCCATCCTCCAGCTCTTCTAATTCTTTTCTTAAGAGATGATTACTGAGGAGGTTTACTAAAGACAGGCGATTTGTGTTTCCAATGTCCTCTGCAGAGATTTATGAGAACTGGCAGAGTTCTATGAGCTTTTCTCGTGTTAATGTACATAGTCGTTCACCTATTTCTTCTTGAAGGCTCTGAAGTGTATCCATCTTTATCTGCAGTGGCTGACAGGATGATGAAAGTGGACGTTTACCTCCCTGACTTGACTTTGCTGCCTCTAGTAGTCACTGTACCTCAGGCGTATGCACAGCTCAATCAGTTTTGCAGTACCACTTCACTCAGCTGCTTCACACTGCTGCTTGTAGGTAAGTATGAATGTTACAGGGTGGGGCTTTGCTGATCAAGAAGATGAACCACCCTATAGACGGTTTCATCGGGCGCACGCGCTTGGCCCTAAGTTAACTTCCGGTCTGTGTTTGTTTATCGGTCTGGCTAATGGCGCCGGCTACAAATGCAGTTAAAGTAAAAGTGATGAGTAATGATGTTGGGCTCAGGTGGTTGTGCTGTGGGATGTTTCCCATTCATTTATATATTTGTGGCGACCCGCCACGATATCAAAACTGACCGATTTTCCAAAAGGCTTCATTGAATAAACATGAGCACATACTGCACATTTAAAACTCAAAACGAGGCGCAGGTGTTTTTATATCACTGTATTTCTAAAGGAAGACTGTCTTTAGAAAATTTTCGATTTCATTTTCATTTCATCTTGCATGTTATATGCCTGATAAAGCAGTGTTTGTAAGCTCAGCGCTGCTTTGTGTACGGTCGTTACCGGGGAAACCTCTATTTCTCCCGCTTTAAAGCACCTCCTGCTGGCAGAGAATGAATTTGCATTTTCAATAAACCCGTCTGATTTACGCAGCAAACATATTTTGCTTGTTATCTGTACATAATCTACTCTAGAGGGATTCAGCTGTTGTTACTGATTCTATTTGGAAGCCTACCGGAAGTTAAGTTAGGGCCACAAAAGCGTGCATTTGCCATTGAAACCATCTATACCGTCTATAGTACTCTCTTAACAATGAATGAGAGAGACAGAGACAAGAGTTAGTGGTTGCCCAAGCGGTCCTCTTTGTTGTCTGAGGATGCCCTGCAGTTGTCACAGTAACTCTACTCTCTCAACTGTCACCCGGAATTTGGAAAATGCAGCTGGACTCATTAAAATATATACAAATAATTTAATATTTTTATGACACAAACTCTACGCAGCAGGGTGGTCACACTAATACTAATACTACTAGGGGTGGGCATATACCCGTAGACACGATTAACCGGTAGAAATTTGTCAACCGGTAATTTTTTTGAACTATCATCTCTATCGTGGTTACACACTCAAGACGTTGCTGTGCTACGTAGTCACGAAAACGTATCATTTGCATGTGTTTTAAGCATTGCCGTTTAAAAACAAGTGATTTTAATCCATTGAAACGCAATCAGAAGTGAAAGAACTCATTTTGCTATATGCGTATGTGTCAAAATGCTCGTCTTTGCAAGTATCCTCACAAACACAGTAATTTAGGTCTTAAGTGAGAGAGAACAGCTGAGAAAGATAACACACGTGTAACAGTATATGTTGTGATATATATCGTTACCGTGAAATAAAATCACTCATATCGTGATATAAGATTTTGGTCATATCGCCCACCCCTAACTACTACTACTAATAATAATTTTGGTTTTGAAATTTCTTAAATTTTAGTAGTTTCAACACAGGGCACAGTTTCTCCATCCTTTATGAGCCAATAAACTCATTTAATTTGCTATCAGATAATTATGCATGATCATATGGTTAGTTGTATTAAAAAAATAAAAAATCATATATTATTACTTACATTTAGCATTTTTTCTCTGCATATTGACATCTTAAAAATATATGGTTATCTTAATAAAAAAATAAACAAAATGAAAAAAATATATATTATTTTATCCCTGCTGTCCATAACAGAACAGATCTACGACTCATTTTGGTCACACTTTATTTTAAGGTCCAATTCTCGCTATTAACAAACCATTTACTATGACTTCTGCCTCAATAAACTCCTAATTTGCTTCTTATCAATAGTAAGGTAGTTGTTAAGTTTAGGTATTGGGTAGGATTAAGGATGTAGAATATGGTCATGCGTAATATAATAAACAGCCAATATGTTAATAATAGGCATGCTAATAAGCAACTAGTTAATAGTGAGAATTGGTCTCCATACTAAAGTGTTACCCTCATTTTTAGGTTGTGACCAACCAGTTGAGAACCATTGCTTTAGAAGGTGAGACAGAGATCCAGAGAACATCAAACAGGATCTTGCACTAAAGAGAGGAAGTTACGGTCTGAATGGACCTGGAAGACCACACAGAATCAGAAGCTCCACCTTGCAGAGGCTGTTGTGACTTAAAGAAACAAAAAGGTCCAACCTAGTGAAAACATAAAAGGAATACATCCCTGCTTATCTTGGGACATCTGATGGTTGGGGAAAAAAAACAAAATACTACAAACTTTAAGAGGCTCTCTTTAACTCAAGTTCTCCTACAGGAAAGCAGGACAGTCCCAAACCACTACAGGAACATTCCCCATCGCCACACACCGAGGTTTATTTTGAGGAAACAGGCCCCAATGGGGCCAAACAGGTTGGAGGTGTGGCGGCTTTTGCACGGGCCCTTTTGTTTACCAACAAGGCCAGTGTGGGAGAGGCTGGCCTCCTTTGAGGAGGGAGATGAATAGGTTTGTTAGTATGTTAAAAGCCGGAAACAAGGAGCATCTCTTCACTAAAACATCCTTACATAGCAGCTCCGCTTTGAGAAAGAGGCCAAGCTATGGGACGGCACCCAGAACAGCTTAATGAGAGGGAGGCAACACATATACTTACACACACACACACACACACACACACACACTTCTGGTACACAAAGCCCAAAATTACCTTTCTGACATACCCTTACTCCAATGACAGATGAATTTGTAAAATTTACCAGCCATAAATATTTATACTGGCCATCAAATTATATTTTGCATCATTTTTATTTAAAAATATATTTTTTACCTCCATTTTTGGTGTTTTGCATATTTAGTGAACAGTTATTGTGTACTCAGCACATCATTTAGTAATGTTATAAGGTTTGATGGTTTGAGTTCAGTGTTTTTTTGTTTTTTGTTTTGTTTTTTTGTTTTTGAAAGAAATGGATACTTTTATTCAGAAATTATGAATAAAATTTAGAAGAAGTAACAGTAAAGATGTTTATAATATTCTAAAAAAAATTATCATTTCAAATGAATGCTGTTTATTTGAGCTTTCTATTCAGCAAAGAATCCTGAAAACTGGTTCTGGAAAAATATTAAATATGAATCATGGTTTCTGCAAAAATATAAAGCAGCACGACTGTTTTCAACACTGATGATAATATATTTTTTCGGAGCACCAAATCAGCATATTAGAATTATTTCTGATCATGTGACACTGAAGACTGGAGTAATTATGCTGAAAATTTAGCTTTGACATCAGAGGAAAAAATTACATTTTAAAATATATTAAAATAGAAAACAGTTATTTTTGTAATAATATTTCAAAATATTAGTATTTTTACTGTAGTTTTGATCAAATAAATGAGCACAAGACACTTTTTTTTTTTTGGAAAATATTAAAAGATTGTTTTTACCCCAAATGTTTGAAAGGTAGTGCTGTCAAATGATTAATCTCGATTAATTGCATCCAAAATAAAGTTTTTGTTTACATAATATATGTGTGTGTACTGTGTATATTTGTTATGTATATATAAATACACACACATACAGTATATATTTTGAAAATATTGACACGTATTTATGTTTGCATTTACGTACATATATTTGATGTTATATTATATATATATATATATGTATATATTATATATAAATATATACATGCATGTGTGTGTATTTATATATACATAATAAATATACACAGTACACACACATATATTATATAAACAATTTTTTTTATTTTGGATGCGATTAATCGCGATTAATTGTTTGCAGCACTATAAGGTAGTGTAGTGTATATGAGTCGATCCATTCTCAGTGATTAGGACATTACATGTCTTAAAAAACAAGACAAATCTTGTCCATTAAAATCACGAACAGCCACCGATATAGAATGGTATCATACTGACATGTGACATGAATTTAAGGTGAGCCGCTGTTTGTTTTATACGAAGAGGGAGGTCGTGCAGTCTCTGAGACAGAGAGAGGACATTGTGCTGAGTAAGGAGTGCTGCAGTGCCCGTCTGCTGCCTCACGATCTCTAAAGGTTTCATCAACGCTCAGCTGGCCCTCATCTCTCATGCACAGGCCAAGGCCACAAGCTTTTCTATAGGAAACTCAGCTAAAGGGCCATTCAGTGCTCCAGTGACTCAGAAAAATGTACCTGATACCATCCACGTCACTGCAAAAAATAAGTGTTTTTTTAGATTTGTCAAAAGACAGAGAACTAAAGGTAAATCCAGACAAGGATTTTTTTTTTTTTTTCTGTCTGCTCAATCTGTTGCCAGCATCTTTGATTTTAAGAATTAATCATGTAAAATGTATTTCATCTTTGATGAAGTAACATAGACAGTGCTGGTATTATGTAAAACTGTAATAAATCAATGATGGATGGAATATCAAATAGCCATGCCACGTGAAAACCAGCTGGAGACTCGTCAGAAACAAAACAACATTGACATCTGCACGCTGAGACACATGTGTGCCTGTATAATCCTCAATGTGTTTGCCCATTCACTTTCAGACTGATTTCAAGAACTCACTGCAAGATATTTTGGGTGGTGCACAATATCCTCTTATGAATAATGGCACTTAGGTCTCTGCTTACTAGAAACAAAAGCTCTTCAGAGTCATGCATCACATAAACCAGCTAATCGCTATTTCATCATGCTCTATGCCATCATTACTGAGGAATGCTGGTTCAAATAATGGGAATTAATTTCATTGAAAATTTACTCTACTTAAAAGGATACTCCACCCCAAAATGAAAATTTTGTCATTAATCACTTACCCCCATGTCGTTCCAAACCCATAAAAGCTTCGTTCGTCTTCGGAACACAATTTAAGATATTTTGGATGAAAACCGGGAGGCTTTGTGACTGTCCCATTGACTGCCAAGTAAATTACACTGTCAAGGCACAGAAAAGTATAAAAAAAACATCGTCAAAATAGCCCATCGGCCATCAGTGGTTCAATCTGAATTCGTCTCCTCTCTGTCTCTCTGTGTCAGTGTAGCGCCATTTCGGAGAGCATCCGATAGACTCAAAGTGCGTACGCTATTCTCTGTCATCAGTAACGCATGGATACGTATTGTAGGTTTATTTACACTTTGATTTGAACGGAAACCGCGTATCCATGCATTACTGATGACAGAGAATAGTGTACGCACTTTGAGTCTATCGGATGCTCTCCGAAATGATGCTACGCTGACACAGAGAGACAGAGAGGAGACGAATTGTTGAATAAATGTTGTTATATTTATTTTCTTTGGGTACAAAAAGTATTCTCGTCACTTCATAAAATTCAGATTGAACCACTGATGGCAGATGGACTATTTTGACTATGTTTTTTATACTTTTCTGTGTCTTGACAGTGTAATTTACTTGGCAGTCAATGGGACAGTCACAAAGCCTCCCGGTTTTCATCCAAAATATCTTAAATTGTGTTCCGAAGAAGAACGAAGCTTTTACGGATTTGGAACGACATGGGGGTAAGTGATTAATGACAAAATTTTCATTTTGGGGTGGAGTATCCCTTTAATTAGAGCAATTTTTGCCTGGCAGTTTTAAAAATAACTCTTCAGTGTGTTCCCGTTCCCTGCTTCACCCTCTCAGCTACCCAAAATGTCTCTCAGTAACATATCAAAAGGGAGAGAGAGAGAAACACAAACACCCACTGAAATCTCAACAATATGACAGGATAGAAAGTAGGGCTGCACGATATTGGAAAAAACTCACATTGCGATATTTTGTTTTTCTGCGATATATATTGCGATATGAAAAAAAAAAAAAAAAATCACCAAATGACTTGAATAGCTCTATTTGGAGAGAAAAAAAAATATTGATTTTGTAGGTGAGTAAATCAGCATAGGAAATAAACAATTTACAAGCATAGATAAATATAATAGAACAAAGATACAAATGAAATAAACAGTGCTTTGTATTTTTAAGGCAAGTCCAACAGTATTCAGGTGCAGAAATTGAATAATAAAATGTAAAATAACACTGCATAACACAGTCTTCATTGTATAAATTAAATCTAATAAATCTGTGTTAAAGCTACAAAAGTGATTTTTCTCTGTTTTGTTGTTTGATTATGACACAGAAAGCAACAGAGACATTAAACTGCTGTTATTGTTATCCTCTTTCTTTCTCAATTGTTTACCTAAGACATAAGCAACCGTTTTTTTTTTTTTGTTTTTTTTTACAAGGATACATGGAGACATGCATTTTGACACGGTTTCGCGCATGTGTGTCGTACTACACTGGATGCGGCGCGACACGACGAATCCCCGCCAGTAAACTGATATGCCTCGCTCTATTTATGACGTACTGACACAAAGTTGACACGATTGGCAACGGTCGCTTTGTCGCATCCAGTGTAGAAAGACTTTGGGGCCGTTCACATGGTGCATCTGCAAACACGTGGAAAACTCCCGCCGCGCCACTTCCTCCTCCTTTCCAAAGCGCTCGGGAGCTTGCGCTTTCCTGGCGCCTGCCGTTGCTAAACATCCGTGATGTGCTCTCCTCGAGTTTCAACAAAGGATAAATGGATTTCCAGCACTGAAAATTGCTTGCAGTAGCTCTGCTACTAAATTTATTTAAAAATGGGTATCTAAGTGCAGCTGTCGCATCCGGAGTAGACACGGTGTCTGTGTGTGAGCAAAGAAAACGATCAGTATAAATATAATGATCAGGCCTACTAAACATCGCACATCCTGCGATGTGACTATCGCGGATGCGCACATCGCGATATCGATGCTGAAACGATATATCGTGCAGCCCTAATAGAAAGCCAAAGAATTTGAGAGTAGGATGCAAACACTAATGCATCTTGCATCATACAAAGTGATATGAGCACATATATACTTATACACATGAATTATCAGATGACATGAAATAGGGATGGGAGGATCAATCTTGAAATGTAGATACTTCCGAAATTCATGCCATCTTTTGTCAATACTTACATAATATCAATCATATCAATTTTCTCTCTTTTTTAGTTTATTTTGTGTGAAAATTAATGCATAATGTCAGTGGAAGAAACTATGTTAGCAAATAATTGTGGATTATAAGTACAAAAAAATTTGAAAAAAATTACACTCATGGTTTAATTTGCATATTATTTATTGTTATTTATTTCAACATGCTTCTTTTTGAAAAATAATAAATGGCTATAATTATCCATTTTTTATTAGCATATAATTTATTATTATTAATTATCTTAATAGGATTCCCTTAATATGAATAATAATAATAAATAGCTATAATTAACCATTTCTTTATACATCACAAAACCTTTATTTAATAGAAGTATCAGTTTTGTTACCCATAGAAAATATTAAATATTACATAGACAAAATATAAATATATATAGGCCTATATTTTGTATAACAAAACTGATACTTCTATTAAATAAAGGTTTTGTGACGTATAAAGATATTAATATCAATAAATATAAATTATATATAAATATAAAAATATATTTTATAGACAGAGTTCCTGATAGCACTTGGTATTGGATTAAAAAGAAAAAAAAATGAAAATGTAGAAAATGTGAAATGTGAAACTGCAGATTCCATTTGGCCTGGGTCATGAAGCATATTCGCAATTATTTAGGAATTAAATGATCTTTCCCCAGCATGTGTTTCCTTGTAGAAAACAATAAATACAAAGCAACGTCCCAAAAGTCACCATATGCACTGAAAGAATGAGAAAAAAAACAATAAAGGAGAGAGGGAGAGAGCAAGAGTAATGGATGTTATCATACACATTCAATCAGCAGTTTGGGCCGCACAACTCATAGTGCCGGATTACAGCCAGCCAGTCGTGACATCAGCCGTGTGCGTGATTCTGACACCAGCAGAGATAAACACACACACACACACACACACACACACACACACACACACACACACACACTCGTCTGCCCACTGCCACCCACTCCTCTCTAATCTAATTACAGCCCCTCAACCAGCTGCTTGTGTCTGCAGACAGCAGCGGCAGGACGGAGGCCGGTGCAAAGTGTCAGCTATATTAAATTTTCATAAACTAAATCTTTCAAAGACAACCTGATACTGCTGTTCTTTTAATAAGTGGAACAGCTGGACAATAGCACTGTGGATTCAGACCTCACCCAGTCTACTCACTAAAACCACAGTCATCATCATAACCTTACCTTCTAAATTCCTTCACACAAAAGAACTAGAGCATTCAGCACAACACCACATTCTTCCCCGAACCTGGAGGCATCCACATTGAATTCTCAGCTCTGTCCAATTAAAAAAAACACAGCAGGAACAGCAAACGTGAATGGCGGTGTCAGATATTCCTCTTCCATGACATCACAGAGTGCCTTCTGCCGGTTACACCATCAGCAACTTTGTCACGAAGTTGAAATGGGAATACTACTATAGTACTCACATACTCCAAAACTCAGAAGTGACAGCAATTAATTGTGACATGTAGGGTACATTTACACAACAGCAATGTACCAAAAAGTGAAAAAGGTTTTCCTTTGTATTTTTGAAAAGTTTTGCATACAGACGACAACGTTGTCGAAATGATCCCCGTTCACACAGATCCAAGAAAACGACTAAAAACGCGGTACTATGCATGCCAGGCCAGTAGATGGCGACGTCACTTGTAAAGAAACACTACACCTCTGAGCATGATGTCATCGTTTTCACAAGTTTGCGTTTTTGTAGTTTACACAGAGATGATAATGGTATTTTCAAAAACTTGCATTTTAAAATCCATTTTCAAATGTTTGCATTGTACTCATTTGCTCACTCTCCACTTTCTTTCATCTGCTGAACACAAAAAGATATTTTGAAGAATGTTGGTAGCCAATAGGGCTGGGTAAAAAATTTCTCGATTTTAATTGATTCTCATTTTTACGAAACAATATTGATTCTAAAATCCCAAGAATCTATTAGATTAGCCTGTTTTCAGTTAATGAACGGAACATTGTAGTGCGCCTCCCACCCAATAATCGCAATAAGCTTTGTGCTTTGTTACTTCTGACATAAAACAGTCTCAGATTTCAAATTCTGTCCATTTTATTAAAATATTCGAATAATAAATGCCATTTTGGCGCTGTTTAATGTGTAGTGACAGATCGCTGTATAGCGCCTCAGTTCAAGAGAAGCGGCAGCGCTAAGTGCACATGAACTGATCATCTACTTCACTTTAATAGCAGTTTCAGCATGAAATAAACATGAATGAACATCCATAGGTATGTTAAAAGAAAGAGTACAACTTACAGAAATCTGTATCTTGTCTTATATAATCGCTCAATCAGTATTTCAATCACGGAAATGTGTCAATATAATAGCTTGTAAACTATGTGTAACATCACATTTACCTCAGAAAAAAACATATTTGGTGACCATAAACTCACTAGTCAACTAGAAAAATTAACTCTAGATGGGAGCATTTTGCTAAATATGCGCACCATATAACATATTCATTATCATTTTTACTGTTCTTCAGTATTTAATGTTTGAATAAATTCATCATGTTTTTATGACAACCACCATTTAAATGTTTACTTCAAAAAACTAATTGGAGCAGAAATATAATTACGTAATTGTAAAGTTAGTATTATAGCTTATTATAAAAACTTCAATGAGTGTTTGTATACAGTTGGTAATGTAGTACCAACTGACTCTCATGTATATTTTACAGCATTAGTTGAGAGATTTTTTTTCCTTGAGAAAATTTGCCATGTTATATATCTGATATATATCCAAAATTATCTATATTGAATCGAAATAAATCAGAATTGAATCAAATCACAAGCTTGTGAATCGAAAATCAAAAAAAATTGTGAAATTTATTTCAATACCCAACCAAACTGTCCAAAATTGTCATTGACTTTGATAGTATTTTTTCCATTTGTTTATCAACATTTTTCAAAATATCTTTTGTTTTTTCATCAACAGTAAAATGACCATTTTTATTTTTGGGTGAACTATTCCTTAAAAACTGTTTAATTATGACATGCATAACCTCCGTCAGCAGCTTTGTCACTGCAAGTCACCACCAGTCACAGTTTCTGGCATTCCCAGTTGCCCTGGTAACATAACTGCATGTTGACACTGACCTTTTTATGATACTAAAAATGAACATTCTGGAGGGAAAAAGGTTGTAAATAAATCGCACCAGTGCATAAAGCTCTGACATCAAAGACTCTGAAATCAAAAACAATATGACTGCTGTTATTTAGCCAATCAGAAGACTTTGAGATGCTCTTTTCGTGACAGTAATTTCGCATGGCTTTGCTAACATGTCTTAAGAGGGTGGGATTTTGGAGAAAGGGGGGTCTAATTCAGCATTTAAGTCCTAGGAGGTCTGTAATACCTGGATAAAGGTATCCTTGGGTCACTCGAGGACTTCAGTCTTAGAGGGGCTCAGCCCTGCCAGTTAAGCCTGAGCTGATGTGGCTCAGAGGAATACTTCAAGTCGGAATTTGAATCTTCCTTGACTGACAATAAAAAACAAGAAAAATACAGCTATTTGTGAACAGATTTGGTTGTATTTTATTTTGTGATTTCACTGGAAGGGACAGTGTTTGGATGAGAGAGCTTATTGGATTAAATTCCCTTAAGCAGGGTCTAGCAACACCTATGAAGCCATCCGTTAGCATTCCCATTCATCTCAATTAGTCGCTAGTGGCTAGCGAAAGCTATGACATGCAAACCAGCAGACAATTTGGTCACTGTCAAAAATCTACAATAATTAAATATTTACAATTTATATGCTGCTTGGAAAAACTGTCAGAGCACATGGCAACTTTAAATAGCTGTCTGTGGGGAAAAAAATATGCTTTTTGGGTCCAGATGGTGTAGCTACAGTATCTACCAGCATGGGCTAACTCTACCATGCTAGCCAGCCAAATCTTCACTCTTTGGCCAAGTCTGGTATAGGTTAACAAAGTAGCTAACATTGCTTACAACTCCTTCAAATGAGTCTTGTGACTAGAGGTCGACCGATTGATCGGTCGGCCGATTTTTGGCATTTTTTTAATTAATCGGCATTGGCCGATTGTGGTACAGATTAGGCCGATTTATAGGCAGGAACATCTGCGGGCAGCTGTAGCGGAGAATCTCTCTCCCTCTGGCGGTATGAGACGGAGCAGCTCACACTCTGCAGCAGCGCCTTGTTGACACACAGCTTCAGCGATGGCTGGGCAAAACAAACCGTTTCGAAAGCGGAATTACGTTTTACCCTACTAGAATTGATGCCGGAAAGTTATCATATTGCAACAAGTCATTTGCATGTGAAAGTAGAAACACGTGCAATTCAGATGAGGATTCTGTGCTGATTATAAAGTGCATGTTAACAGAGGCGTCATGCCCATTCAAAGTGAGGGGGCACGTGCCCCCTCAGATTTTTGAGCCAAGTGTACTTTGAATGCAGCTTCCAAAAGACAAAAAAATAGCCGATTAATATATATATATATATATATATATTTATTTATATTTATATATTTATATATATTTCATACAATCACACCGGTGTGATAACAACATTTAGTGCTTCAGATCATCAGCTGCTTAATTCAAATCTGCGTTCGCTGGCTGGCGCTGAGCTAGATACAGATGCGTTTGTACAGCGCTGTGCATAATAACCAATCACACATGATTCTGTTGAGCTTATGAATGCAAAGACCAATCAGAGGCGTTCAGATGAGTCATCGCTAAAATGCTGGTGTTTTCTTCACTGGCTCACTGACTGAATGCCTCTCTCTGGCGAATTCTCTCGTGAGAAACAACAAAGTGCATATCTGTGTACAAATATGTAAGACATTCATTTCATAGTGTAAACAGCTTCAGTGATTTTAATGGGAGTTTTTGAGGGTGCTTGGACTCTAGACTGTCAGTAAAAATGTTATTTGATAATGTAGCTAAATGTTCTTTGCTCTACAATGAAAGTGTTATGATTAGTAGCCTAACTTACAATGTTTTTATTCACATTAACTGTCAATAAATTTACATTAAATATAAAGTCAGTCGTATTAAAATATGTTATGGCATGACACCCATATCTGTTAATTAAGTAAACAGACAGGTTTTTATGCATAGTTAATAGACTACATTATTAGGTTACTTTGACCATCGCCCACTAGATCAACTAACATAATCTATAAAGGTGAGAATCGTGATATTTCATGATATAGGCTAGTTAATGTCTTGAATAAAAAGGAAAAAATAAAACATAAGTGCTGTTGTGGCTGCTGTGTGTCACATGATGCCCCTGCACGTTAACTTTCCTCATGAAATGTGTGTGTGGGTCCGACAATAGCCTCCACGATGTCATCGCTCGTGGCCAGTGTTAAGCAGTCATGAGCAGCAGGCTGTGTAATGTGTGTGAACTTTTTATTTTTGTTATCACTATGGCCATTTGACTTATAGCAGTGTCCAGTGTTTCCCATACATTGAGTTATTTGTGGCAGCTCGTCACAATATCAAAACTGACCGGCACAAATATATTTTCCAAAAGTCTTATACTTCCTTGAATAAACGGAGCACCGCACGTTTCAAAATTAAAATGCAGTGTTTTTATATGAATGTATCTTTGAAAAGAACTGACCGTCTTCAGAAAAGCTTCGATGTCATTTTGATTTCATCTTTCCTGTAATGCCTGATAAAGTAGCGTTTGTGAGCGCAGCGCTTATTTGATGACAGCCGTTACCGGGGAAACCTGCTCCAACAGCGCCTCCTGCTGGCAGAAAATCAATTTGCATTTGCAAGTCTGTGGGAAACACTGGTGTCTGTCAGCAAACATGAACAAAAAGCATGCTTCAAAACTGTTTTGAGAAGATGCTTAAATTTTGAGCCATGTATTATCACTATGAATTAGGCTACTACTACTATAAATATCTTGTACCCTGCAAATATTATTTACTCATTTATGAGATGAAGGGGAAAAAAAAGAAAAGAAAATCGACCAAACATATCGGCCAAAAAAAATCGGCATCATATATCGGCCATCGGCTGTTCAGATTTCTAAATATCGGCATCGGCCAGAGAAAAACCCATATCGGTCGACCTCTACTTGTGACTGAATTTGTGCTAATTTATTCAATGTATTAATTCATCATGTGACACTACTGCAGCACACATGCTAAAGAGGACATATAAACCTCTCTGAAGCAACAACTTCTGTTTATAATGGAGAATTGTGAATCATAAAGGCCTTTTTATCAATTACTATTAGGCTATTTAGCTACATACAACTAAATGTGACTTTAGAGCTAAACAACATATATAAAGTGGCTGTGACTGCAGGGGCCTGTAGATGTTTCCTGCAATGTTTCGCAGTAAGGGGAAGGTTGGCTCACAAAAAGGCCACTGCGAATCAGAGCTCTTAATCCCTCCATAAGCACAGTTTCACCTTTTTCCAAGTTGTGCTTCTTGAACGCTGTGTGAACATGCTGAGAGAGTACAGCAAGCTTTTGTACATGGGAATGTAATTTCCACAGAGAAAGAACATCCAGTTTGTTGCTGATCTGTTTCCACTACATCACAGCACATACATCATTTAGGAAATTATCTAAAGTCAACTCTACTCAGCTGTATTCATGTATGGTTTTGAAACACACTTGGAAAGACTGCTATCAAATTGGAATTCCATTCAAAATGTTCAAGAGCATCCAGAAGACAATTGCATTAAGACTCGTGACTGTATCATGAACTGCTTGTCCTACAACAAGTGGGTCAATGACAAATCAGACTGTCGAAAATAAATGAAAAATCTAATATGGACTATCATTCAAATGTTTGGGGTTGACAAAGTTTTGCTCTTATGCTGAACAAGTCTGCAATTATTTGAACAAAAATACAGAACATCTTGTAAAACATTATTACAATTTAAAATAACAGTTTTCTATTTTAATATATTTTAAAATGTAATTTATTCCTTTGACGGCAAAGCATAATTTTCAGCAGTCATTTTTTCCAGTCTTCAGTGTCACATGATCCTTCAGAAATCATTCTAATTCAATGCTAATAGAAAATTCAAAAGAACAGCATTTATTTGAAATAGAAAACTATTGTAACAATGTAAAAGTCTTTACTGTCACTTTTGATCAATTAACTGCACCCTTGCTAAAAAAAAGTATTAATTCCTCTAAAAAAAATAAAATTAAAAAAAAATTAAGACAACAAACTTTAAACTCTAGTGAATATATAGTGACATTAATATATTTTACTTTTTAACTTTTTATTATTGATTCAGAATATTTTGTGCATCCAAGTTTCGAAGGACAAAAGTTTCCTAATAAGCAAAATAAATTTTAATTTGAAAATTAAAAACATGCTCAACAAAGAAAATATGTATTCCAGTCACTGCATTGCATGAATAACATTCATGTATTTTTTAAGTGAACATAACTAATAATAGATCTGGACAAAAGAAAAATGAGCGTCTTTGACCCTAGTAACAAATTACATCAGGCAATCAGGGAAGAAATTCATTCCCCCAACAAGAAGTTGTAAATTAAATCCAAGAAAGCCCCTATACATCATTAAGAGACTTTGCATTTCATCATTTGGGTCTGTTTAATTCTAAACTCCTATCGCTTGCTGAGGTGATTTATTGCTCTCCACATGAAATGGGTCTGAATCTGAATAATCCTCTCATGGTCATTTATAAAGAGATTAATTCTGGCAGTCATCCATCCAGACAGACAGTAATACAGGTATCTCTGCTGCCCACCCTTGAATCACAAAAGCCCAAATCAGTCTTTAATATTTAGTAGGGCTGAACTACAAACGTTGGGAATGACAAAGAGAAGCTGTCTCGCTCAAACAGTTGTTTGCAATTAAAAAAAAAAAAAAAAAAAAAATTACAATATTGGGAACTTGATGTTCATTTGTAATAATACTACTACAATACTAAATATGCTAAAGCAACAAAAATCATCAAAGCTACAGAAAACCACCACAAGATACTCACGTGATGAAAATTCCTTTGAAATCCACACAGAAATTACACATTTCCAAAGTTGGCGTACAAGGAAGCACAGGATCACAGTACACATCTTTCGACATATTTCATCACCGGGTTTCGTCCCGTAACGGTGTCAGAGGAATGATAGCGTCCTTCAAACTAAACAAAATCTTACAATTGACTGGATACACCAGCCAGGATGGCTCTCAATCAACTTCTATTAGTCTAATACAGTCTGACTGCCTTCCTTAATCACAGGTCAACATTGAACTGCTTACCGTCTTTCCGTAAATGGGAAGACCCTAATCTTCACTTTAAAAAACATTTTTGTGATAACCAAGACTTTATCAAAGTGCAATATATCACCGCAAGACCATGTACAGGTCATGTATTGGCCCACAGAGATGTAGCCTAATTGCTGTTCAGAAGCAGTGCCTACAGCAATAAAGAGTTGAAAAACATCTTAATCGCATCAATGGAGATTGTAGGCCAGATTTCAATGGGATTACAGTGTCATCGCCGCTCTCACTGCCCACAGAAAGTTTGGTTAAAAAAAAAACACGGACATATAAGGACACTTTTTAATGACCTTGAGCCAGACTGTAATGTAACCAGCCAATGAGAGGAAAGATATGCTTAACATCAGGTTGAGATGAAGCGTTAAGCAATTTCATCTCAGGATTTATGATGTTATGTAAGGCCATGCAAGTTGGTAAAGAGTAAAAAAAAATGTTGGCATCAAAGACAGTGATTCACATGCAATGTTTAACAACAGCTAGTGAGTCACTTAGAGCTGTGTTGAAAACTGTGAGAATTTGGCCATTTTGTGACCATAAACAAATATTGTAAGGTTTCTTATGTGTGAAACAAAATTGAGTGAAACACAGCCTAATATCTGTCAATGCAGATTGTTTTTGGACTCCCTGGAGGCCTTTATAATGTCCTCAGGTCAGACAGACCAAATGTTCCCATATTAAAACTTACAAATCACAAACATAGTGATTCAATTTCAATTAGAATTAGTTAACTTCAGTGTTTACTAAAAAGCAGTGTGACCTCAACGGACTGAACAGAAGAAATGAACCCCAGAAGATTTCCATGTCAAAAAAGGCAGTGCCCCAGAGAACACCTACTTATTATGTAATCACCACAGACCAATGGTAGTTCAAAAGGGTTTAGCGACCAAAGCAAAATTTAGTTTGAATTTTTTTTTTTGCTAGAATTTAGCTTGAAGTATTGAAGGATCCTTTATAAATAATATCTTAATAAAAACACAAAAAGCTTCGTTTAAAGGTGACATATCATAAAAATCTGACTTTTTCCATTTTTAAGTGCTATAATCAGGTCCCTGTGCATCTACCAACCCAGAAAACGTGAAGAAGTTTTTTGGTAAGCCTTTCTCTGCAAGCTTGTGAAGAAACGAGCTGCTCAGATTTCGCTCCCCCCTGTGATGTAGAAAGGGGATCTTATTATAATATTACTGCCTCTTAATCTGCACGTTTCCAACCACTGCACCGCCATTGTGTTTTTGCAAGCGACAACGGTGCACTAGTTCTAACACCATGGCGAAAGTTCGAGCAAAGCATGCTGCTAACTGTTCTGTCTTTGGCTGCACAGACAAGCACAGAATGCTATTTAGAGTCCCAGCCTCAGAGAACACAAGAGAGCAGTGGATTTATTGATTTATTTATTTTTATATTACGCTGCTGCCACACAGATCTAATATAAACATGAGATTTCTTTCCCAGCTGTTTTTGTAACTCGTGTGTTTTTAACATAAACTTGTGTGTATTTGACAGTTTAAGCGCAATAAGACATGAAAGAGTTTAGTACTCACATGTCGTGTAACAGCGTTTTCTGTGCGTGTGCTTCATGATTTTGCTGCGATAGACATGATAATCAAAACCAAACAGATGTTTTTTGGCAGAGTATTTGAGGAATGAGCTGTAAAGACACAGCCTTATTCTGGAAAAGGGGGCGTGGAGAAGCAGCTCATTTGCATTCAAAGAGACATGCATGAAAACAGCTTGTTTCTGCTTCCACTCAAAATAGATATTTTCAAAATGATATAGGCCTAATGAATGATCTGTGGGGTATTTTGAGCTGAAACTTCACAGACACATTCTGGGGACACCTGAGACTTACATTACATCTTGTAAAAAGGGGCATAATAGGTCTCCTTTAAAGGGATAGGCTACTTCATGCAAAATCTTAATTTCTACTCACTCTCATGTTGTTGCAAACCTTATGACTTTTTCTGTGGAACACAAATCATTTAAAGGGGTCCTATTATGCTTTTTCACTTTTTGAATTTTAGTCAGTGTGTAGTGTGTATGTTTGGGCATAAAAAAGATCTACAAAGTTACAAATCTCAAACTCCACTCCAAAGAGAAATATTTCGTTTTTAAAAAATCCCTTTTCAAGAACTACAACGAACGGCTCGTTTGGACTACAAAGTTGATTTCCTCAATTTGTGACATCACAAATTGGCCCATTAGAATATCATTAAAATAAATCCCGCCTCCTGAAATTCGAATGCACGTTTCAAAATCGAAACCCGGTGCGGGTGTTTTTATATCACTGTATTTCTGATGGGAACCGACTGTCTTCAGAAAATTTTGGATGTCTTTTTTATTTCATCTTGCATGTAATGTCTGATAAAGCAGCGTTTGTGAGCGGAGCAGAGAATTAATTTGCTTTTAGTCATTCTGCCTAGCTGTTCACCAATCACAACGCACTGGGACAGCTAACCAATCACAACACATTTAGTTTTTTGGAAGGCGGGCCTTCATCAAACCGGGAACTAATCGAGCCGTCTGTGCCAGGCTGGGGAGAATGGTATTGTAATAATGTAAATTATGTGAAAAATAATGCGTTTTTCGAAACGCCAAGCATGAGAACATGTTCTAGTACACCCCTAAAACAAAATCAAAACTTTGTAAAAGAGCATAATAGGACCCCTTTAATGAATATCTTATAGGGATTTTTTTGGCTACCTAGTGGACTGGAGTGTGAAGTGTGCAATGGTGCACAGGAGAGCAATAGCGTCTGCTATGATTTTATTATTTATATGATTTACATGATTAACAAAACTCATTAAATATTGGGTTGTTTTTCCACCAAAACCAACTGGAAAATGATCAGTGTGCTATATGCAATTTTTTGCTGACACTTTATTAACTCTTTCCCCGCCATTGACGAGATATCTCGTCAATTAAGAGACAACGCTTCCCCGCCAAAGACGAGTTTTTACGGCAATCCGTGTTCTAGGTGTATTACGGTAAGGAAACCCCTAGCGCATGTCCTGAATGAGTTACGAGACTTCCGGGTCTTTGGGGTGCGAATAGAAGACGATCGGCATAAATGGAAGCGTCAGAGAAAATGTAGATCATATATAGATCATGTATGTAGATCATGTTTTGACCATTTTGAATCTGATCGGGACGAAGTAGTCAGTGAGAGAGATGCCTTTACAGACACAGAAACATCTCTAGTTGTAACCAATAACCCGTCGATCTGAATAGGGGTGTGTGTGTGTGTGTGTGGGCGCGATCTATATATAGATCTATATCTATCTATCTATCTATATATATGTGTGTGTGTGTGTGTGTGTGTGTACAGTATATGTATGCATATGTATGTATGTAGCCTATGTGTGTGTGTGTGTGTATGTGTGTGTGTGTCTGTTTGTTCTGTTTATGAATGCAATTTCAATTATTCATATAATTATTTACAGGTGAAAGAATATGACATCTGAATGTATTTTGCTTGAAAATCCACTACTTTGATAAAAATGCATTTTTCTCAGTTTTTTGTCCAAAATGAAACCTATCTGCATTCAAATGGTGATAAAACATGAAAAAAAACACGTAAAACACATGAAGATAGAATAAAAAAAAATTTTTTGTTTAAAAGCAGAGGCTTGGTTCTTTATTTTGATATATAATATGTTCTTATATTCATAGCAGAAAATATTCTGCGGGCCGTCAAATTTAGGTGAAAATCATCAAAAATGCTGGCGGTGGCTGGCAACTTTTTTTTTTTAAACGCTGGCGGTGAAAGAGTTAAGCATTAATCACAATTATGAGTCACAATTTACTCAACTGTGCTAAATTACCCCAACCAAATATTCATTTAATGATCTCCTTTTGAGTTCTTCAGAAGAAAGAAAGTCATACAGGTTTAAAACAATATCGGGTGAAAAAATTGATGATGACAATTTTTATTTGGCAGGAGCTAGTCTATTTCTTCTTGAAAGGTTTGGGATATAATATATAATTATCTCAATACAAAAACAACAAAAGTTAAAGGAAATTTCCCTACATTACAGAAAAACAAACATTTATGTGTGTGTATGTTCTGCCAATACTGTGCCACCAGAGAGAACTGGATGTGCCACCATGAGAATTGGCATTTGGATTGTGCTAATGCACTGCCACTTGAACCCACCCTGGGGGTTGGGCACAATTTTACCCTGGCCAGGACTCTCTCAGACGGAGTGATTTATATGTCTGCAACCTCTAGGGTGCATTAACTGGACACACCACCATGTATTTGCTGCTAGTTGCCCAGCGGGTGAGTTACAGTTACTATAACAGTCTAACCCCATCTCATAACAGCCAGGTCATTGGAAGAATACCGCACAATTCATGTAATGTAAAGCAGCTGTTAGCAACTAGCTGATGTAACCATTTCTGAAAGAGAAATAATGCCAAAATATAGCAAAACAGTGCCAAGTAAATAAGCACCTGAAATGAGATGGCAGCAGAGACAGTAAATCATCTCTGCTGTAGTCTAGCACACTCTGGACGATGTGAAATAGGTCAGTGTTTGAGTGTCGTGCTTGGCCCTTTGCCAATGCTTCCAACTATTCACCGATCCGCTTCTCTTTTTTTAAATTCCTTTTATTGTTGATCTGTAAAAGCAGTCATATGAACACAAGATGGCAGATGATGTAAACTGCAGACATTTTATTCATTCTGCTAGACATGATACACTAATAAATGAGTGATGGGGAGAATTTTTCATTTTGGGATGAAGCCTTGAGAATTTAAGCATTCCTAAAATGGAGGGCGACTGTGCTTCTCTCACACATGTAAGGCTAATCCTATTGTTTGTATTGAAAATGTCCAAATGATACTGGAGACTGAAACAGGAAAGAAATATGACAAAAAAAATCCTCACAAGATCAAATGTCCTTCACATGGAAAGAGTTAAGATAGGTGGATGAACCTCAAAAATTGCTTGGATCTTACCGTGCACACCACCATGGCATTTTTAACTGTAATTAAGAGCCCCTTCCCTAAATACGAACACAAATCACAGGCCCATGCATGCCTTTCATCCTGTCCAGAGGATTTGGGTCACATTTTAATCCTGCAGTCAGACAAATCTCACCGAGTTCAGCAGTTAATTACTTTAAATCGACATTACTTTTATAATTCACTCTGCTTATTTACATAATACACATTACACTGTATTATAATGAATTAAACATTCATATTTCATTGTTGATTCATTTATGAAACATTTATGAGCACTTCTTCAACTACAGACATTTAAATGTCCCAGGGGTTGATTTCTTTTAAAACTGGGAGATTTCAACATCGTTCTGTTTGTTATATAAAGGTCAAACTATCTAGGAAACATTTTACCCAGTCTTTACTTATTTCTGCTACATTTCAAATGCAAATTTATGTACAGAGTTTTAATTTTTAATTTTTATTTATTTTATCACCTTTTATTTTATTTATTTATTTTTTATTTTTGCATTTGTGTCATTTTTTGTGCTTGTGTTATTTATCAATTTTTCAAGTTCAACAGTCCCACAACATCTATTTTGGCCCAAAAATGTTTATTTATTTATTATTATTTATTTATTTATTTTTACCAACATGACTTCAGTGTAAACAAATAGAATGCCTAAAATGAAATATGAGCAAAGAAAACAGAAGTCAAATCAAGAAAACAATTAAAGGTAAATTTCACTTGAATATTAATTTCACTGAATATTTGTTATTATTTCTTAATATAATAAGAAATATTGGAATATTTCTTATTCCAATCAAGCTACTATACAAAAGTGTGGAAATGAATCTGAATCATACAAAAATACATATTTTTCAGACATTGTTAGTTGACCATTTAACTTGGCAAATTTCACTTAAAAATATTAATATCACTGAATATTTCTTATTAAATATAATATTCAATCAAGCTACTATACAAAAGTGTGGAAATTAATCTGAATCATACAAAAATACATGTTTTTCAGACATTGTTAGCTGATCATTTAAACTGAGTTTGAGATATGTGTTTT
Source organism: Spinibarbus caldwelli (assembly GCA_039654775.1). Lineage (NCBI taxonomy): Eukaryota > Metazoa > Chordata > Actinopteri > Cypriniformes > Cyprinidae > Spinibarbus > Spinibarbus caldwelli. The sequence goes on along the minus strand of CM077235.1, from coordinate 16,911,182 downwards.
ATGTAAGTCCACAAAGACCAAAAACACTCTTAGTTAAAGAAACACCCTTTTATGTGATTGTCATATATTATTCCAATATGTAAGCAACTCCTATGAAATGAGTTATCAGGGAAGTGTTGACGGGGAAAATATTTAAAGTTGTGAACAACAATACAAACATTCATTATACTGATTATTGAGAACATAACAGTGATAGCTACTCCCTGCTCTGCATCCATATCCATCACCTCTTACCCGGTAAAAGGAGGATATTATAATTCTGCCTCAAATAAAGATCACCAGCCAGACAGACACCTATTGAATGATTTCTAATAATCCTCCGGAAGTGGGAGAAGGAATGTGACCTGGCACCTAACATCAGTTCCCAGTGTGTGTGGCATCTGCTGTGGAGCACCTCCATAGGGCTGCTTTCATCAACACCTTCTGTTGAGCTGTTCACACTCACAGCAGTGCGGCCTTAATCCTTCATCAGCTGACCCAGCGTTGGGCCACTTTAATTGCAAAAATATTTCTCAGGAGCCTGTAAACAAGATGCAATCGCATTTCTCTATGATATGAGTCGACAAGGCCAGAGCCGGAATAAGTGCTGAGAGATTCAATAAAGGCCTGATCTGCTGTGCTTACGCAAGGATTTTATTTGTCGATGCTTTCTGTAAAATCAAAGCAATATTTAGTAACAGGCCCTGTAAAATGTCTGCAGCAGTTATGTAAGAATAGGGCCTCAAAATCTATGAGCCCAAAACAGGACATTAAAAAAAGCAATAAAACCATAATGGTCTGGGGTTGTAGCGTAGCCACATACTAGGGTTACATGGCGAGGACAATAATAATGGACCAATGGCCAGATGGCCTGAGACCAGGGATTGGGGTCATATTATGTTCGTTGATCATTTATTTGTGTTTTTATGTCTTTCAAATGTAGCATGTGGTTTTCTTTCCAGTTGAATATTTCACCTAAATTTGTTTTTAGTTTTGATATTGCATCATTGCTACTTTAATTAGTATGCTAACAGTTTGTTGTGATTTTACTGTTAGACAAATTGCACTGAACTCCTGTTGTTCAAACAGAGCAACACCAAGGACATGGGTTCAATTTTCAGGGAATGCCTGAACTGATAAACTAATAATTATATTTGCTATAAACCAACAATTGCTGTTAAGATTCTACAGTACTTAGTCTAAATAATTAAAATAGGAAAAATATCTATATTTATATTCAAAACAATATTTTTTAAAAACGGTCAACTAAAAATCTATTATTTTAACTACTAATTCAGACAATTTTCTAAAAGTCGAAAATTGAATTTAGGAATTAAAATATTCAAATGCACAGTATGAAAATGGATGTTTATTCTGAGTTTTGCTAAATATCACATTTAACAATGTTATTACATTTTTAGTGTTTTTGAAGATTAACTTTAAGTGAGCATTAGATGATAGCAAAGGTAATCTATATAAAATAGGGGAAGTTTGAATTTATTTAACAATTAATTCAAATTAGCCAAACACCCAGTAATCAGTATAGGATAAATATATTATGTATCTTTATTTGATTTATTAAGAAAACGTAATATTTAATGAAAAACTAAATTCATTTATTTCTAACATTAAATATGTTGCTAAAAATATAAATAAAATAAAATAAAATAAAATATAAAATTTATGGCAGTGAGGCTGATAATATTATTAATGCAAGTACAAATCTGACCTGACAGGATCAGCAGAAAAAAAAAAACATTATTATTGAGCCCTGTAGACTTAAAAATCAGAGCATGGATAGTCATTATGCATGCAGACAGAAAAGCGGTGGTTCTGCTGACAGGACACCTGTACTCAGCAGCATCATAAAAAGTTTGACATCTTTGTGTGCCGTCTATTGTGACTAAAACACCACCTACTCTGAGGACCCTTTAAAGCAGACCAGTGGCACGTCCTGAACAGAAAGGAGAGTATGCCGCCTACGTACCCACGTGCACGTACCCCAGACACAAACACACGCCACGCCTGGGCACATTACAAAGGCCTGCTGGGGGTCAGGCTATGCAGCTGTGGCCCCTACTGATGTGAAGAATCAGACAGATGGGCCTAAACTGCCCCAGGAGAATAAACAATACAAAAGCAACATGAAACCACAATAACGCAACCTGGGCACAAAAGTGTTTCATCACCACTAATAACTACTTAGTCAAAGGGCATCCAAACTAGTCAGCATTGTTGTGAAATTGGTAAAGCTACTGGCCATGTTAAATGGATACTCATTGATCTTTATTATAAAATCTCATGGAACAATGTCTATTACATCAAAACTCTGAAATTGGGATCACATTTATGTTAGTGTGATTAACTGTAATAAATAAATAAATGCAAGGTTTAAGCTAAGGGGCAACTACAGCAAAAGCGCAAACACCTCCATTAAAATCTAGATCTGGGAACAATCAACAGTGCTTGGTTGTTCGGTATTATATACTTTGGAATGTAGTGAAGTAAAAGTTTCTCAAAGTAAAAACACTCAGATGAAGCACAGATACTTGAAAAATGTACTTAAAGGGTCATGAAACCCCAGACTACTTTTTCTGAGATTTTAGCAGAGGTGTTTGTGTTGTACATCATAGAAGACAATGTTAGCATCCGATCATTTTAACTGTTGATTTTAAGCATATACTCTGTTACTGTTCACTATTGCATATAACAACAAATGAGTTGTACACAAAACTTGCTTGAAATTACTCAAAATTCACAAAAAAAAAAAAAAAAAAAAAAAAAAAAAAACCTTTGTTCTGGCTCTGACAGACTGACAATTCATTTGCAAACTGATCAGTGTTGACTGCAGGTCAGTGATGTCTTCTTTTCAATGATATGGAAATAAACCAAGCAATATACTGACTTTTTAATTTTCTTAATTTTGGGACTTTTCTTAAAGCAAATATTAATATACAGGTATACAATCTACTTATTTATTGTAATTAATCAATTGGTACATCATGCAATAATTTTTTTTAAAAAAAGGACTGACATCCCTAATTATTAGATATTTCTAAAACTTAATAAAATGTTAGTGGTAGGCTACCGAGCTGAGTTGAATGTTTTTATCATGTCCATAACCCAGTGACATTCTTTTCTAGTTATACATGATATGAAATGTGTAAAGTCCAATCTGAAACACCCATTATTATGTTTTGAGACATGACCACAAGGGTATCTTCTGCTCTTCAGATCAACCTGGCCCAACATCACAACAGGGGTCTTCATCATGGATGTGGCTCAGAGTATTCAAGATTTTTTTCCTTACAAGAGACTGTGAGTTTCAGCAACTTTGACAGAAGATGGTGTTTGGCTTAAAATGATTTATCTTTTTCGCAAAAGTGATGAAATCCCTATAGTTGTCTCTGCATATTAAACTAAAGCATGATAAAGTAGTTTAAAACATAATACATATAAGGCATATAAGGAACCGCATGATAGACACAAATGAACTAGGCTGCAGGAGCAAAGCCACTGTCTAAAAGAAAACATGGTAGAATTCAGCCTCAGCTTTCGCAAGGGTAAAAAGAGGGAGGCTTTGAAAGGCTGATATACCTACTGGATTTAATTACTCTCATGATTTATCCTGTGACTCACTGCTCATACTGTGAGATGACGGAAAATGCCCAAGACTTTCCACATGTCAACAACAAAACTCACCCTGAATGACCCACTGGATCATCCGCTTAAATTATGATCCAAACGCAGCTGGCTCGACTATGTAATGCAAGGTGCCAATATGTTGTCAAAATCTGTCAGTTATTCATAGACCGCCCCGCCGTTGTTTTTTAAGACAATTCCTGAGCCAAAGTGGAGACTGTACTAAAGTCCTTTATTTCCTTAAGCCCTGAGAGCAGTGCTGACAAAGACTCTAACTGCATTTTCATCTGTTACCTCTAAACGCAGTTCATTTCCGCATCTCTGCTGAAGTCATCATGGCATTCCTCATATAATCATGGCTTTACAATCCCATGACACTTTTCCAGCTCTGCTCTTTTCATTCCACATCCCTTTTTACACCACCGAAGAAGACAGAGCGCAGCATTCCTGTTGTGTTATTAACGACTCCTTTAAGTTTGATGCAATGTAGCTTGTTACCAAAATGCAAAATGGGCAAACGGCCTAATTAAACACATAAAATGAATCAAAAATTGTATAAAACACTACTTACATTACCTAAAACAGCTGTTTTGATTCAAAACCTAACTTTTGGCAACCTAACTCACTAATCAAAATTGTTTAGAGTATAAAAGTAACAAAAATGTTCTTAAACCAAACATGACATCTATATTACCATGCATGAAAGAGAAAAGCTTCTCTTCCCTTTTAAAGTTGCAATGTAACAATCTTTTTGTCTGTATTGTGATGTACATCGAAAAACAAAAAATGTAGGCAGAGACTTGGTTCTATTCATTGCTTGTTGATTGGATGGAGGCAGATATGAATGCAGATATGAATTAAGTTTGCAGTTGATTGTAAGAAAGGACTAAAAAATGGACTAAATGACTGGAGAAGTCCAGCATACATCACTAGAGAGAAGTCATTTTACCAAAAGATTGGAATATAATATTTTGATTCAAAATTATGAAGTAAAAAAAAAACATATGCATAGATAAATTGCTCACAATTTGCTCAATAACATTTACTTAAAAATGCACAATGCACGATTATATTGTTGGATGTGGGTTTTTTATGCATTCAACATGTGACCTACCAGTTGAGTTTAAACTAGTTTACTGAGGGAACCAACAAAGTTTGCATTTAAAAGTGATGGTTAGTTCCCAAACTAATGCCTCAACCCGAATGACCTAATATAGTGAGATTTTGGCTAATGACTAATGTTCGAAACATGAATTTTCATATGCAAGCTCTAACTTCGTATGATCATCCCCTTAAGCAGCTATTTTAATTCAAACAGACATCATATTCCAAACAAACAGCCTTTAAATCTGGTTTGAGCAGCTGTATTTTATACAAGCACTTTTTATAAACACAACAGGTCATCAGTGCCACATTTTGCACTGCAATGACAGGCACCCTGTCAAACCTTGGATGTCTAGATGACTTAAGCAAGCTGTCATTTTGGCTTGTCTGATACCCTTCAAACCTCTATTAGAAGCCTAGAATGATCCAAGACATAAACAAAACATAAAAAATAAAATAAAATTTAAGGGACAAGCATATGGAGAGAATTAAAAGAGCAAGTCATGTGTTTGGTGGAACTACATTAGTAACAGTCCTGATAGACAATCCATAGCAGTCAACACATTACAAGAAGCCAGACTCATGCATCTACATTATCAGACAGTTACAACAGAAAAAAAAAAAACAACAAACTCATATGTGGAGGGAAAAAAAAGCCTATTGCTACTTGAAGCGTATTGTCTGTCTGCTCTGTAATCCATGCGGTTTCATGACAACAGCAAGATTTCTTTTGCTGCAAAATGCATTTACGAAGAAGAATATAATGCAAACACTAGTTATATTAGGTAAATGACTCTTCAGATATGCTGCTTATACATTAAAATTCCTGAAGATAAAAGCAACACTGCAAAATCACATGCAACATGTCACTGGCAGTGTTCACGTCCATGGAATTTGGATGTCTGCAGTTGAACAATAGGTGAGGGATGTTAGACTGTTATTGAATGGGCTGCTATGAGCTCTAAACAGACACTGACGCATCCTAAATACAACGTTAAATAAAACTATATTTACAACAAAGAACTCACCTTTATGATCTGCGCGTAAACACTTCAAATGAATGAGGATGCTGCGGTATATTTCCGTGCTCATTCGCTGTCGACTGGAGCTGAAATCCTTGCGTTGGGCAGCACTTACCAGCTTATTGAATCCCACTGCATCATGAGCCTTAGATCCAGAATAGACCGTTGTGCGAAACAGGGGGGATCGGTTACACAGACTTTATCATTTCCAATTAATATCATTAGTTGATGTTCAGTTTTACAGTATAGGAAATATTAAAATATTTACATAATAAATAGATCAAATATGCAGTCAATATAGTCTTTGTACAATGACTTTTCAGTTCTAAATAAACAGTTCACCCCCGTTTTCAAAATACCTCTGTCCAATTTTCTTAAAGGGACCGTTACGTTTACCACACACAGCTGATGGGCGCAGTTTGCGGTCCGTTACATGAAATGTCAAAAGTAAATAATGAATTTGACCTCTGGCAAAATTATTAGTGTTGAACACCCTGATGTTTTTCAAACAGGTGTTTCCGTTGTTTATGTACTGTATTTTTATATTTTAAGAAAATGAAAAAGAAATGTATGACTTTTTAGAAGATCAATGCTTACACCATAATACTTAGACATTACTTTTATTTAAAAATAATTAACTTACACTTTAATTGCCAACATGTTATTATTATTATTTGCAAAGGGACCATGTATAATATTAAACAAAATTGTTTCCATTTAATGCATTGTACCAGATTTAGCCTACTTTTAATCTGCAGTCCCTTGTCAGGTGGTTTTTATGTATTTTTTTTAATTTAATTTTATTTTATTTTATTAGTATAGAGTCTCTGTAGTGCAGGGGTCGGCAACTGGCGGCCCGCGGGCCAAAACTGGCCCGACAGTAATAATATCGCGCGCGCGCAGCCAGATTATTTTGATAGCGGCTGGTTCTGAAATAGATCTGTCATGACAGAAACAGTTACTCACAATCAGAGTAAAATAAGTGAGCGGAGCGGAGCGGTGTGATTTTGAATGAAGGGAAGAGCGGATTTTTTAAAGTCGGAGCGTCCTGGTTTTCACTCGCTCCGAGAGCGCTCCATCACGACTACAATTCATGCCAACAGCTCGTAATATAACTGCATATTTAGCAAGAATTCATGAGCGGGAAGTTATAGCTCTCAAGGAATTTGTTCCTTCTAGATACTGAATATTTTCAGCTGAAAGCATGATTTAAACAAGTACTACAACACTTATTCACACTCATTCGCTCTCTCGATAATGCATTTAAACAAATGTAATCTTACTTCATCTGTATGCGATTTCGAAAGAGCAGAAATCTGTAAAACATGCAGCGATCCGTAGGTTAAGGCTAACAACCATGTTATTAGCTTGTCATGTGGTGGGAAAAAAGTTTGCACATTAGTGTTCCAATAAGCCACTTTGAAACTTTCCTGTTATTTTATTTATTTTATTTTTTAATATACGTTACGAACAGAACTGTGATATTTCAAAGGTACTGAAATACTTCAGACGCGGAGCGGTGTTTCTGAACTCAGCGAGCGAGGAGCGCAGCGGGAAACGGTGAACCCGGAGCGGAGCGATTATTAATGCTCGGACACCGCCACACAAATGTGGCTTTTTGTTAATGACTGTCCTCCTGCACTACAGGATTTAACACAGAGTAACAGCTCACTACCAGTTACAAAAGACACTGTAATAGTCTTTCACAGGCAATTCTAGTTGCATTTTTCATCAATTAATTTCTTAAATTATCCGTTATTATTATGTTCTAGCTCGCCATCTAGTGTCATTTTTTTTATTTTTTATTTGTGGCCCGATGCCAAACTTACTTGCCGACCCCTGCTGTAAGTGTGTTTGGTAAAATATGAGACACATTATAAGACAAATCCACTGCACGAGTCATGCCACCTATAGGCTAAGATTGGATATGATGAGTTCTTTAATAGGAAAAGAAATAGAAAAAAAACTGGATCTCTAAATAAATTACAATATTTGTTCAATGGTCTGAATAATTCAACTTGTTTAAAGAACTAAGCACTTTTTTGCATGTACTCGTATCTCATTATGTCTCATCTTCTAAACTTTCAACTGAGAATAAAAGGGCGGATGGGATCTGTAAAATGTAGCAGAATCCATAATGTTGTATTGTAACATTTGCTGCTATTGTTCCTGTCACATGCAATTTGAAGAACTACTCAATAAAGTCCTTGAAAGTGTGGTTATTCATCATTTATTCATCAATGCATGTAACATATGTCTGTCATTAAGCAATCCTCTTTAACTAATTAATCGTTTATCTTTTCCTTACATGTTCAAAGAGGAAAACATTCAACATTAAGAGATATTAGTGATATTTCACTCTCAAAGGGGGACTGTTAGCGGCACAGGTTTCTGAGGGGTTTCACTTCACAGACCTTCCTGTTACCAAGCAACAGCTAAACTGAGCTGAAAATTGGAATTCTTGTTGTCAGGCAGAGGCAGGCTCAACATCATTTTACATCACTAAACTCAAGACAGATCAACAATTGTTGCACATTTAAGAAACCAGAGTTCATTACATAAAGAGTGAAATCCTTTTGTTGTATTTATACCCTTATTTTCATTTATAAGAAATAATATATGCTTAACTAAACCAAGAAAAAATGACCTAATCTCAAAAGGGCCGTTGTTGCCCTTCATTTTTGTCACTAATCAATGAGTATGATCACTAATCAATTTTATAACATGATTATGCATGTTACAAAAGAAATTATCTATGTATTTTCTTACACCAGAACTGATATGGAATGATGATGCAATATCACTTTCATTTTACTCGTTTTCTTTCTATATTAGGCTTTGAGTAATAAATATGCTCATTGTAAATGCTGAGTGAGGCATTAGCATATGCTCTCCGTATGTGGGTTTGTTGTTCCAAAAGAACTACATGCTGCGCTGAAGGAGCCGCCAAACATTGTGTTGAAACAGAGAGCAGATTACGAGTGACATTCAGCCTCTAGTCCCATGAGGCAAAGCCCTAGCTGACCCACTCTTGAACCAGCCGCCAGTACTATTACACATGTTTGATTTCAAGCTTCTGAAATGCAGTGTGATTTTTTTTAATTTAGTTTAACACAGTATTGATTTATTGCCATTTTTACACTGTAAAGGCGCAGGAACGCAATGTGAGAGTGCATATACTAGGAAAAGGTGCATGTAACGATGCACAGATGAGGCATGAAAGGACTTGTGCAGAAATTATTCAGAAATAATGACATTTGAAATTAATGTTATTTATTTGTTAATCACAAAATTTGAATGTATGTTATAAATATGAAATAATGAAATCAGAAACACACACACACACGTATATATATATATATATATATATATATATATATACTGTGCGAAGCATCACAGGTCTCTTGAAGCGTCTTGGAGACGTTGCTACAGTTCTTCTGGATTTATTTCTGTTTCTTCATCTCATTCCAGACAGACTGGATGATGATGAGATCAGATCTCTGTGTGGAGCACTGGCTGTTGTCAGACTCCTTCTGCAAACAAAAATCTCACTGGATTATCACAATTAATGCCAAAATGAATGTTTGGAAATGTAAACTGATATTTCTTACTGACACATACAGCAAAAGATAGAAATAACTGACTTAAAACCATTTTTTGGCTGGTGAAAACTACAGCTATAGCTACTGTACTGAGTGTTGCAAAAGAAAATTTCTAAAATTTACATCAGACCAAATTTAGAATGATGATGCAATATAGCAATATGTTATTATATCACAAACAAATAGTTACATATATTTATTAATTACGTATTTTATGAGGCATTGTATCATAACACCGAGATCTCATTTTAAAAAATTCTGAAAAAATTAAATAAAATAAATGCATAAAATAATCTGATTTTATTTCTACAATAAGAAAATAAAGCTGAAAATGTACAAAAATCAGATATAGGGCAATGTAATGCACACACAAAAATATAAAAAGAATGATCCAAATATAAAACCTTACATACAAGGCAATTTATCTGATTATTAAGACAAACTACAAATTAGTTTGAAGTGCATACCACAACTAGAGTCATGCCCATGTGATTTAAATCATGGAAAATGTATTCATGCAAGAAGGTCTGAGTGGCAAATCCGCTGGAAAACCGCAAAAGTGGAAAAGTGTAGTTTCTCACTGAGTCATCCACTCTGAGAAAAGAACAATATTTTCATCCATAAGGAGCCGTGTTCTCCTTTGCTTAATTTTTATTCCACCTTCTGGGCCACAAGTTGTGGCGAAGCTGCAATGAAGCTCAGAATATATCAGTGATCTCAGAGCTCTGTTCAAAACAGAATGACCCAGAGCTATGCTGACTGACTGGTTTGATTCTCCACACCAATCTGCTTCACTGTATCCCTGGAGTACTTTGAATAAAGTCGGTAAAATGCACCATTTCAGTCTAAAATATGATACAGCTTAACTGTTTATATGCAGCACTAAATGAAATGCTTCAGGACACATTTGCTACTACAATATTGAGCAATCAATATCAATAATGACTTTGGGATTCATTTAAAGGTCTGACGGACAAAGCTTGGTGGGTCTTCAGCGTTTGCTGAATCAATTTCAGGTTCCTTTTTCAACAGGCAGCATCTGCAACCAATCCAAAACACTATGTAGGTCAAGTTCCCACCACCCTTCATAAAGACTGGATGAGCACTGGCACATCCATAAAATCTCTTGCTCTCATTACACAAAGGGATTTCAGCTAGAGCTCAGTGTCGAACCATTCCCACAACTGGAACCTCAAATCTGAGGACATAACAAGAAATAAATGTACATGAGGTCATGATCAGGAGAGAAAGGAAAGCAAGACCTGAACTGAACTATGAGAGCAGATTGGGATAAATGAGAGGATTCTAGAAACAGAAAGCCTAATTTTCACTGTTTATGCTTTGTTTCATTCCACATTCCTCATAACAGCAGCCTCGCTGATCATACGACACTGACGAGCCCTCATGCAGGAAGGACGCGTCTACTGAAACAGCAGCCCAGCCAGGAGGCTGAAATGCTCCAGTGAAATACAGAGATGGATGAAGAAACAGTGAGGGATGAGAGAGTCAGAATTTCTTATTCAGCAATACCGAGTACAAAAAAGCTTTTATCCTGTGCATCTGCATCACTTCGACGGACACTGGCCGACACAAGCAAGGCTTTGTCAGGAAAAACACTCTGCAAAAATCAGAATCAGCGCATATAGTCAGCCCCACCTGATGTTTTGAACAAAGGTCGTCTTCGGGTTATGCTCACAGCGTAGTGTAGAGGGGTCAAAGGGGGTTGATATTTTGCCAATATCAGTTGGAGCGACTTGCTGTTCTTGTGTAGCTTAATCCTACAATAAGTTTCTCTGAGAGAAACCCCCCTCCAAGTGTTGGCTGTATTGTGTGTGTTCCACATGTTTGGGACAAAAGTACAATGAGCAGTTGGGGTGGAAAGAGCTCTTTTTGTATGAATGTTACATTCAGTGTGTATATAAAGCACAAACATTTTCCAGGTATTACAATAAATAGGGAGTTATTTAAGTACAAAGTTTCTGAATGAAGTCTCTTATGCTCACCAAGACTGCATTTATTTGATCAAAATAAACTGTCATTTATTCCTGTGATGGCAAAGCTCTATTTTTAGCAGTCTCGGTCTTCAGTGTCACATGATCATTGTAATATGCTGATTTGGTGATCAAGAAACATCAGTGATGTACAGTTGTGCTGCTTAATATTTTTTTAATAATTAACTCACTGACAACAAACTTTTTTTATTCCTTAAAATAAGGAATAAAAACTTTTTTACCAAGTTGTCTACATGGGGTTTAAATGAGAGCTTGTCATTTAATAAAAACCCCAAGTAATTATAACATGACACTCTTTCAATTTCCTGGTCATATAGACCAATATTTTGAAGGGTGCTGTTACTGTATCCACCTTTTTTTAACATGAATGTGCGAGACTTCTGGTATCTTTCACTTCCAGTTATTGTACAAAAACAGTTCATTATGCTGCTTGAGACTGCAACGTTGTATTTCTTATCATATTATTTAAATTCAGTATCATAATCATAAACACACTGGTTTGTAATGCAAATAGTTTTACCTGTCACTGCACGTTGTTGTTATTAGTCATTTACCTTGGTCTAATGAATCGGAAGTCTGACACATTCTAAGAAAACTGCTAAATTTATAATGACCGGCTGACTGCACATTATTTTGACTAAACATAGTGGGTAAGAAATAATTATTTGAGTTGAAATTATCTTTCCTGTATTTTATTTTAAACTTTCTGCTAAGAAAAAAGTAATCCATTACAATGTACAAAACACCTGGTCTACCAACAAGACAAGCAATGAAACAACATTATTAATAAGCAGAGCTGGGTAGATTACTTAAAAATTGTAATCCATCACTGATTCCAAATTACATGACAAAATTGTAGCTAGTAATGTAATCCATTATCTTACACATTTTAGGTAAATCACACTACTTTAGATTACTTTTGACCTATCTCGTTTTTTACATTGATTTAAAGGTGCCATAGAATGCATTGATGCAATATTTTAAATTGTTCTCTGATATCTACATAGAAGGTACAGTATGTGGCTTAGTAAAGGGCAAAAATTCTCCAGAAACGGTTTTACATGTGCATTTACAACCCTAGGATTTCTCCCTAGAATGAAATAGTCTGTTATTGGCTTATTTGGAAGGGTCATGAATAATAATGTTGAGCTCTGCTCTGATTGGCTGTTTCACAGTGCGGCTCAATGTTGAGCTCTGCTCTGATTGGCTGTTTCACAGTGTGGCTCATTTCAGTAGCTCACACAGCAGGAAGGAAATACAGGGAGGAAAATATACATTTCAGTACTTTCTCTCGCAGTTATATCATCGGGTAATTATACTGTATATAAAATGCGGGCATCAGGGAGGCGCTATTAATATGCGGGGCACTGAAACTGCTTTCAAATGCACGATCGCTTTTTACTTTCACTTTCACTTTCGAGATTGCATGTACTCTGTTTATACTATGGAGGGGCAGTACTTAGTACACATTTTACAAGATCATGCTTGTCAGTGGTGCTCAGGATCTATAAATCATTCGCCATCATCCTCAGTCATCTCTCCGTACTCTGTTTATGTGGTAAGTGAAATCTTGTGTACTGTAATGTAACAGGCTACCGCTAGCAAGGAGCTAACCATGTCCCTTTAGTGACTCGCGTTATTTTATTAGAACACGTTATTTGCTTTCCGTGCCTTTCTGAATACAGATACCATCCCTGCACTTCACATCCCCTTCACAGCCTGGAGCATAACATTTATTTCCATGATCTGCCATTTTCGCTGTCGTCCTCGCTTGTTTCTTCACAATACCTGCAGAACTTCTGATGGTTCGGCTGTGTAAGTTCGGCTGGCTTAGAACATGGGCGGGTATATGCAAATGTTGGGGCGTAATTATTAGTGATCCCGACTGTTACGTCACAGTCAGTGTTATGATCTGATTCGCCTATTTTTCAGTGGTCTTTTTTATTCACAAGATTTACATAGGAAGGAGGAAACAATGGTGTTTGAGGCTCACTGTATGTAATTTCCATGTACATAACTCTTATTATGCAACTATGCCGAGGTAAATACAGTTTTCCATTCTATGGCACCTTTAAATAGGATAATCATGTACCATATTGACATAAAAATGCAAAGAGTATGAAAATATATTCTATTTGTTGTTATCAACATGAAGTGCATTGAACATTACAGCCTATTACGTCAAGGTTTCCCAAACTGTGATAATTCAAATAAAAATTAATGTGTTCATCAGTAGTTGGTGCAATGTTGAAAAATTTCTTAAACCTGAAATAATTTTTGTAAATCCAGAGGTCAAATGCTGTGTGGCCGCCTGACTAATGACTGATCTCTGTGTGTGAATGTCTACAAAACTGGAAGACTTTCTTAGTGTATATAAGTGGTAGGCTATTTTAGAAAGGAAAAAATAAAAGATGAAAAAGAGGAAATAGGGAAAATTATGAATTATGAATACATTATTGCTATTATGTAAATAATATGTAATCATGTAATTCATAAAAAGTAACTGTAGTCTGATTATGGGTATTTTAAAATGGAATCCAGATTACATGTAATCATGTAATCTGTTAATACTGAAGTGCATTTTCAGTACTATGGATAATAGAGACTCTAGATGGCACCAGTTGTGTTTGTATATTAAAAAATATCATAGCACAAATGCCGTGGTTGACCAATCAGAATAAAGTATCCCAAAGTGGGTGTAATAAATTCGCAACAAAAAAATGTTGCGAAAAAATGATAGCTAGATTACGATTATTTAAATATTTCCAGGAATACCGCACAAAATGTTCTCTGAATGTTTACAGAAAGATCGTCATCTACTAGTGTGTGAGCTTGCATATGTTATTGTTTTGGATGAAAGGGGGATAGATAATGAAGTTTAATGGAAGAAATGTGCTATGATGTCTCAAGAGCAGCAGGAACTGCAGGCGGAGCGCATATGGAATTCATCAGAGATGAGGAGTGTCTGCAGTCCTGTGCTTGGCAAGGGATCTGCCACAACTACTGCCCCTGGACCCCAGGAGGGCTAGTATGGTTTTACTCAACCTGAGAGGGAAAAAACGTGAAAATAAGTTCAATTTTCCCATGCACAATTAGTCACAGATAACATATTGTTTTTGTGTATGCTTTTAGAGCAACTTTTGCAACCTCATTTACCTACCGTCCATGACTTTCAGTATTTGACTTGTTTGTAGGACCTGATAACTTTAAAGTTTCTAACATAGGCCTATTTTTAAATTAGGATGTATAATCCTTACAGATGAAGCTATATGTTCTGCATTTAATTAGTGTTGTAGTTTTAATGATATTTTAGACAGACTGTTTACCTCAACCTTTAGAATCATTTTTATATGCAGTAAGATTGTGTGTACAGCTGGCGGACATGTAAGTAAATTTTATTTTTATAGCACATTTAAACATAGAAAAGCTATCCAAAGTGCTTAACAATGTAAAATAAATTTAAAAGAGTAAAGAAAAACAGAAAAGAAGCAAACAAGACAGCCAATAAAACAACAATAAAGTGAGATTAAAATGCTAAGGAAAAAAGGATTTCCGTTTTCAATCTCGATATAAAATGGTAATGGAAGGTGCAAGGCGGCAGTCTAAAGACAATTGGTTCCACAGATGGGGGCCCTGAATGAAAAGTCTCTTAGTTTCCCTTAGTTTTCAAACGGGAACGAGGGACAGATAAAAGAGCCCTGTCAATGGATCTTAAAAGTCTGGTAGATGACAAAGGGATAAGAAGATCTTTAAGATAAGATGGAGCTTGATTGTTAAGAGCTTTAAAGACAAACAACAGAATCTTAAACTGAACTCTAAAATAGGCCGGAAGCCAGTGAAGTGAAGCTAAAATTGGAGTGACATGGTCATATTTCTTTGCCCCAGTCAGCAGCCTTGCAGCTGCATTTTGTACCAACTGGAGGCGTGAAAGCGATGACTGAGGAACATAGAATTACAGTAATCTAAACGCGATGTAATAAAAACATGAATAAAGCAACGCAGGTGGGAAACAGGAAAAAGTAGATCAGCAAGCTCTCCCTATCATATATTATATTAAGTTACATTCCACAAGGGTGTGCTGTTAAACTGTGAACTGTGACGCTGAATCCTCTTTAAATGTCAGATTTAGGACTTAGATTTAAAAAGCAAAGTTGGGACATTATGGAAATGGATGAATGGCACAGCAATTTGTCCAAGACCAGACTATTAAAATCTGCTTGTCTTTTCATTGCTAACTGGTGACTAACTGATGACTAACGCTGTTAGGACCAATTAAAAAAAGAATGACTCTAAACACATTGTGTAAATCTGTGAAGAGCATGATGTGCCAGACATGCGGCATTAATCAGTGATTCAGAGCTATCCATTAGCAGACATCTGCAGACTATACAAATTTACTTTAAATATTTATAAGAAATGTACACTACTGTTCAAAAGTTTGGGTCCATTTTTTTTTTTTTTTTTTTTTTTAAGAAATTCATTCTTTTTATTCAGCAAGGATGCATTAAATTGATCAAAGATCAAAAGTAACAGTAAAATATATATTTATGATGTTACAAAATATTTTATTTTCAAATAAATGCTGTTCTTTGAGCCTTCTATTCGTCAAAGAATCCTAAAAAATGTATCAGGATTTCCACAAAAATATTTAGCAGCACAATTGTTTTCAACATTGACAATAATAATAATCAGCATATTCAAATAATTTCTGAAGGATCATGTGACACTGAAGACTGGAGAAATGGCTGCTGAAAATTCAGCTTTGCATCACAGGAATAAATTACATATTAAAATACATTCAAATTGAAATCAGTTGCTTTGAATTGTAAATGTATTTCACAATATTGTTTTTACTTTAATCACTAATGTGACGCACATATTATTTTACATAATATTAATTATTTTACTCTAATAATGTCTCTGTGCAAGACACTTCTTTCAAGAACATTAAAAAAAAAAAAAAAAAAATTAAAAAAAATAAAATATGTATATGTATCTAATCTGGTCCTAGTCTATATCACGTTGTATTTTGTATATTCTATTTAATAGATTTTTGTGAAAAAAAAAACAAAATTAAAACATATTAATCTGATATTAAAACAAAGAAAATGTATCCATTTGTAATATATATATATATATAATCATTAGATTATACTGTATTTTTATTTAGACACTATCTTTGAAACACATCCAGTAATTTGTCCAAACAGTGGATACAACCAAAATGTCTGCTGACATCTAGTGGTGAAAATATAAATAACAGATTATGTTACTGCTCAAAATGCCTGTAAATTGGAAGCAAGAACAGTACGTTGAAATTTGCCATAAATAATTATGCCAATGAACTCTCACACTGTAATAAAATCTAGTCAGCTAACAGTTTGATATTTATCAGTGCACATCGGAAATCTGATATATACCAAAACACCTGAAATGGGAGAAAAAAAAAACCCTGATGAGATTCAAGTATTAAATCTTTTTTTTTTTGTCATGAACAGTCATATTTAAACCATTTACACATTTACCTGTGAAATTCTATGGGGAAAAAAGTCAAACAAAAACATTAATATGAAAAACAGGTTTATTTGTCTGTGTGCTAATGAAATTGAGTTTCAATTAAATTTTTTAAACAAACATTTCAATGATGAGATTCCACCTTCTCATACTGGAGTAGAGCTTGAAGATTCCCACCATAACAACATGCTCAGAGAGTTACACAAGGTCTTCAGGCCTCACATGCCAGGGACTGGTTTACTGTCAGGCCTTCACTAACGTGCAAATCCACATAAACATGTGCTTCTGAGGAGTCGCCACAAGCTTTACCAAACCAGAACATTCAACAGGCTTCACTCAGACACAAGATGTATAAAAGGCATCAACGATTCAACCATATACAGCAGAAAAATCAACTAAAAATAAGTACAGTATGTCCTGATCACTTAAACTCAAACCAGATACTGATGCATTTACTTTCAAAGGCCAAAAAAAGAACAAAGTATGTTTTTAATGTCCATTATTGAGCACAAAAATTGATTGTGGTCCTTTGATTCAGTTTGAGATTTATACAAAAAAAAAGCAAATAGTGAAAATCTGACTTTAAATATGAAATTGTGACTCTAAATTCGTTCTAACTTCTCACTAAGAAATTCTTCAACGCTGTCTGTGTTCCACTTGAGGATGCTGAGCTCTTCAGCAATGTTCCCATTATCGTCCAGCAGCTTTAGTACAGGGTCTGAGCCTCTCACATACTGCAATAAATGCAAAAATAATTAACCAGTGTTTAAACCAAGAATAAAAGCAATACAATTTTGTTTAGACAAATGCTATTATGTTTGTACTAAATTATTTTATTTTATATACACACATACACTACTGTTCAAAAGGTTGGGGTCGTGAAATTTTTTACTTTTTTTTTTTTTTTAGAAAGAACTCTTATGCTCACTAAGGCATTTTTTGATCAAAAACACATTAAAAACTGTAATATTGGGAACAATTATAACAATTTACAATTTTGACAATTTAAAATGTATTATATTTGAATATTTTAAAATGTAATTTCTGTGATAGTAAAACTAAATTTTAAGCAGTCATTAATCAGTGTCACATGATCTTTCAGAAGTCATTCTAATATGCTGATTTGCTACTCAAGAAACATTTCTTTGATTAATCTAAAGTCCAAACAACACCATATTTGAAACAAAATTTGTTCATGTTTACTGTCACTTATGACTGATTTAATGTATCCTTTCTGAATGAAAGTACTCATTTCTATGGAAGCCCGTTTCCGCCACTGAATAAAAAATAAAACAAGGTAATTGCGACTTTTTATCTCACAGTTCGGACTTTTTTTCTCGCAATTGCGAGATATAAACTCGCAATTCTGACTTTTTTTCTCAGAATTGTGAGATATAAAGTCGCAATTCTGAGATATAAACGCGCAATTCTGAGATAAACTTTTTTTCTTGCAATTGCGACTTTATATCTCGCAATTCTGACTTTTTTTCTAGCAATTGTGAGTTTACATCTCACAACTCTGACTTTCTCGCACCATAGGAAACAACTCTCCGTGTAATGCTTTGCAGTGCTTTGTTCAATTTGCACTATCAAAATGAACTAGATGAATGTTGCATCCGAATATGATTTTTGAACAAACATAAAAATGACACTTTATTCTCCATTTCTATGTTTTGCGCTCGCGGTTTTGGACAGTACCATTACCACCCGGGAGGGGGGACGGAGCGCACAGCTTTCAGACACATTTTCTTTATAGTTCTGAGTTTGAGGCAGCTTCTATTGCGTTATTTTAATAATAACTGTCAAGTCAAAAACGTATTATTGTAGCACTATTATTGCTAGCTCATCGGCAGCTTTATTTCCAGAAATCCGACTGTCTTTCAAGAGTATAATACATTCATCAGAACTTTTCTGAGTGACTTACGAGTAGATGTTGTTACTGATGATGCCAAACCAGAACATCACTAGGCCTACTCTGTATGTCATGTTTTATTTCATCTAGCCATAATAATCCTATAATACTATAATAGTAGCCTAACTCATTTTGCAAAGTTTAGCATCAATCCAAATACACACGGTTCAGCTATAAATCAGAATATATATTTTTTTAAACAACAGTGTTTTTGAGCAGGGTTGGAACTAAACTCTGCAGGGCTGTGGTCCTCAAGGAACTGAATTTTCACCCCTGAATTAGATGGCATTTATCTGGAATATAGGCATCCGGTGTTTGTACATTTTCATAAACGTTTTCCTGAATATGCTTCTTAGATTTTTACACTACCTAGTTTACTGCCAGAACTGCAACCAGAACGAGACCAACTTATAGATACATACAACATTACATTATTATTGTCTATAGCAATGATAATTTAATCACAGAAGTGTGTGTATATATATATATATATATATATATATATATATATATATATATAGGCCTATATATGAAGAGTTCAGATGCAAAAGCCTCTAAGTGCCATATGAAATTTTCTTCTAAAATGAGCATTTTTCTCAGGTACAGGTTCTTTTCATTGTCATTAAAGTGAAATAACTGAACATAAACATAGGAGCCTGAGAAAAATTCTCATTTAGAGGCTTTTGCATCTGAACTCTTCATATATAATTGACTAAATAATTTAAAAAAAAATACTTAATTAATACTAACTAATAAATAATGAATCCTTAATTTATTTACAATTTTCATTGGGGATGTCTTGCTTGGTTGATATCTTACAACATTAAATACAGGATAAGATAATTCTAGCAAGAACATAGAGATGAAAGCGCGCTTTATGCGAGAGTGAAGGAAATCCACCTGCGTGCATTCATATATCCACTCGTGTTACAATAATACGCTCTTTACTTGACAGCTGTTATTAAAATAACGCGATAGAAGCTGCCTCAAACTCAGAACTATAAAGAAATGAAGAATGTTGTGTCTGAAAGCTGTGATCCCGCACCCTGCCCGGACGGTAATGGTACTGTCCAACCGCGAGCGCAAAACACAAATGGAGAATAATGAGTAATTTTTATGTTTGTTCAAAAAAATCATATTCGGGCGCAACATTCATCTAGCTCATTTTGATAGTGCAAATTGAACAAAGCACTGCAAAGCCTTACATGGAGAGTGGTTTCCTATGGTACGAGAAAGTCAGAGTTGTGAGATGTAAAGTCGCAATTGCAAGAAAAAAAGTCAGAATTGCGAGATATAAACTTGCAATTGCGAGAAAAAAAAGTCAGAATTGCGAAATATAAACTGATATATCTCGCAATTGTGAGAAAAAAAGTCTGAATTGTGAGAAAGTCACATTTACCTTGTTTTATTTTTTATTCAGTGGTGGAAACGGTCTTCCATAAATTTCTTAATAATAAAGTAAAAACTTAAAAAAAAATTAAAAATTTTTAAAAAAGTACAGACTTTTGAACTGTAGTGTATGCCCATGTTTATTAACCTTTATAATTTATTACATTTTTACTACTATTAAATATTACCTAAAATATTTTGAAAAAAAATTCTTTACCTTGATCTGAAGACCCCTGAACATCTTTGGCTTGTCACTCCTGACAAAAGCTAAAGGGAAATATAGTGACAAAAAAACACCATTACTGTTTTGTAACAGGAGTGCAAAAGTAAACACTCTGATAGTCTGTGCCACACAACAACAGCTGAACTGCTAAAACAGCTGCTACAAGAAAATCACCCTTTGAAGCATTTCAAATTGGCTTGGTTTATTTTGCTGCATTTATGGGGTATCAGTTACTCATATATGAGGTCCTTAACCTACCTTGGACTTGAGGGAACCTCCCCAATTTTCATCCACAGACCTCAAGAATGGCTCCTGGATAGAGCTGTCAAAAAAGACAAGTATATATTAATATGGGTGCAAACAGATTTTCACACTGACAAAACTAATAAATAAATATATTGGTCTTTATAATAATGAATTAATTAAAGTCAAATAATATGACACCAAATAATCAAGACTGTGGGCTCTGGATTGTATCCAAATATTTGTGCTTTGACAAAAAGCTTTGCACATTTTTCATTGTTTGGTGGGTAAAATGCAGGAAAGCTTTATAAAAGCCCCAGCACTCCATGCTCACTGTAAGAAAGTGACTTTGTGAATTGACACAGAAGCTGAACTCACCTTCCTAGACTCCAGCTGAGCCTCCTCTTGGCAGCACTGCCTGCAGGGAAGGTCTAACTGGCCCAGACTGAACTGACTCAGGAGATCACAGGAGCTGCACAGGAGATTGCTGGAGAAGCCCATATCCCTACAGGCCTCAGAGGAGAGCTCCGCTCCATAAGACGCCAGCTAAGCCAAGAAGATTTATCACATTTTACACATGAAACAAGCAGTAGATGCAATTCTCTAAGCACTTACACCAGTTGACCTCAAAGTCAACATCTCAAACCTGTTGGAAATTCTCAGCTGTTTCTTGAGAGCATCTTTGATTTTAAAGACCCTCAAATGCAATCTCAAAGAACAAGGCAAATTGAGGGTAAAGCACAGGTGCAGGAATTGACAATCTTTGGCTACACAGCTATGATAACAAGACTATACTGTTTATAGCTGGTGGTTGACACATCTCACCTCCTAGTTACAAACAATATAAATAATAAAATAAATAAATAGTATAGTTGACACATTTCCATTTAAGAATAAGTGCAATAATTTGAAAAATTTAACATTTTTTGGAATGAAGGGAGATTTGATCTTTTGAGACTAGTGTTATTATAGTTGACTAAAACTGAAAGTAAAATTAAAACCACATTAAATTGTTACTTGAAATCAAATAAACCTTAACTGTAATAAAATAAAATATAAAAATGTTTTTTTTATAATGCAACATCAATTTAACTTGATGTACTAAAATAACAAATCATACATATAATAAAAAAAACTTTAAATAAAATTAAATGAAAATGGAAACTACAAAAACTTTTCAAGACGTTAAAAAAACTATAAATAACTACAATAACATAACTATAATACTCACAATACTATAATAATCTCAATGATACTAAAACAACTTGGACCTGGAATCTGATTGAATTTCTTTTTTTATATCCCATAATATTGTTCTTTCTAAGTTTAATCAACAAGCCCTTATGGTATGGAATTTGTTTTATATCAAAGACTACAGAAATCCTTAAAGGGACTTTGGTTATCTGCATTTCTTTCCCACACAAGATAATAAAATAGCACTTGCTTCCTAGTTACGAACACTATCAGCTACTCTAGGAAAATCCCCAAAACTGCGAATAAATCACACCTCCACTGGTGTAAACATAAATGAAAACATATTTTACATGACAGCAATGTTTATTTGAAAAGTTAAGTGTATCTACAAGTTCATTCTTTGCAGGTAAACTAGCTAACAGTTTTAGAATTTAATCATTACGGAGCAAATAAAAAACACTGCCTCAAACTTTTGCAGTAGGTGCAGAGTTAGTTAATGTTACGGTTAGAAATGAAATCCGCGATATTATATAGATTTGCAATACATTATTTACACTATCAGCCGGTTGGGCCACGTCATTAGCTAACATTAGCGAGCCGGCTAACCGGCAACTTCAACCTAAATACTGCATATTTTACACAGACACGTGGATTACTTGTCATTGTTGAGTATCTACTTTCAAATCGAAAACGTACAGATATGCTTTATTCACCTACCGTTTGTAATAACGGCAGTAACCAAAGCAGGTACACCTGCGCCGCCATGAGTGTTTCTCTTCCGCTCGCCGAGCTCAGCAGGAAGTGCGTCACATCACGCGCTCTCAGCTCATTAATAAAAGTCTTACCATAAACAACAAACTGTTTGAAGGAATAACGGTCCCCCTTGATTTAAAGAAAGATCAAACTGTTTTAACAATCTGTAACAAAAATATTAAACAATAATATGCATAGTCTTTTAACTAAGCTGAAGGGGAGCCTAGATTTGTCATGCATGCATCAGTCAATGTCTTAGGAAATGTTTGAACATTTTTATGTTTTTATACCTTATAGTATTGTTCTTTCTAAATTTTATCAAGAAATATTTATGGCATGGAAGTTGATTATATGTGATTTATATGTGAAATTATATTTGCTCATTTATTTGCAATATATATATATTTTTTTAATTATTGAAAATATCTGTATGTATACATGGCCAGTAGACTGTAAATATGATGTGTAGTTGTCTGGACAGTTAATGTAGAGGAGTCGTATTTGAGTGAAGTGAGATTATTCAGTCAAAGAGCGACAGCTGACCCACTGGCGTTAAAACCTGCGTGTGCGCATGCGCAGTGACACAACGTGCCTATACTTCCCAGGATTATCAACAACTGACCGTACACTACAGCTGCTACTCAAGTGAAGGATAGTCTGAGCTGTTCGGATTCAATAAGCACACAGCATTTAATACTGAGCTGTTTCTGTCGCGGTAGTAAGTGTCCACTGTAGTGTAGTGTTTGTGGGAATCATGAAATAGCAGCACTGCTCTCTGCATCCATGAACTGTGTGTCATAAAGTTCTCGGGCACGGCATGTCCTCTCTGTGCTGGATTTTTTCATGGGGCTTTTAAGGTTAAAGATGCCTCCGAAGTTTCAGCTCCTGGCTCTGTTGGCCTTCGCCATTGCGATGATCTTTTTGGAAAACCAAATTCAGAAGCTCGAGGAGTCACGAGGGAAGCTGGGTAAGAACCTTTCCTTTCCAGTAAAGTCTCTTGAAATCATTTGTAGACTAGAATCGGCGTAGTCTGATTTGTGCCACTTTGTCAACATTACCATGGTGTGATTTGTTTTCTCAGTACTATTTTAAGGGAGTTAATGAGCTTATGGACTGCATGGTCCATCATGTCTCAGGCAGCAGCTGCATTTTCATTCAAGCAAGATCCAGTATCAGTTTTGACTCATTTAGTTGTGCAATGGATATTTTCCTTCGTCAGTATTCAAGCTTGTATCTGTTGCATTACTAAGCCACTGCATCAGACGTGCCACTCACTTATGCTTGAATCTTCAGGGACCAAACCTTGAAAGAACAACTGAAGAAATAACAGTTTAAGTACCAAGATATTATTTTGGATTAATCTATTCAACATGTTTGGTAATATTCTCCAGCTTACTGTGTGTGTGTGTTTTTTTTTTTTTTTTTTCCCCTTGTCCATAATATGGCTCAACACTGTCAGATATAGAAGCATGTCATTATTTAATTGTTGGAAATGCTGACCAATAAAAAAAATCACTTCAGTGAATGAGTGAATTTAAAGTGCGGAGTGATTTCAAACAGGTTTTCACCTCCATCTACTGAATTGTTACCACATTCAGAAAATCTTACAGTATTGACCAAATCACCATCAACAGATATTAAACCCAGAAGCCAATCATTTTTTTTTCTTCTTCTTGTGGTGTAGTTATTAACAGAACCTGCTTAAAATTAGGGGAATTATCTAAAAATTTTATTCAAAAGTTTGGGGTTGGTACGTTTTTCACTAATAATACGACTTTCAGTTAACTCATAAAATGGATGTACTGTTCATATCTTGAGGTATACGAAAGATTTATGCAACAACTTTTAACCCTGACAAAATTCAATGTTACACATTATTTACTAGTGTAAACAACCGTTTAAAATGTTGGGGTTCAAATTACTTTTATTGAATAAGGATGCATTAAATTGATCAAAGGACGTTTATAATGTTACAAAAGATTTCTATTTCAAATAAATGCTGTTCTTTTAAACAACCTATTCATCAAAAAATCACAGAAATAGGTTTCCACAGAAATATTAAGCAGCACAACTATTTTCAGCATTTTATAATAATTAAAAATCTTTATTGAGCACTGAATCAACACATTAGACTGATTTCTGAAGGATCATGTGACACTGAAGACTGGAGTAATGGCTGCTGAAAATTCAGCTTCGCCATTGCAGGAATAAATTACATTTTAAAATGTATTAAAATACATAAAAAGTTATTATAAATTGTAATGATACTACACAATATTACTTTTTTTACTGTAAAAGAAATACAGCCTTGGTGAACTAATTTCAAAAACATTAAAAATCCTACCAGCGCCAAACATATGACAGTAGTGTACATGAGTTTGCATACCCTTGCTTCGCGACAGGAGCAAATATAGGTGTTTAGCATGAATATAATTACTTACAATTATAAAAATAGGTGAAATAGGTATTTTATAAAAAATGTTATCATAAGCATGTTCATAAATATCTCACAGTGTTGACAGAACATCCAGAATTATCTAAGCAAGTTAAGAATACCTTCAACCCTATTGCATGTTTGTGAAAGTAAAAGGTTTTCTGCTTATTACAACTAATCTATTGCAATGAACAAAATCAGTTATTTTAAATGTCTGCGAAGTACACACATCAGCAGGGCTTTTGTATTTTGGTTGAGTGCTGTGATTCCAAACACAGGCCACATGTCTATTAGTGACACATATCAAATGCCTAGAGCGACTGGATATGGGCTATTTCATCCCAATACAGGCAATTCCAAATGCTTCACCGTTTGGACTGTAACGCGTCATATGTTTCACAGCACCTGCACAGAGATGCATCTCTGCCGTGCTCAAGTTATTATAATGCTGTGTTTGTTTGAATTAGCGACGTTCTTTCCATTAAAAATTGGCAAGCTGCTGTTGTTTGGGTTAGCTTGTTCCCACCATCCACGCTGAGTTACTCACATCTCCTAACAGCTTTTTGCTCTATGAATAGTTGCCCAACTACAGAGGAATATGAGACCTGTTAGCAGACGGAAAGGTGAGAGGAAGGTTTCCATCTGTTTAGACCTGGAGAAAGCTGTCAGTCTCAGCGCTGTATAAATTGATGATATTTTTGAACCTGTCATCCTGTTGCACATCTTGTTTGACTGTGAACAAATGGAGTCTTTAGCACATACCTAGTGTAAACTGTTTTATTAATTTGACTCAATACTTCAACAGTGTTTTTACTGATTATATTTTGTGTCACATTTTGAACTGTTGATTGTTGATTTATTATCGTTCCATTTGCTCTAATGATGGCATCTGACATGCACTTTCACGGTTCATGAGCATCGGAAAGTTATTTGATATCTAACCTGATAGTAATTTGTCTCCATTTGCTAATGGAAGTTCTGGGATTCCCTTTGAGCATGTTTCAGATCGGTACTGTTTTTAGCCCTGAATGGGACTGTGAAAGAAGCTAAGCCTGTGTGTTATGACTTGGCACCAACACATTGACTACTGTACATTTTTAGATCCAAAATAGCCGTGTTTATGATGCTTAAAGACCTTGAAAGCGCTGTTGATTGTTGAAGGTTTCAGAGCCAGCGGATGACATATAAACTAAACAAATACCTTTGTAGTCTTTATAATATGAATAGATTTATAAGATGTGTGCGTATTTAATGTTTCGTTTATTAATCAAACTAATAAATATTAATATATAAAATCCCAACATTTACACTACCATTCAAAAGTTTGTGATCAGTAAGATTTGATCAAAAATACAGTAAAACAGTAAAATTGGGGAGTATTATTACAATTTAACTGAGCTGTAAAAAATTAACTTTTTAAAATTTTCACCGTAAAATAGTTTAAAATGTAGTTTATTCCTGTGATGGCATAGATTCATTTTTAGCAGCCTTTATTTCAGTTTTCAGTGTCACATGAGCCTTCAGAAATCATTCATGCTGATTTGCTGTTCAAGAAACATTTTTTATTATCATCAATGTTGAAAACATTTGTGCTGCTTAATTATTATTTTTTTTTTTTGTATACCATAATGCAGTTTTTTCCAGGATTCTTTGACGAATAGAAAGTTCAGTTGAAACGGTGTAGAAATCCTGAAAATTATAAATGTCTTTACTATCACTTTAAATCAATTTAATGTATCCTTGCTGAATAAAATTGATTTCTTTAAAAAAAAAAAACGTTCTGTCCCCAGTATTTTGAATGGTAGTGTACACTAAATACTGTGTGTAAGTGTAACATTGAATTTTGTCAGGGTTACAAGTTGCATAAATTTCTCATACCTCAAGATGTAAACTGTAAATCCATTTTGTTGACAAATCAATACAGTTCTACATAATTACATAGTCTACATGTAATGATGATAATTTCAAATGACTTTTATCAAACAAACTGAAAAATTTGTGGAAATGGCCTTTCAGTTTATGCATACTGATCTTACATCTAAATAGCAAGTCTCACACAAACAACAATTCTTGGTGTCAGTTTGTGTGTCCTGTTGTGTGTAACCAGATGGTACATAACCTGTGGCAGATTATAAGCTTAATGCTTTACTAACTGTTTATTAAAACTTCAAAACCCCTCTGAATACCAGAGGCGTACAGCTGCTTGCATTTCTTAGTCGATTTTTATGGCCTCTTTGTAAACAGGACATACTTCAGGTCTGTTTTTCTTTTGTACTTAGAGGGATACTCCACCCCAAAATGAAAATTTTGTCATTAATCACTTACCCCCATGTCATTCCAAACCAGTAAAAGCTTTGTTCGTCTTCAGAACAAGGGTTTAAGGCACTGCACTACTCCATTTCTCTTACTCAGCCTTAGACATTCTGCCAAGGCTGTAAATGTTCTTGTGGCATAATGCCATTTCTGGAGCTTGCAAGCTTGAACATAAAATGACCCCACCGTGACCTCCATGTTGTAGAGTCTCTCCGAGGCAAAAATGACTGAAAGAATGTATTTGTGCTATCTAAGGAAAGACTGTAACCTGATTTGAATAATTGAAAAGACATCAGTTGAGTATAACTTGTCAGGTTTGGCAGCTGACTGCAATAAATCCTCTGCTCCTCCTGAGCAGCTTGACACTTGTAGATATTAAATTTCATTCCCTCATCTTATTATTTTTGACCTTTACTGGAACAAGACACTCAATTTTACCATTAGCATTTTTTGCACTGTCATTTTACATGAATTATTAGGTTGTATGCTTGATATGTGTTTATAATCTGAAAATATATAATTGGGTCAAAGACCCATTATGTATATAAAAATACACACACATATATGTATATATTTAAAAAATCTTTGTATGTATTTGTATGTAAACACTTGTATATTTTATATTATATATAAATATAAATATTTTACATATAAATCTAACATTTTTTTCTTAGTATATACATAGCTATATGTATGTGTATTTATATGTACATAATAAATATACACCGTACACACACAGAATATGTAAACAAACATTTTTTTTAATCGATTAATTGCGACTAATCGTTTTGCAGCCCTAATTTATTGACAAAAGTTCACGTTTTTTTAATATTTACTTATACGTAAAAGTTAAAACATTGTGTTCATCTTAGTAGAGGTGTATTCATGTGTTTTTGAATAATTGATCTGGGCCAAAAAAATTTGTCATTGGTCTAATTACTAATGAACCTTTATTATGACTCGACTTCTTGATTTGTTTCTTTTTGCTGTTCTTAGGAAAAAAAAATAGATGTAAATTGCTTGAAAAACACTACAGTAACTGCAGAAATTAGTTTCAAGAAATGTTTTCCGGGTACAAGAAAATTCTGTGACATTGAATAAGTCATTGTACTACTGAAGAGGTTCTTATCAGAGAACACAGTGTTGTAAAGACCATTAGAAGTGAATATCAGCAGTCTTCTATAGCATCAGTTACACACAGTCAGCCTGAGGGCCCTCTTGCTGCCTGTCCGTTTTAAAAGAGCGCTTTCACTCAGCATAATGCAGCAGTTGTGTGCCTATCAAGTAGGAAATAGGTAATGAGTCAGGGTGTTTTTCTCATTAACTTGCAATTATATTATTACATTAGGCTGGGTATTGCAGCAGTAATGAGATGGTGAAACAGTCTGCAACATGCACATCTACTCATAATCCCAGATGACTATTTTACCTCAAAAATACAATTTTTAGTGGTGGATTACTAATATAAAAGAGTAGATTTTGATATTTTATTGTTTCATATTGTTTTCTCTTCACAATTTTAAAGAAATAGTTTAGTGGGAATGTGTTGTGGTTGGCTTGACATCATCACTTCACAGTAGAAGCTGCCCGAACGCCCGCTCACATTTACACACTACTGTCACCACATCGTGTACACGGTCAGATTTCTGTCTCAAGATCTCACGAGTATTACGAGACCAAAGGTCCTTTTCTGTTTCAACTGCAGAGTAAATTTTGTTCATGAATTCACTTCAAATATTGTCTGTATTTTGTGTTACTGTAATTTAGCCTTTAACATTTACATAACATGTCGTTTAAAAATAGCATGGTTTGCCAAAATTCTGAATTTCAAGAATTGATATGCTTTCAAACATTCATGAGAAATTGTAAAGAATAGGCGCACAGGATGTTGAATTGGATTTTGAATTCAAACGACAGGAAGAGAAATTCACTAAATTGCAACTTTAAATTCAGCAGTTTGCATAAATAAATAAAACAATTAGCTGGTATGTAGGATACTTTTTTTCTGAATTGAGTAGACATACTTTCAAAACAATTTTTAAAAATTCCATACATAACTGCAAAATGAAAACAATTCATAAATACAAATATATATATTATTAAAAGTAAATATTAATAAATAAATAAAAATTAAGAAAATGCTGGCAATTAAGGTGTTTTTACTTTTGTCAAAAATATATATTTTAAATAATTAAATATGAATTAAATTAGAACATTTTTTTTTTTTTATTGTTGAGTGTGAGTTCCCACTTGATGAGATTTTTTTTACACAATTATTTTTATTAAAAAAAAAAAATCTTAAAGCCTTTTAGCACCACTTCACTGAGGCCACATGCTCATATACAAATATGTAGAATATTAAAAATAAACATGAAAAAATAAAAAAGAGGGTTTTTTTTTACAGTACCATTAGTACCAATTCAATTCTATACCCGCTTATAGTCAACCGCTTTTAAATGTTCCTGTGTGTTTTTGTGTGCATGCTCGGATTTCAAATTAAAAAACCACACGTTTATTTACAACGTGCTTTTGCAGTGTTGAGTATTGTAGCCAATCATAGGCATCTCTGTTGAAAGCAATGGTCAGTCAGAGGTGTTTTCTGTAGGTTAGTCAGAATCCGCTCTGAGCTCATTTTTGTTTTCGCAAGTAGAGTTCTACATGCTCGCAGATCTACCTATTAGAACAGGAGAGAGAGTAAAGCATATACACCGTGTAAATAAGAGATTGAGTAGCTAGTCATTGATTATATCATTGAGTTTTCGCGTGATAAAGCTCAGTCAGTTGCGCTATAAGAGGAGCCCTTTGCTCGGTTTCTCTGCATAATCCATTGACAATTTGAAGAAGTAATGGGCCCGAATATCCATGTATACTGTTAAAAAAAATTATGCGCGTGAATCCACTAAATTGTTCCGCTAGTCATTGCTATGATTGACAGTGATAACTGTAGCAACGGACAGAATGAACTATCTGACAAACCGATGTCAGAAATAGACCTATGCGTTAACTGATGCAGAGTAACATAACTACAGCAGTAACAAGTCTGTTTTGGCTGAATACAGTGGGTACGGAAAGTATGACCCCAGACCCCCTTAAATTTTTCACTCTGTTATATTGCAGCCATTTGCTAAAATCATTTAAATTCATTTTTTTTCCTCATTAATGTACACACAGCACCCCATATTGACAGAAAAACACAGAATTGTTGACATTTTTGCAGATTTATTAAAAAAGAAAAACTGAAATATCACATGGTCCTAAGTATTCAGACCCTTTGCGCAGTATTTAGTAGAAGCACCCTTTTGATCTAATACAGCCATGAGTCTTTTTGGGAAAGATGCAACAAGTTTTTCACACCTGGATTTGGGGATCCTCTGCCATTCCTCCTTGCAGATCCTCTCCAGTTCTGTCAGGTTGGATGGTAAACGTTGGTGGACAGCCATTTTTAGGTCTCTCCAGAGATGCTCAATTGGGTTTAAGTCAGGGCTCTGGCTGGGCCATTCAAGAACAGTCACGGAGTTGTTGTGAAGCCACTCCTTCGTTATTTTAGCTGTGTGCTTAGGGTCATTGTCTTGTTGGAAGGTAAACCTTCGGCCCAGTCTGAGGTCCTGAGCACTCTGGAGAAGGTTTTCGTCCAGGATATCCCTGTACTTGGCCGCATTCATCTTTCCCTCGATTGCAACCAGTCGTCCTGTCCCTGCAGCTGAAAAACACCCCCACAGCATGATGCTGCCACCACCATGCTTCACTGTTGGGACTGTATTGGACAGGTGATGAGCAGTGCCTGGTTTTCTCCACACATACCGCTTAGAATTAAGGCCAAAAAGTTCTATCTTGGTCTCATCAGACCAGAGAATCTTATTTCTCACCATCTTGGAGTCCTTCATGCGGGCTTTCATGTGTCTTGCACTGAGGAGAGGCTTCCGTCGGGCCACTCTGCCATAAAACCCCGACTGGCGGAGGGCTGCAGTGATTGTTGACTTTCTACAAGCTCTAGGAAAGGTTCTGGTCGTCCCAAACATCTTCCATTTAAGGATTATGGAGGCCACTGTGCTCTTAGGAACCTTAAGTGCAGCAGAAATTTTTTTGTAACCTTGGCCAGATCTGTGCCTTGCCACAATTCTGTCTCTGAGCTCTTCAGGCAGTTCCTTTGACCTCATGATTCTCATTTGCTCTGACATGCACTGTGAGCTGTAAGGTCTTATATAGACAGGTGTGTGGCTTTCCTAATCAAGTCCAATCAGTATAATCAAACACAGCTGGACTCAAATGAAGGTGTAGAACCATCTCAAGGATGATCAGAAGAAATGGACAGCACCTGAGTTAAATATATGAGTGTCACAGCAAAGGGTCTGAATACTTAGGACCATGTGATATTTCAGTTTTTCTTTTTTAATAAATCTGCAAAAATGTCAACAATTCTGTTTTTCTGTCAATATGGGGTGCTGTGTGTACATTAATGAGGAAAAAAAAATGAACTTAAATGATTTTAGCAAATGGCTTCAATATAACAAAGAGTGAAAAATTTAAGGGGGTAGTTATTAAGGATAGTTAAAATTAAGGATAGTTAAAGATAACTTAAAACACTCTTTTTGATGTGTCCTTTTTAAGGCAATGTTTAAAAAATTAAGATTTTAAATTAAATCTAAAAATATTTCATAATATTTCATGCTTTATTATTTAATTGTACTTGCTATGCTACTTAAGTACAGTACTGAAATGTGTTATAATAGTCAGTTTTATAATAAATCCAAAAGCAAGAAGTGAAAACTAGGGAGTGGAAATGGCAACAGAGCTAATGAGTGATCCTCTGCTTCCATCTACTGGATATAATGGTAAATTCATGTAATTGTCATCTTAAATGTCTTTGTTTTCCTCCAGGATTTTTGGCACGTTTTTTTCATGTCATCTCCATGAATTAAAAGTGAATCTTTAACGTGAATTTTACAGCACAATTGTAGAGTTAAAGAAATAATAAAGGCTTTAAAAAAATGTTGTTTAGAATATTATTGTTATTGTTGTGTAAGTTCCACTTGTGGGAACTGTTTTAAAATTATTATTATTATTATTATTAAAAAAAATCTTAAAGCATTTTAGCAACAGGTCACTGAGCCCACATGCTCAAAATTCTGTAACTTAAGTGTGTAGTGCTGAAATCTAATAAAAGACATATATTTTCCTTTAGGAGATAATTATTCATCCAGTATTCTTTGCAATTCTGTTGCCTCAAACATACAGTACTTTTAGTATTCCTTTATGAATCTGGCATATGGCAGGGTTTTTTGCAGTATTTTTTTGGAATTATTGAAATGAATTTTGCATAAATGTCTCCTGATCTTCTCCCCCTCCATTGCAGAACGAGCCATTGCCAGACATGAGGTACGAGAGATTGAGCAGCGGCACATTCAAGAGGGGGCAAAGGAGGCTCTGGTAGAGGAGGACGATTTGGTGGTCATCTACAACCGAGTGCCCAAAACAGCCAGTACCTCCTTCACCAACATCGCCTATGACCTGTGCAACAAGAACCACTACCATGTGCTGCACATCAATACCACCAAAAACAATCCCGTCATGTCTCTTCAGGATCAGGTCAGTTTTGTATCACTTCCCACTTACAGCCGTCCAAACAACAGATTATAATGCTGGAAGGATCCAAATGTTTCCATTTACTGAAATGTACCAAACAGCCACTAAAAGGCACAAATCTTTTCCTTAATAGTGCATTACAGCAGATGTTATAGTATGGTAGCTTTATATTATCCTGGGGACTTAAAATGGGCAAATTTCTATCAGTAAACTCAAAAATATAGACTTTTTCAGAGCAGATCTTTAAGTGATTTATTTATTTAATTTTTTAATTATTTATTTATTCACGTTTCAGGTACGGTTTGTAAAGAATGTGACAATATGGAAGGAGATGAAGCCTGCGTTCTACCATGGACATGTTTCCTTTCTGGACTTCACCAAGTATGTATTATTAAGTTCAATGTGATATGGTCAATGTGTTTTGTATGAGTAATGCTGTTTAGAGTGGTTTCAGGTTTTGTATTCGATGCCAACATCACTGAAGGATGATTTGCCAACATTCTGCATAACTAGAAGCCTACATTAGCCATTCAATCATATCCATTGAAAGGAAGTTGTTTTACATTCCCAACAACCCAGAAAGCAGTTTGAGGCTGCTGACTCCTGGTGGCTGAGAAAGGAATTGCAGCAAGCTAATTTTAAACAGTAAAATCATATTGTTAGTTTGAAGTTTTATGGGTCTTCTTGTACCTTACCTACATGCATAAAGCTATTATTTAATTATGACTGAATGCCCAAAACTATACCAATACATTACTAACTACAGTTCCTTTCCCATCTCATTATCAGATTTGGAGTGAAGAAAAAGCCTATTTACATAAACGTTATTCGGGACCCTATTGAGCGTCTGGTGTCTTACTACTATTTCCTGCGCTTCGGTGATGACTACAGACCAGGCCTGCGACGCAGAAAGCAAGGGGACAAAAAGGTGAGTCTGGTGGTTCAAGTATTTGATTAATTGTTTACTTTGTCTACTTTTATCCTATTTTTAATTATTATGAATTTCATAACTATAAGGTACCCAAGTTTAAGTTCACAAAATAAAAGTAATTGTGCTAGTAAAAATTATTACAAAATAATAATAGTAATAATAATATTAGAAAAATGTGTATATTTTAATATTATGTAAAATGTGCTATATAAAATGTACTATTTATATATTATGTAAAAATTACAAATCTTAATCTTAATAAATCTTAAATAATAGAATTATAAATTATTATTATAAATGACTTTAAAAAATCCCAAAAATTGTATTAAAAGTTGTGCTATTAATGTCCTGAACATGGCCTTGTTTTATTAACTCTTAAATTAATAAAAAAGTGGCTGGTGGAATTGTCAGGGAATGCCAGGGAATTAATTTATATGGAATAAATCCTAGCAGAAGAAGAATTTTTTTCAAATCTAGGTATGATAAAATTGTTTTTACTAGGTGCCGTTTAGGTCATTCAAGATTCACACGTTATTCATTGAAGGGTTGACAACCATCATCATGCCTTTCTATGTCAAACTCCAATGGTTGTTAAACATATTTTACAAGAATATGTTTTTATTCAGAGACTGATGTATTTTAAAAAGTGGATGTACTGTAGATTTTTTGTCTTGTATTAATCTTAAATGTCTTATATAGTGTTTTTGCTAATTGTATGACTTTTGTTATTCATTTTGTTTTCGTCATAAAGATGACATGACGTTACAAAAACCAAAAATAGTAATAAAACACTATTACATCCATTTCTATAACCACAGTTTGTGCCACCATAATTATTTTCTTTGCTGTCAATAAAGCTTAACTTTTTTTTCTTTATTACATACTGAACTCAGAACATGTAAACTGTATTTTTTCAGCTCTGAGATCTGTGTGTGTTTCAGACGTTTGATGAGTGTGTAGCTGCTGGAGGATCTGACTGTGCTCCAGAGAAACTATGGCTTCAGATTCCCTTCTTCTGTGGTCATTACTCTGAGTGCTGGTAGGCTGTTCACTGTATTTATGCGTAATTCACATCTACCACTTGTAGGACTCTTGCTACATTTTCTCACTTCTTCACAGGAACATTGGCAGCAATTGGGCTTTGGAGCAAGCCAAGTACAACCTAGTGAATGAATACATGTTAGTTGGAGTGACAGAGGAGTTGGAAGACTTTGTTATGATGTTGGAGGCGGCACTTCCTCGCTTTTTTAAGGGGGCCACAGAGCTCTATCGGACAGGTACGACTGCAGAGAGAATGTCTTAACAAGCCTATTAGATGGTGAATATTTTTTTAATAAGTGCTTGTCTATTTCTAAAGGGAAGAAATCGCACCTAAGGAAAACGAGCGAGAAGAAGCCGCCCACCAAAGAGTCTATTGCCAGACTTCAGCAGTCAGACATCTGGAAAATGGAGAATGAGTTTTATGAGTTTGCACTCGAGCAGTTCCAGTACGTTCGGGCTCACGCGGTGAGAGAAAAAGATGGAGAACTGTACCTACTGGCACAGAACTTTTTCTATGAGAAAATCTACCCAAAGACTACCTGAGACTCAGCGGTGCTCCATAACACTGTATGCTGTGGTCGGAAACACTGGAAGCAGGACCCCATCCATTCTGCCTGACTGGATGTGTGCATTTAAAGCAACTGAAACTAGTCTGTGCCACAGGGAAGAGTCTTGAAGCCAAATAGCTGTCAAGAGCTTTATCCCCCCAAAACATATCATTTCAAAGAAGGCTTAAAAGCTCTCCAATGAGCTTTAAAAGTGACTGAGGTCTTGTTCGTGCCATTATTCAAGACAACCATCACCTTTCTGCCATAGGGATTTGATACAGGTGCTGCCACATTTCAGAACGTTTTGTTATTGTACTTATTTAATTCATTAATGGTTATAGGTTTTTTTTTTTTTTTTGGACTGATTGATGCTGTTTTGGGAGTTTTTACATCTTAAAAGTACATATTGACTACTAAACATTCTTATCAAGCTGACAAAGTAATTTTCTCAATATATTAAAATGAGGAATACTTTATTTCTTGGACTTTCATAAGGCTATTTATGGGATTTATTATAAATACACATATGTGGATGTACTTCACATTGTTAAAAACACATCATATGTCTTGTCTTTCAAATACCAGAAAAAATTATCCACATCTTTCTGTTTGCCGTTTTTAAAACAGAACCTTCTGCTTGGGGTGCAGTCCTGCATTTTTTCAGAAATTGCAGATAATATATTTTTATCTACAAATATATGTAAATACTGGTCATTACAGTTACAGTTGGACCAAAATAATTAAATATGGGAGGATAAAGAATTGAAGATAAAATGTTTATCTGCATGTGGATCATCGTACCGTTACTTGTTCTTGGTAAATTTAATTTGCTTTTATATATTTTATTACTGAATTATCATGTGTTTTTTTTATGTAGTTTAAGCATACTTTGTTTTTCAAGGACTCTCATTAGTGTGCTGCTTTGATTTAGAGATCTTGGACTTGTGTTCAATGAAAGAAAGACTCTAAATTCATAGAGACTGTGCCTTTTATTCCTGTAACACAGTGCTGTTATTACATCCCGTGTAAATATGACTTGATATCGCAGCATATGAATAGGTGAGGAATTGTTTTACAATGAGAAATGTAGGTACAGTTGCATAGATTGATGTTAATAATGACAATGTGGAAATAGGCAACCATCATGTGAAATTGTTTGCCTTGTTGATGGTACTACAAGACTGGAACTGATGTCTTTTTGAAAATGGTAATTTGTCTCCTGAGTACATTATACAATTCCAGTGTTTATATGTACATGATCTTTACTAAACACACATTTGTGCATGAAATGGGTGCTGGATTGCACATTTGCCCTTAAAATCTCCGACAAAATATGAGTAGAACAGTAGGTTTTTGTGACAAATTATCACTTGACATTGTACAGGTTCTTTAGATGTTTTTAGAGTATCTGTACTGTATATGCATCACTAGAGTAACCTGTACATATCAAATATATATTGGTTTTAATATCTCTCTTTTCTTTCACAGTGCCACCATGTGAGCCTGTATTTGCTCTGTTCTTTGTTTTTTGTTTTTTTTGTCCATTTTAAATTAATGAGACTCCAGGAGCTTTGCTCTTTTCTGCTGACGTTGCCGAGGTAGATTTGAAAACAAATTTTTTGGATATGTCAGCCATAATAAAAAGAGCTTGATTTATTTAGTTTTTTTCTTCTCTGTTATTCCCTTATCATTATAATTTTGATAAAATATAACAAACTTTACATTTTTATGTCTTCTAAAAGTAGTTTTTATTTTAAACAAAGGAGAAACCAAAATATATGAAGGCTTATATTTTATTTAATATTCTTCTTAATATTATTTTTTGTTACTAACAACGCAAATGCAAATTAAAAATACGGTTCAAAAGTTTGGGGTCAGTAAGATTTTTTCATGTTTATGAAAGAAGTCTATTATGTTCACCAAGGCTGCATTTATTTGATCAAAAATACAGTAAAAGCAGTAATGTCATGAAATATTATTGAAATTTAAAATGTGTTTTCTGTTTTAATATATTTTAAAATGTAATTTATTCCTATGATGTCAAAGCTGAATTTTCAGCAGCCATTACTCCAGTCTTCAGGGTCACATGATCCTTCAGAAATCATTCAAATATGCTAATTTGCTGCTCAGGAAACATTTATTGTTATTATTATCTATGTTGAAAACAGGTGTGCTGATTAATATTTTCATGAAAACTGTTTTACAGGATTCTTTGATGCTCAGAAAGTTCAAAAGAATAGCATTTATTTGAAAACTTTGTCTTTACTGTCACTTATGATCAATTTAATGCATAATTGCTGAATAAAAGTATTAATTTCTTTAAAAATATATATTACTGACCCCCAAATTTTGAATGATGATCCATGTCTTTTCATAAAGAAACAAATCTTTTTTTTTAACCACCACAAACTTCTTTGCTGGGTGTAACCCACTGGTGTAACCTCTCCTCTTCCACAGAAGTGCTCACCACTGACATTATAGAAACATAGAAGATGTGCTGAAGCTGTGATGTGCACCGCTGCAACATCCTTGTTATCGCATTACAGCACATACATTTAATAAACAGAGCTTTTGATATGCTTTTGAGTCTATCTCAGTGGAAATGTAATCAGTAACACAATTAAAGCATTATTGAGTCATTCTTTCAATGGCCTGGCCTAGATAATAGTGTAAATAATTAATTTTTCTATTAACTCGTTGTCTCTTCAGCTTGTCTCTCTCAACACAGTGAGAACAGATACCAGGCTGCCTTTCAGAGATATAATTTTTCTAATTAGCACTCAAATGAAGGGCTGTCTGTAGCATCTGATGGTCACTGTCGGCGGTTTTTACCTCCCCCCGGTTAGATCATGATGGGTGATTGAGCTGTCACAGCAACAAATAAAGGGCTTTTCAAACAATCCCCTTCTGTGTTTGATCGACAGTTGAGCTTCCCTTCATTTTTAATGAACATCATAATTGTTGGCTATCGTCAGTGGGGAAAGGATACATTAATTAGGGGGAAATTGTTTCGTTAAAATAACCAACTAAAGTAATTCGGTAGATTTGTTTGGAAATGTCCTTCTAATTACCAGAACAGAAATGCACATCATTGTCAAATGTTTCGCAGATTCAATTATAGAGCAATGATGAAAATCTTGTGCTCAAAAGACATCGGCTGGTTCCAGCTCTAAATAATGAAGCTTCTGTCTCACGCTTTCCATCTGATGTTTATCTAACTGTATGTGCTCAGACAGCTCACGCTCTCTTGTTAATGTGACTCCTGTGCTTTACCTGAAACATCACAACATGCCTCTGCTCAGTAAACAATTAAAGTAATGGAGATGTGGAGAAAATGACTTATTTTCCATTACGCCCCCCCCCCTTCCCACACACATTTCAAACTTTGCACTCCGCCATTAGATCAACGACTGTGACCTCATTACATAAACATAATGATCCAGGAGATGGGGGGTTGCTGGTCTCGTTTACAGGAAATCTAGACAGGCAAAACCAACAATAGGAGCTGAAAAAAAGTAATAACTCATGCAGAACAGTCATAGTTTCATTTGTGCTGAAGTTAGTCTGGTTTCATACACATCCATATGTCTCTTTTTAATATTATTACATCCCCTAAATTTTGGAGAAATAGGCTAGGGGTTAATGGGAGTATAGTGTGTAGAAATTGTATTAAAAAAATGATTGAGTACAAAGTAAAAATGTCACAGTAAAAATCTGTTAACAGATTAACTGTGTTACCTTACCATATAAGGTGAAAACTGTAAATGGTTGACATTACATTATACATAATTTTACAGTATACAGTGTCAAATTTATGGTTTTTGCAATTAAATGCAATTGAATTACTGTATAATTTATGGTAAAAAATAAAAAATAAATAAATTCCCCGAAGTCTCTGCATGATACATCACATAGATTACATTCTAAATACATTTTGTTCTTTTTATATCTGTGTATATTATGTAGCCTATATCATTTATATTAGTGTGTTTTACATTACATTTTTTTAATTATTTAATGTGTGTTATGATGGCTATGTATTTTGTGTGTATGATCCTGTGCACATTTTTTGACGAGTACTGGCCATTTTTTAATACAGGCCACTTACAACTCTGATTTACCATGCGACTTTCTATTTGACCTGTTTTATTATGGTTATCAGTACATTTTAAGGTAAAAAGTAGATTTTGGTATATTAAAGTTATATCATATCACTTAATATTCAGGCACCAATATGCCATAATACCTGAAAATTTGTCAAATACTTTTGGCAGTGAATTTCTGGCAACCAGAAATACCAGAGCTACTGTGTTTTTTGTTTGTTTGTTTTAATGTCAGTTTAGCAGGATTTTTTTTAAAATAGTGGTATAATGTTTTTTTTTTTTTTTTTCTCATACAACGTGACAGATTTGAACTCAGAAATGAGGAAGAACTGGATCCAAATGAGATAAACTAAAGAGAAATCCAAAAAAAAAAAAGTCAAGAAAACTCGACAAAAACAGAAGGCAAACAAGAACCAGAACAGAGAACACCATCTAAACACTAGGGAAGACAACCAACACCTAACCTACAATATAAAAGTCCAAAACCAGACACCAAACGAGGAATATGTGACAAACAGAGACAGAGTGCAACTGCAGATATAAGCAGCCTCAAAATAAAACCAAACATGGAGTTAGGTTTTAGTTCCTCAAAGCAAACAGCACACTATACATCAACACTAAGCCACCCTTACGGCTTCGTCATGTCATCAGAGACTAATTTTCTGCATTGAATAGTGACATAATACACCATAATGAGTGACAGAACCCAACAAACACAACCCTCTCCCCCTCTTTCCTCCCTCTCAGCTCCTACATCTCTATAATCTAGAGTGTGCAGGTTTGAATTAAGATCAATTGACAAGATAAACAGTTTTCACTGGTTCCCATGACTACCACTTTTCACCCAAACTGCTTTGATTGTATTTAATCTGATGGTAATCATGGCTAAATGACAGACAGATGATAAGAAAGGCAGGATCCTTTTCTCACGGATGATTTTCTATGACCACCCAATCAGACTGCTGTCAAGGTTTCTTTTCATAGTGATTTGGCCATGACGCTGTGTGTGTGCTGTAATTAGGTCTTTAATATGGATGATTAAGGCCCCATTGTAAATGACTCCTAATGAGAAATGTGAGGCAGTTCTTCTAAACTTCAAGTCACTCTGACAAATCAATTTCTGCCAGTTAATTTTGTGATTTACAATTAAAATTTAAATAGTACATTAAATATAGTGAAATGCCAGTGCAAGTGACAAATGCGCCATTCATATGTTGATCGCATCAATAATGTAGCATCTAAATACTGCATCTGCTGGGTTGCTTGAGAAAGAGCCCAAAATTGAACTGACTGCTGATTGGCTGAAGCGCGCCGGACGTCACCTTACGGATGTTTAAAGGGACAGAAGTCTGGTTACAGAGCAGCGCAACTAGAGCTGTTAACTTATAACGCTCAGACCTCATGAGGATATACAGGCGAAAGGTAATTTAAATGTAGGTGAATGAAGTTATATCCGTTTTTATGACCTCTCCTTTTTTGGCTGAAGACAAGATATGGACTGGCGTTTGCGTTTATCCGAACTGACAGACTGAATCATTCTGTATTGATGAGACTGTGAAGTTGGGAAGCAGGTGAGTGCGCATGCTTGTGCCAAACAAGTGTAAGTGAACTTCTTTACTTTAATAAGACTGTGTATCTGTCAGTGTCATATAGATAGAGGCCCTCTGGTTAATTTATTGCATACTTATAAACTAATTGAATACAGTTTGTATTTGTTGTCCAGTTACTATAACTGAAACGTCTGTTCAGTTCACATGCATTCTTTTCCAGGCAGTGACCCATTTATTATGGTAAACACTGCTTGTAATACACAACCGGCTCATGTCAGAATGGGGGCCCTGGCATGGAAGCGGTGCGTTGGATGTGGATGCAAGATTTCAGACCGCTTCCTCCTGTTTGCTTTGGATGGGTACTGGCACTGCCACTGTCTCAAGTGCTCCTGCTGTCAAGCCCAGCTGGCAGAAATTGGCTCATCGTGTTTCACAAAGCGTGGCTTGATCCTCTGCAAAAGTGACTATATAAGGTCAGACTGCAGGAACAACACTTATCATCATCCTCAATAATTTACCATCATTCACACCCTGAGCTAGCAAATATACTAGATAAATGAGAGCAGTTCTTTTATACATCTAATAAGTCTTCTGGCACTGTAATAAAGAAAATGGGGTTATACTTAAAGGGATAGTCCTCCAAAAATAAAAAGTGTCTTCTTTTACTCACCCTCATGTTGTTCCAAACCTGTATAACTTTCTTTTTTTTCTGTGGAACACAAAAGAAGATATTTGGGAACTTAACACTTTCGGTTTTAGTTGACTTCCATTGAATTGATGAAAAAAATATATA
Source organism: Spinibarbus caldwelli (assembly GCA_039654775.1). Taxonomy (NCBI): domain Eukaryota; kingdom Metazoa; phylum Chordata; class Actinopteri; order Cypriniformes; family Cyprinidae; genus Spinibarbus; species Spinibarbus caldwelli. The sequence continues at coordinate 16,869,297 of CM077235.1, read as the reverse complement.
TATGGGAATGGGAGCTGTTTGGTTATTATCATTCTTGAAAATATCTTCTTTTGTGTTCATCAAAGAAAGAAATGCATACAGGTTTGGAAACGACATAAGGGTGGATAAATGATGACAATTTTCATTTTTGGGTGAACAGTCCTTTTAAGGGAAACACAAAAGAAGATATTTTTAAATACTGTATGTTTCAGTTGTTTTTGACCATACAATTAAAGTAATTGGGACCCCATTGATTTTCATTGTATGGTCAAAAAAGGGGAAAAAAGTGAATGAATAAATGATGACAGAATTTAATTTTTGGTTGAACTATCCCTTTAATAGAGGAAACAAAGCAAAAGTTCAAATAGCTACACTATATGTAAAAAGCTTAAATGCCTTTCTGTGTTTGTGAGAGAGGAAAAAGACTTGCTTATTAAATTAAAAAGACATATTTGTGATTATGATATTCACTACAGATTATTTGGTCACAGTGGAGCCTGCAGGGCTTGCAGTAAGTCCATCCCAGCAAATGAAATGGTAATGCGAGCACAGGGCAATGTTTTCCATGTCAAGGTAATTTACTCTATTAAACCGACCCATTTGAATACAGTTAATTAAAAAATTATCTACAATTTTACTCCTTGTTTATAGGCTGACATGCTGAAGTGTGTTTTTAGGGGGGCCGCGGGGTACCTTGTAATATGTTTTCCTCACAGTCGTTTCTTTCTTTACTCTTGTAGTGTTTTGTATGCTCCATCTGCCATAACCAGCTAGTACCTGGAGACCGTTTTCACTACACAAATGGAAAACTGTACTGTGAGCGGGACAGACCAACAGCTTCTGCGTACAGAAACGACCACTTGGATTCACTCAGGGAGCAAAACCTATCCGAACAGAAGTCCTGAGCTCATCATTTTTTTGCTGAGCTCTGAGAAAGAGACACTAATGGAGCACCTAGTTTCATATTCAAGACCTCATATAACCCAGTAGTTGCTTTGTCAGCTACAGACCATTTTGTGAAGGTCTGATATTGTGAAAATTCAGCGTATATGGTAATATCTGGCAGTTTAAATGAGGTTAACCATTGGAGCTGAAAAGCAATATCAGTGAGCATCCTTGCGTATCATAATCAATTATGAACTGGTTTTGCACAGAATGACCTTTCTTATATATTGTGGACCTGCAATTTAGTTGTGGTGTCTGTGAGTTTTGATATAGTGCTGTGTACTTCTTCCGCTGGTGTGTGAGTGACATTTATCTTTTGGTTACGGGACGGTTATTCTTCCTGCTCTGCAATTACAGTGTCACTGCAATTAACCTGTCCATAAATCAATCCTGGGAGCATCTAGAGAGTCCAAGTTCTCTGTATCCTTTGAAGCAGACCTCCAGATGATCTCTTAGAGAGCTTCCTTTTTTTTTTTTTTTTTTTTTTTTTTTTTTTTTTTTTTTTTTTTTTTTTTTAATTAGAATCCACATTTTGAGCTTGCAATAAAGGACCAGTCTTTAAAGTGTGTTGTGTGTGAGTAATATTTGCTTTATTCAAAATAATTCAAAACATTTAAAAACCCCATTAATGATCTCTTCAGTGATTTGAGCTGTTTACAGTTGTTGTGATCCATTCTAAATGGTTTCTAAATAATATATTGACAGACACAGAATTTATGGAGAACACCTCCCTCTGTTGGCTGAAGGTAATTCTGTCACTTTCAATAGTAACTTTTTTTTAAAATGCCTTTAAAAAATGAGAATATTTTCCAGTAAAAGCAACTATTGACATGATAGCTATGTGCAGAATTAATCTGTTGAATTATGAATTTTAAGAAAAAAATACTCAGAGGGAACATTATATATTACAAATTTTATTATTGTTTACAGAATAAATAATAAATAAGAGCTGATAAAATGTAGAAACTGTAACTTGAATGCAATGTAAGTCGCTTTGGATAAAAGCTTCTACTAAATGCATAAATGTAAATGTAATAAAATATACTATACATTATTAAAGCCTCAATGTGTCATTCTAAATGTCATATGTTGAAGACCATTCCATTTCCATCATGTCCTAATCTCTAATTATTGTAATATGGATATTTTTCTTTTTCTAAGTGAGTAATGTACCTCTTGAATATGCTTCTGCTTTCTTCACCAGTCTGACTTTTAGTCCATGTTTCTGATGAGAAATATTGATTCATTAAGGATTTGTCCTGAGTTATAAAGTAAAATACATTGGGAGTTGTTATAAAACATGTCTCCATAGAATAAGCGGTGCTGCTTTTATAGAGTAAATCCTTATTGAATAACTATTGCTGCTCCTGTAGAGTAAATCTAAATTAATTGACCTGTGTAAAAAAAAAAAATACGAAAAAAACCCCCCAAAAAAAACAATGAAATTAATGTCCTGCCATATTCTACATTAGTTTCTACAGAATATGTCCCTATAGAATAATAATATTGAACGTCGTGTATGATTATATGAAATAAATCACAAAGAAATGAGTTGCACTGCGTCAACAGTATAAGATCCCTATAGAAGTGGTAATAAAATATAGAATGTGGTCCTGCTCTCATAGAATCACAATATGACTGTTGTTACTTCTATATAAGTCCTTATAGATTAAGTATATAATAACTTATAGAATAAGGTGCAGTAAATATATGTATTGCTACTCCTACAATATAAATCACAATAGAATGAGTGCTGTGTTATGTCAAATAAATCCTTGAAGGCCCCTCTTTGTCCATCACTATATTTGAAGACCCCCACCCAATTATTTTGTGAATGAACTGTACATTATTGAATAAAAATGATTGTTATTAAAGAGAAATTTTAAAACAAATATATTTGCATCTTGCTTTTTTGATTCCTTTTTTTTATTATTATTTTAGCATTTTTAATTTACATTATTTTATTACAGTTTAAATCATTTTTAAGTCATCCTGTGACTGAGGCCCCAAGTAGGCCCCGGCCCCCAGTTGAGAATTTCTGTTAGAATACATACATTATAGAAAGTTCTATACAACAGTTTACTCCCAAAATAGTTTGTAACAAAATGAGTTGTCCCAATATAAATGTGTTACTGTCAGTAGAATACATCGAGAAACTTCTACATAAAAAGTCCGTTCATAATAAATCAGTGTGCTACTCCTGTAAAATAAGCTCCAATGCAATATAGTTGTGCTAATCGCAATAGAATAACTTGTGTTGTTTGTAAAGTCATTATAAATCAAGTCCTAATAGAATTCGTGGTCCTGCTCCTATAGAATCAGACTGTCGTGTTGAAGCTGTGTTTGTGAAGCTGTTATTGATCACATGATCGGGGGTGGACTGGCCGTGGCTGAACTGGGTGCGGGAACAGAAACTTGCTCTTGGGTCGCTCTGCCACCCGCCTCCCCTTGTTCCGATATTAGCAGCACAGCTCTGCGTGCACCCCAAAAGCACGGATCTCCGCTCTGAGCCCTTGCGTTTACAACAAACAGACAGCTCAACAATGGGACCCCCCTCCGTATCCCGGCCATGCAATGGATCGTACCCCAAATAAAGCGCTTTTCGCTTGAGACGGAAACATAACAGGCTTGTTTTTTGGGAGTGACTCACCTCCCCTTCCCCTGAGTTTGATTCAAAAAAAGAGTTCACAACCAAGATGGCCGCCGATCCCATGCAGGTAGGAAAAGTTTTTTATTTCATACAATATAGATGTAAAGAATCTTAAAGTGTGCACGGCGACTTTTATGCTTTAAAACACAGTATGCGCCCTAAGCGCAGCTCTCTCGCGCACCTTCAAACCACTACTTTTCTTCCTTTGGGACGAGCTGCTCCCTCCGCCGAAGAGCTCAAGACACGGGAAAACGGGGAACGGGGCCCGAAAAACACTAATGACAGGAGATTAGAGCTTGTATTTTTCCCGTACAGTCATAGTAGCGTCTCCACATTAGATTTTATGCCATGTTTCCTTGTGCAAACACGGAGTTGTGATGTATTGGAATTGTACGCACTGGCTGTGTCTCAAAACCTAGAGAGCTGCCTACCTAGACAGCAAAACTGGTTGAAGACATAGAATAAAACAAATTTAAATAAAACTAATAGACAGTAGTTAAGTAAGTCCACTGCCTCTGCCATGTTATTACCACATCATCCCTACTGTGAGATGTAGTATAGTAAAGTTTACTATACTGGGAAGGTTTATGTTCTGTTGGTTTATGCTTGTGTTTTACTGTAAAGGATTTTTAGCAGTTTGCAGTCTTGTTTCTAACACTTTGAAACACTAACACTAGTATCAAGATAATCTGAAGGTGTTTACAGTGTAAACTTGTCTTTTAATAACCTGAGTGGTTTGATGGTTAATACAAACTAACAGACTAATTTATCTAAAAACTATTCCAGCTGCCTTTGAGAACATCAAACATTATGTTTTTGGCAAATGGATGACGTTCAGTAACTGCAAAGAGCAGTCAGCCATTATAACTTGACTTCATTAAAGTGCATTATTTTGGAAAGCGACTTATAGATGTAGCCTTTTACTCTTAGTACAATAGTTATTTGTTTGAGTCCACCCGTTTTCACTTTTTATGTTATTCACAATCACACCATTTCTGAGTATTTATGAATTCAGTTGTCTGCAAAACCATGTCCTCTCAGATGTCATTTTGCCAGTGCATTCAAATTACAACCAGGAATCTGTTGTGTTTGTCTCGGGTTTTGTAAACTGGAAATGACACTGTTGTTGCTGAAACCATGTTTTGTCAGCATTTTCCCAGAACTGATAAGTCCAATAGTGTAATGGAAAGTGGAAGAGACACTGCTGCATAATTTGGTTTTATGTGGTGAATGAGAGGTCTGTAGACGTTGTTGGTTAAAGTGCTCTTCAGGACTCTTTTAGGCATATGAAGGGAGATTTTAACCCTCATCAGGCTGAGTATTAATGAGCAAAACACATTAATGGAACCTTTTTGTCCCACAGATTGTACTGTTTTGATATTGGTCTTGTGTGTGTTTGACTTGAGTGTAGCAGCACAAGTGAGGAAGAGATAAGGTACAACTGGCTTTTTCCTCCTAAAATGTAGGACAGTTGCTTTTCCATGACCTTCAGTTGACCCATGAGTCAGTGCTGCACATGCAAGCAGAGTGTCAAAACATGCATGTCAGTTATTTTTTATTTGTTTCATTTCTTTCTGCAGACAGTGAGATTTCAAAGTCATGGATGAAGAAT